>JAJJWW010016914.1:0-148585 GCA_023531295.1 Papaver armeniacum | reverse complement strand
AATGATAGACCAAGGGAAGCTAAATCATTTCTTAAATGTGAAGAGAAGGCTCAACCATTACCACCACCACCAGAAATTCACAGAGTAAACACAACAAAAGGGAAAGAAACATTTGTAGTAGAAGTTGGAGCGAAAGCCAAAAACTTGTTCTCGCACTCTATCGTACATTAAATGCGGGACAATTGAAGATTTTCATGATAGTGTTCTCGGTAGGGTTTTCGCAAAGAGATGCTGATAATAGAGAAGTAATGAACATCGCGAAGACATCGCCACTAAAGGAATGGCAAATGCAGATTATTTCTTTTACCGCAGAAGAGGTACCTGAGGGAGGAGAGATGCATGACAGCCCATTAGTGGTAAGATTGGAGATTAACCCAAAACATGTTGATGATGAAGATGATGAGGCGGAAAATTCATGGGAAATCAATAGAATCTTAATTGATACTGGAAGCTCTGTAAACATCCTTTTTTACCATACTTACAAGACTATGGGAGGGAAAGACGAAGATCTGATACCTTCAACTTATAAGATTTATGGTTTTAATGGTACTGCCAATAAATCTAAAGGAGAAGCTCATATGTGAATACCACTGAAAGGATTATCAACTGAAATTTTGTTTTGCATAGTCGATGTGGAGTCCCCCTATAACGCATTAATTGGGCGACCTTGGTTACATGAGATCTTGGGTGTAGCATCGACTTACCACCAGTGCATCAAATTTCCTCATCCCAGTGGTGTTGGAGTTATAAAAGGAGATTGGGATGAGGGACAAAAGTGCTATGAAGTTGATGTGGAATCATGCGAGGAAAGAGCTGCTCAAAATAAGAACTGGAAGCAGAATATCAAAGAAGAACAAAGAAGGGAAAGACTGATGGTGGACCAATAGAAGTGAGAGATGAAGATACATTGCGAAACCAATGCCTGAAGACAGTTGGAAATTGCGATGGTTTCGCAAAAGGGAAGGCAATATCGAAATTTAAATGAAGAAGCAGAGAGTAACAGAAGTAAGAGGTGTAGGAAATGAATAATTGATTTTAGATTTGTGAAAGGTGTAAAAAAAAAAAATTGTTTTAAGTGACAAAGACATGTCAAAAGTACAAAGAATATGACGATCGAAGAAGGAGTACGCGAAAGTCTCGCGAGACAGAATATATGAAAATCTGGTTAAAGAATTACAAATGAGATAACAGAAAACAAAGCAAGACTATGCGATAATTTCGCAAAGATAATGAGAAGAAATAATCAAAAATCAATGATATATACGAATGGGACGAACCTTTATGGCGTACACCCTAGTTCGCGAATGATATTTCGCAAGAGGCAAATGTAAGACCTAAAGTGCGTCATATAAGGGGGGTATCTCTTGACATGGCTCAGGGAAAAGGTTACACCGCTCCCGGAACCTGGAGTCATGAAAATTTGGGGTCAATAAAGCCCGTCCTGGGAGATACCTTGGATTTCCAACTATATATATAAGGTTATACCCGGTTGGACGACCGAGGGTCTCTTCCAAGGAGTCGAGTGTATGACCAAGGCGCCGAGGTACACGGTTGAGCCAAGAGTGCCTGGGCATTTGAAGTGTCTCGGCCATTCTTGGCAAGTCTTGGCACATGCCGCACTCGGCCCAAAGAAAACTCCACTTAGGTGCAGTCTCGTAACCATAAGCCCTATAGGTATAAGGGATAAGAGGCTCATGAAAACAACCGGTTGTTGTTAAGACCGAATGGGAGGAGCTAGTCTTGTATGGCCGATGTACGCCTCCTTGAAGGGGCAACCAGGGAGATGATAAGGGCGGCACCCTCCATTAGGGAGCTGATAAGTGTCTTAAGACGCAAATGTCATGGGGCTTTATTTTTGCAAGAAAATTTAGGCTTGTCATATTTGTGCGATGATCCTGAAGAGGCAATAATACTAACGCGAGGATAAGACGAGATCAATGGGTCTTTATATGAAAATGTAAAGACGTCCTGCGATTTCGTCGCAAGACGGCAATGTCATGGGGCTTTATTTTCGCAAGAAAGTTTAGGCCTATCATATTGTCGTAATAAAATTATCCTGCAGAGGCAACAATACTAAAGAAATGATAAGGCAAGATCAATGGGTCATTACATGAAAATGTAAAGACGTCCTGCGATTTTGTCGCAATGACGAGGGGTGGCGCAATAAGACCTTTAACTAGGAAGGCAAAATAAGACCACACAAGAAAATGAGTAAGCAAATAAGCTTGCGAGAATGATTATATGCAAACAAATAAGTTTGCGAGTATATACATGGAAACAACCAGGAAAAATTTGCTTGCGAAGACTTAGCAACAAGAATAGCTTCTTCTGGCTGAGGCATATTATTATTTAAAGGTTCTCGACTAAATCTCTCATTTGAAAACAAATAACAGAGGCAAATATGGGAATGAATAGGATATAAACTTGTTATTTATTTTCATATGATAGATTTACGCACTCATAATATTGATTAACTGCATTGCAAGAAAGAATTGTTCTTTTAACATGTGTGGAAAAAGACAACAAAGTAGAACTTGTATTTGAAGATCCAATAGATTTACACTAAGAAGTTACAAAAATGGAAGACTAAAAGGATAAATGTACAGATATTACAAGAATAGAAAGAAGAAAATGGAGCTATTTCATAGTTCATTCTTCTTTTTCATCAGACTCTTCATCAGACTCCCCTTCTTCGCTAGCATCACTATCAGAGACATCCAAGGAAGGCATATTTTCAGAATCTCATCAAGAAGACAAGGATATGAAGAAAGAGGAATATTGTGGTCATCGCAGATCGTCCTAATAGTTTGATTGCGAAAGCGGACAAAGATCATTCTTGAAATTCGCCACGTAGTTTGCAGTTGCTTCTTCAACTTGGAATACTTGTCATTGCGAAGAGAGAAGTCCTTTGCAAGTTGTTCTTTCTCAGATTCAAGTTCTTTAATTCTTATCTGAAACCTCTTCTCAGCCTCTGTGAACATATGACAATGAATTAGTAACTTAATAGCAATTTCACAAAAAAGAAGCGGTAAAGTAAAGAAGAACAGCTTAACAACCTTCTCTCATCGAAATCATATCTTTAACCAAGGCAAGTATGCTCACGCGTGAAGGCTAACGTTAACACCTAAGTTATTTCTGGCATTATCTAGAACTTTCGCAGCCCAAGCGAATTCATCGTCACTATTTATGAGAAGAAGAGAACGAGTTTGATTCTCTCTCTCCTTAAGTATAGCATTTTGACGAAGAGATTCATCCCGTTCAATTTGGACTTCAAGAAGAGTTTTTTGAAATTTCGCTAACGCTTGGGCACCTTGATTAGCAATGCGATCTTTGTCATCTATAAGATTACTAATTTTCTTCCTTAAAATATTAGTTTTCTCGTGGGAACTAAGGTATAAACGTTTAAATCGGTTGGCTAAATGATAAGTGCATATTTCACATATATTTAATGTCAATTCCATGCTAGTATATGTTGGTTTTCTTGCAAATTATTGTATATTACGCTTGTTTTCTCTTATTTGTGTTTTGTTAGGGAAATCATCCAAAAGAAGTGAATATGCACTTAATTGTGCAAGGAAATAAGCTAGCTACAAGTGGAGAAGGGCCAAAGACCAATTGGAACTCGTTCAAATACAAGATTTCTACTTTTCATTGTGTAGAGGACGAGAAGATGAAGACAATGGCGAAAGAACGGAGTCATTCTGAGTTCGTATGAAGAAGTTATGAGCAAAACAAGAACTTGGAAGACTAAAGGGCAAAATGGTCATTTTTCAGGACAAGTGCTATTGACACCCCACTGTACGTTAATGGGTAGTCATTCTGTTAAGGGGCAAGCCATAATTCAAACATTACTAAAGGCACCCGGACTATTTGCTCAGGGGTGCCAGCATTATCTATTTTACTTCCGATCACAACCAGCATGGAGTATTTTTCTGTTCTTCAATGGCGTGAGCAGGCGTCCAGTTCCGGTGTTGATGGCTATAAACAATGAGTTTGAGCTGGTTGAAGTCGAGAGGAAAAGCGAGAAAAGCTTGAGAGATCGGTGAGTCGTTGATTGCCTCGAGTTGGTCGATGATCAAGGAATGGTAGTTTCGCTACCATTGACAGTTATGACGAAGAGATGATGCTGTGAGCGAGTGCAGGGAGATGTTGACAGAGGTGGAGTCGAGATAATGATCGGATTCTAGGAACATAGAGTTGGTTCCGCTGTATAAGATATATGGAAGTATGGAAGGTAGAGCTCGAGTCTATTGCCATTAATGGAGCCGCTAACGTTGATCGATGGTGCTGGAAGTTTGCTGATGATGTTGCTGTCATTAGAGACGAGGAGGAACGCAACCAAAAGAATAGGAAGCTCGTCGTGGGAGACAGAGTCGAGTCTGTAGCCTGAGTTCGTGTTCCTGGTGCCATTTGATGATGAAGATAAGAATGAGCTGCGATGGGGTGAAAAAACGATATGGAGATGGAGAAAGACTGAACTTCCTGTATGACAACGACTAGAGCTCCGCAGTGATGAAAATGTTGCTGCCAGTAACTGAAGATCGAGAAACTAACTGAGTTATTTACGGGAGTTAAGATAAAGAAGGAACTCGAATTGATAAGGAATGGACTTGGATATGGGACCGAGTTTGAGAGAAGTCAGGAGGCGGTGATGGAGTTTGGTTGCTGTTCAAAGATTCGTTGAGGATAGATACAGAGAAGATTTCTCAGCAGAGAAAAGATTTGTGGCGTACTGGAAAGTGGGAAGTTGGTACAAAACAGAACATCAAGTCTGATGTAAGATGATTCTTAAAGGAAGAGCATTGGCTCATACAAATCCCACTGAACTATCACCCAATCAGAAGCAACGTTTATAATACTGTAGTGTTGTTTGTTACACTGAATCACAACACCTCATTCTACAAAATACCAAAACACTGATCACCGACCTTGGATCCTTATCAAACACGGATTTTGCGTGCGCGGAGGATTTGCTCCTAAGCTATATAAAGGCTCGTGATAGCCGAGTTTGAGATACAACTTTTTAGAGAGAGACATAAAATAAAAGAGAGAAGAAAGGTTTTTATTTCATATCTAGGGTTAACCCCATTAGGGGGAAACCAAGCTATTTTCTTCTTCTTCTATATATATTTTTCATGGGTTTTAGTAAATCCATGTGTAGCTGAACTTTTACTGATTAAGGTATGATTTCAAAGTCCTGGTTTATGAAACTTTAATTCTTTTACAAGTTTATTTTAAGTTGACTTTCCTTGTCGATTGTCTCTATTATTTTTATCGTCTAAGATTACTATTGGGTTATTCAATTGGCCATTTGAATTAACCTGATAATAATTCTTCTACTAGTATTGGGGTTGGTGATACGTGTAATAGTCACTCGATTCCATACACAAGTAGTACATCGCAAAAGCTGACAGAGGGATTATGTTAAGCAATTGTGTATAGAGATGACACTAGTAAGCAGACCCGAGCTTATGCGTCGATGCTAGGATCAACCTAATTCACAAAACGTAATGCATCCGGTGGGTTACATCTTGAGAGCTTATTCATGGTGGCTCGGATGGATAGAATATGGTAGTCGAGCGCTTAGTATCCAAAGGGCAACAGAATTCCGAGGATAGCAGAGCTTATTGCTATTCTACGGTTGGTGACAATGGAAATTCTACAAGAAATAAACAAGTACTTTTATTAAGTTTCTTTCCAGTGACGGCGAATGATTCCTTAATCATCTTTATTTTACTTGTTATTCTTTTTATTTCACTTTAAACCAATCCCTCATTTGTCTTTTACTTTAATTTGCTGAACTAAATAACCTATCAATTACACAGCTCTCTGTGGGAACGATCTCTTACTACCGCTATATTACCAGTTAATTAGTGGGAAATATCTTTATTAATTTGTTGTGTAAACGACGCGCATCACTAAACCTAAACTAGATCTATGATCAATTTCTAAGAGGTGAAATTTGGTTTGAAGTTCGTTTAGTGGAAGAGATCTAATTTTGTTATTTGAAGAACTGTTTAAAGATTCGTTGAGATGAGCAAGAAGAGCATCACTATCCATAGGCTCGGGAAATGAGTGAAGAAGAATGGCTTCATCGAGAGAGATTATAAATGTCTCGAAAAATGATATGTCGGATAAAGAAAATTAAATGACAAAGTAAAAGCAAGGAAAAAAAGAAGAATCTTATACCATAGAGTTGCTGATTAGCACTTTGAAGGCTAGATATTTTATTCTTACGTGTGGAAGATTCACTTCTAGTTGTTGAGTCTTTTCGCGAAGAATCGCAGCGTCACTTTCTTCTAACTCTTCATTCTTCTTGCGAAGCTGAAGATATTTCTTTTCAAGAGTGTTGCGCCTTTTCTCAAGATCTGAGGCAACAACAAAGAAAGCTCTTTCAGACTACAAAGAAAGATAAAGAAATTATCAAGATATGATTTCTCATGAAATCAAAATTATGAAGAAATAAAGAAATACAGACGTAGACGTACCAAGGCACCAAGTGCATTTAAAGAAACTAGGAGTCACTGATCTGGAAACTCCCTGAAGAGAATCATTACCCTCTAGCAAGGAAGCATCACAGATGTTCGCGAGAGCTTCGCATGTATTAGAAAGGCGATTATATCCAATTCCTTGCATGGAATCTGAGAAGATATTAGACAGTAGCGCCATAGGGGATTCAGTAGGATGATCCTCCTTCGCGAAAGAAATATCAACATCGTCATCATCCTCATCTAACTCTCGCTGGATAGAGGATTTGAGCAAGAAGAAGAGTGAATCTTCCGTTTTTTAGAAAGTGGAGCAGTGGATTTCCCCTTGCGAGGAGGATCTTTACCCTTTCCTTTGGCCTTCGCAGCTTCAGAAGTTTCTCCTTCTCCGGCAACTTCAATACCAATCTTCAACACGAATGAAGATAATAAACAGGGGCAACAATATTGTTAAAAATAGCAAAAGAAAGTATTTCTTACTTTATCCGTGATTGAACGGAGTACCGCCAGAGTACTCGCCTTTGGATTCCTTTCGTAACTTCTTCTTAATTTGATGATCTAAAAATTTCGCAAGATTAGATATAAGAGGAAATGAAGATTGCAAAGTGAGTGAAAGTTAGGAAATATACCTCTTTTGCTTTTCCGGGCCAATCAAATACCCAAGGATGATAATTTGCGAGATTCGCAGGGAGTACATGGGGGCCTGAAATGTAAAGTCCGCTCAAAAATAGCGGAAAGACGCACCACTTGTCATCTTTGGAATGGCGAGGAACATTGTTCTTGCCAGAGTGCCAATCGATATCTTGCATGAGTATCTTGTCGCTGGGGATGTTCTCTTTTCTTTTCAACCGTGCACCCCAGCGAGACCTATCGTTCTTCATATTTATAACTTCATAATTTTCGAAAAAGTTTTCTACTGAATACTTTTCAGCAACTTATAGGAGCCTAAAATACATCTTTTGAATGTCAATTTCTTACGCTTTTCTTTACTATTTCTCTTTTATTTTTGTATATTATGCTTTATTTTGCATTTTACAGGTATATTGGAGTCATGTGACACAAAACAAGGAAATTATGAGATTAATCCAGTGCTTTGGCAATCTAACTCCTTTAAAAGCCTAAGGTCATTAGGCTCCACGTTGAACGGTGACCCTCACCCTCATACAGAATTGCTCCGTTTCACTTTTCCTCAAATAAGAGAAAAAAACGGGTTTTCTCCCAAATTTTCCAAAAAAAAAAAAAAAAAAAAAACGCTAACAGCAAAACCTAATCTAATCGTTTCCTCCGGAACACGGCCTAAAGAGTTCTTCTTCTTCCTGTTTCCTCTCTTCTCTCTTATAGAACACGGCCTAAAGAGTTCTTCTTCTTCCTGTTTCCTACGGCAAGAAAACTTGACAAGGGTTTAATCACTAATCAACTGCAGTTCTTTTGTTCCTTTCACTCCTTCTCCGTCTCTCTGTTCATACCATCTTCTCTCTGTTCACTTTTCTAATTCTAAAACTAATTTTTTCCCTTGGTAAACCCTAACCCCTTTTATCCTGTCTCTTCGTTTCTCTGAATCAATAAACCTTAACCCATGTTTTGTTTTGCAGGTATAATCAATATACAATAAACCCATGTTTTGTTTTGCAGGTATAATCAATAAACCCTAACCCATGCTTTATTTTGTAGGTACAAACTTTGCTCTTGGTAAACCCTAACCCTTTTCTTTTCCAAGCTACCCTAATATCCATTCAAGGTGAAACCCTAATATCCATTCAAGGTGATTTTACCCTTATTCTAATTACTGATATATCATAAACCCTAATATCTCATGGTTTTCTTTTGCAAAAGGATTATGGTTTTGTTTATTTGTTCTTTATTTGCTGTCTAAGGAAGGTCTTTGAATAGTGCAATTGTTTCCATTTCTTTTGTGTTTAAGTGTGTTAATCGTATTTGTATGATTGCTGGAAATTATGAAGATAAAGATATTTATAACCTTTCTCACTGACTGCTTACTTTCTTCCCAAATAGATACTAACTGAAATGGGTTTGTGTTTTAATAGCTAAACATTTTTTGGCATTACAAGTAGTAATTTTTGGTGAATTCACCTATGTAGCATATTGGGATGTTTTTGTTATCACAATTTCCAACAGTTTTAGGCATGTAACCATGTTTATTTTTATTGCAGGGCATTTTAGCCGTTTTAGTCTTTTTTTTTTCGAGGCTAACTATTTTTCACGTGTTGTTGGGTTGGTGCGGATACCATTTGCCATTTACGTCATCTATTCTTTTCTAAGGTAACAACATCAGCTTAAACTCATTTTCAAATTTCGTAGCATCTGATTTAATCGAAGGGAATGCATTAAAACCGATTTATTGTAAATTGTGGAAGGCTGATGTGGAGTTCAGGATGGTATTGTAGCAGCAGTTGGGTGTTGTACGACAATTGCTTCATTACTCCGGGCTCTGCTGTAGTTTATGGCTTCATTGGGGTCGTGTTTGATACAAACACAAGTGGTTTTATACAGAAGCGCAAGATATTGATCCCATTGATTTTGGAATTGTGAGTTTTTCTGAGTATCAATTGTTTTTATATTTTATTTTTTCTGCTATACATAGATCAGTAAGGATATGCTAAAAAAAATAAAAAAAATGTTGCACATTTGTTGCAGTCGAAAGAAAAAGAGATGACGAGTCGCTGCTTATGGTGCTTTGTTCTACATGTGTGGGTTTAATCTGTATTTGATGGGTACTAGCCTGCTTTAACCACAGTAAAGATGAAATTGGTAATTGCAAAGAGGGTTATAATGATTTACAGGATTCTTCGATCTGAGCCAAACTCAGACACTATTACAAGGTATACATTTACGTTTTGAACATAACCATCGATAGTTTATTATGGCATGGTTTTCCAGACACATTTCATACACTTTGAGTCACATTGTTGCTTCTACTGTCATTGCCACTTGACTCAGCACCACCTGTAGTGTTAGTCAATTTTGTTTCGCAGTTTATAGTTTAGTGTAGTTTAACGAGTATACAGGCTTGGAATGTTGCCTTAGATTTGGATCACAAGTCTTAACTTTGTTGTTGTGAGCAGCTTTAAGTGTTGCGCAATTAAGTTATGCATTTGTTTCCGCTCAGATATTAGTAATATTCATCTGGCGCACTGTGTGTTCCATCTATTAAGGCCATGATTGCTGAGCTGAATGATAGATTACATTTTAGTGACACGGACATTTCAACGACAGTGTATTACTGCCAGTTGTGTTTCCAAACATGTTCATGTTTCTCCAATTTAAACAAATCAGTTTTACTCTTTGTTGGTGTACACATAATTTCAATTTGCAAAGGATGAATATTACATTAGTCAATTGATGCGAATTTCACAGGTGAGAGTGGGAAATCCAAGTGTAACAAACCTTGAGCTCAAAATTTCTTTAGTCTCCATATGAATTTCCTTTGTCAAGTGGGTTATCTATCTGTAAATTATCCGATTTAAGTGTTATCCATCTAATTTATTTATGAAATGTATTAATTTATTATAGACTAAATATTTGATTTTTTACTGCAGCTTTACAAACAAATTTAATTTTCAGGAGATTCCCAAATGTAAACGGTGATGAGTATATATATGGTTAACTAATGTCAAAAAAAATTTCAATAATTTATGCAGGTGTTGTAAATTTTTGTTCTTTTTCAATCTTGGTGCTTAAAGATAGTGTTGTCGCCATTTTTCTAATCTTCAGTAATTTTCCTCTAGATTTTGCCTGCTTGGGTTTTTTAAAGTTCCATAACAGCAACATTGAAGCAACCACAGAACTTTCTAAATACATGCTTCAAGAATATTGCAGTCTCTGAAAACTTTTTGTCACTTACATTATCTACCATTTGTCGTGCATTATGAGTTTTATTTGCATTGTTTTGTATGGTTCCTCAAATTAGACTCTGTATGTTTGGGCATAAGTTATGGCCCCTCTGATGAACGTTTTAATTTTTGTGTGTCTGCAGGCATTGATACTAGCAGTACGTAAAGCGAGTCAATCTATATGCAGTTAAGAAGAAAACGATAATAGAAGATCCTTACTTTGCCCCCAGAAGCATAGCAATATAGTCGCAGAAAAATTATAATCATCACTAATCACGAGAAAATGAAGATTACCACTGCTACCACTTCCTCCCTCGCGCCAATTTTGCTAGATTATATTGACGTATAGTTCACAATGTGATCTGCAACTGTATACACAGACGTCAAAAAAGATGCAGAACTTTTTAACTTAATTTGTATATATTGCAACTTTTTGTATATATTGCAACTTTTACACTTGATCTGCATAAGCCCATTTTCATCTTATGACACTAAATTTATCAAGCTCACCTCCGTTTAAGCTAGAGCTTAAAGTTTGATTTTGTAATAACTAAAATCAGCACACCAGGGATTCATCAAACTCTACATGACGAGTTTATGACTCAACTCCTTCATATATTGAGTTCCACAGTTCTCTTTTTGTATTTTTCTTTTGGGAAACAACTTTCCCCAATTTTCTTTGTTGTATCTTATTTAGCTCTCTGCCACGTACAAAAATTTGAGATCATATAAATCAACAAACCCATCTTCTAAGTTCAGTGGTGGTGGTCCTGACTTAACATTGTACGTTTCTGTATGCATAAAAATACAATTCAAGAATATATTTTCTGTAGACGGATCATTTCTGTTTGCATAACAGTACAATATAAGAGTGCATTTATGTAAGGGGATCGTAACAGTGGAAAACCCTAAGCATGCGTTGTCTTGCCACACCAAATTAAATATTCATGGGGACGGGGCGAGGCGAAGACGAGCCATACCAAGTCAGAAATCCTAAGCACGCATCGGGACAGGGAGAGGTGAAGCCGAGCCAAGCATGCATTGGCCCGCAACACCAAATCCAAATTAAAAATGCATGGGGACGGAGCGAGGCGAAGACGAGCCATACCAAGTCAGAAATCCTAAGCATGCACCGGGACTGGGCGAGGCGAAGCCGAGCCAAGCATATATTGGCCCGCGACACCAAATCTAAATCAAAAATTCTAAACGATGGGGCGAGGCGAAGTCCCGCAACACCAAATAAAAATGCACGACGGGGCGAGGCGAAGCCACATCACACCAAACAAAAAATATGGTTAACAGTAAAAAAAAATGAGGGATGGGATGAGGTGAAGCCACATCAAATTCTTTTTATTTGTAAGGAATGAAATTTTCCAGTAATCATATAAAGTAGTGGAGCATCAAACCAAAAATATGATGAATGGTTTGCGGAGCCGCCCGGTGCGTAGCACGGGCCTAAAATCTAGTTAGTTGCTGATTACTCGAAGCGCAGCAAGAAACCGAGGCTTTGAAGCAGCTACAGCTAACAACTTGGGCAACCAATTGTGTTCTAGAGAGGAATTATTGAAGCACCAAACTTAAATGTTCAGGGCAGCCAGCAGAATCATTACTTCCTACAACTACTAGCATCATGTCGAGATTTTATAACTAATTTAGTTCCCATCCCGGTTCATTCATGCTCAGCTTGCGCTGCACCAAGCTCTGCCTCCGATTCTTTGCAGGATTGACGAGAGATTGCCAAGGGTTATGAGGGGAATCCGAATTCAAAAAGGAAGTTAAGATGGACACGGGGTTCTCGTCGAATTTATCGAGTTTGATTTGGTTTATGGCCAAAGAAGTACCAAGAAACTCAATCTTGTCGTATAATTTAGTGAATGAATGAGCGAGAAATACAGGGATTTCGACGTTGAACAGGAGAGAAAGCTTGGGTACAGAATCTTTTTGGTTATGAGAGAAGATTGAAAGACTTTTGAAGCTTAAAAATCGCTTGCAAACCGATTAAGAACTTCTAACTCGCTGCCATTGATATTTGATGATGAACGAAGAGGATCGTAAATGTTTAGAGCCTCAAAATGATTTGAATGAATGGGTTTGTGTTGAATTGCTTGCAGGGAAGGAGGTAGAATGATTTTAAGAATCAACAACAAGTTCAATGTGTATCACCAGCTTCTGGCATACAATGTGTTTTCTTAAAAGCCTGAACCATCGAGTTCTTTAGCTGAAATGTTGCTGCTGTTGATAGATGCAGGAGGATGAAATGGGTTTTCGAATCTGAGTAGTGTGGTTTGAAATTGAACAAGGAAAGCAGCAAAGGAGGTGTTGCTGCCGAGGAAAAACAAGGAGAAGTGGCTGAGTTATGGTGGTATTAGGTTGAGTCTTGGCAAAAGAAAGAGGTAGGCCGCTTGCCGTGGTTCGATGGCTTATGGTTGTATACAAGGTTTGGTGGACTACACGATTTAGAAGTTAACAAAAACACGGCACAATGGGTGAGGATCAGTAAAGGAATTGGCCAAGGAGTTTGGGGTCAATTGTGAGCTAATTTAGGTGAATTTCTTGCCGTGAAGACAGCCACCAAGTGATGCTACTGCAGGTGGTTTAGAGTATTGAATGGCCGAGATTTGAAGCTGGCAGAGTTTGTATTGAACAAGGAACTTTTGGGTCTGTTTAGGTCACGATATTGCAGGGATTGGAATTGGAAGTTATAAAAAGAGGGTAAAACCTAGAGCTAGAGGAATGATCTCAACCCCCTCCTTCACGACTGCATCCACCTCCAACAGAGAGGAGCTTTGCTCCTCTCCAACTGCATACATCGCCACCTGCACATCCATCTCCACAGCACCAAGGTAGCAGACCTGCAGGCAACTATATCAACAGCTGTTATATCTACACCACCAACTTCCGATCACCAACTACCACCAGGCCGCAGTTTACATGAAAGTTGTTCCATCGACTACAGTCCACCACTCCATCGCAGCTGTTTGGTTTTGTATTCCTGTTTTATTTGCTTCTTTGTATGCCATGAACTCCAGTAGCTAAACATCATTCGATTAAGGACGATTTCAATGTCCGAAACATGAACTCCAATTGATATTTAAAGTGCATGTTTTCTTGCAATTTATCTTGTTATTGCTTATTCTCTACGGTACCAATATTATTTATGAATTATTTCTCAATCGTTTAAGTTGCAAATTGAATGGTTGTTTGGTGATTCTAATGCTAGTTGAGACCTCTTCGACCCGTAATTGTCTAGAGACTCTTAATACAAGTAGCGCTATATGAATATTGACGATGGGATTTTGTTAAATGTTCGTATGTATTGAATGACACTAGTAGATGAATCGAGCTTTTGTGTTTGTCACTAGGAATAGCCTATCTCCGTGGAACTTAATGCATTTGTTTAAGTCACACCTAGAGAGCGTACTTCTAGGAAACTTGGCAAGTAGAATCCGGTAGTCGAGCGCTTCCGTGTCCGGTGAATTAAGAGATTGCGGGATATTTGAGCGTACTAAATATTCTAGGGTTATTAGTAATTGATACTTTGGAAACATAGCTATATTAATAAGATTCACGTTTCGTGGGCTTAGAAATAGTCCTTGATCATTTTCATCCTCATATTTGCATTATTCTTATTCGAAATTGAATTGGCAACTTAGACTCAACTCTCCCTCAGGAACGAACCTGCTTGTCATTGTACTACTAGTTAGTGTAAGAGAAGTAAGGAATTTAATTTTTGCGAGTTTGACACCTCGTCAAAATTGGCGCCGCTGCCGGGGAAGCAGTCAGTAGTTTGAGTTGTTATTTGATTTTTTTTGTTTTTGCATTTAGTTTTTCATTATAAGCTTTTACTAGTTTGTTTGCTGAGAACCTTATTTTCAGGAGCAATCAATAATTCTTTAAGCGTGTGCACAATTGGGAACAAGAGGTAAGTCTCTAAACTAGTTGTGTGCATAAGTACTTTTCAAGATGAATCCTTTTGAGAGTAATACATATGGTTCACAAGCATACTATGGTGATCAATTTAACTCTCAACCTTATTCTTATGACTTCCAACCATACTTGGGATATAATCAAAACCAATCTTTTGGCTATGATGAACGATCACAAGGATGGGAGGATAGTTGTACTTTTAATCAGTTTAATTCTAGACATGTGCAGATGCTCGATCACATTCTTTATGAGCTAAAGGCAGTGGAACAACTTGGTAGACAACCAACCGGACCTTGTTACAATGAGCCTAACCCATCTCTTGATCGTTTTTATGATCATTTACCCATTCAAAGGGATGAGACCTGGGCTGGAAATTATGTATTGAGTGAAAGTGGTGTGTATCCAAGTTTGTCGGAGCAATCTTCATATCAGAAATTTGATAGTTTTGTTGAAGCTACTATTCCCGTGATGCAACAGATGCTTCAAGCAACACAACAATTTTGTGAATTTCAGCTGAGTTACAATGAATCACTCCAAGAACTTCAACGGAATATAGACAACATCAGAAATGGCATGAATCAAATTCAACAAGAGCGGAACAAGGAAACTCATTCTAACATTCCCATGGATGCCAATATAGAGTATGATGATTCCGAAGAAGACGAATCCTTAAATGTAGATAATAATGGTGTAACTAGCTCAACTCTTGATCGTGATAATGATCATTCACCTATTCAAAAGGAAGAAGTTGAGTCTAGAAACACTAAAGTTATTAATGGTAAGACTTATGTTGTGTACGAGAGCGATGATGATTATGACTTCTTTGTGAATAACACCCCTAGTTCAGAGATTGTAAATACTTTGAATGAGAAGTCGACTTGTGATGAAGACCGTAAGGATTACGATGACTTACTTGGAGCAGATTTCGATTCTGATGATGAAGATTTGCAAGTTATAGATATAGAAGGAACTGATGAAGAACGGTTGAATGAGAATAATGATACTTGTGATGTGGGAATGGAAGTGTCCAGCAGTACCAAGGATCCCGAAATACAAGAGGTTTTGCAAGGTTTGTCTAATCCTTTATTTGAATCTCTATCTAATGATGATCCTCCCAAACTTGAAGTAGTTTCTCAAAGAGTTATTAATCCATCTTTTAGGAAACTACCTCATTTGGGGATGGAATTATGTGCTTCTAAGGTTCTTTCCGAATTTCTTGCTTCCAAGTATCCACCATATGTGTTTGAGTCTAACACCATGCAGGTTTGCCGAGAGGAACGAGTAGAAGTGCCTTCCACTTATGTTTTGTATACACTTCCGAGTGTAGAAAAGACTAAGTGTGGGGGTGACTCTCGTGGGATGATAGTTTCAATTTTCCCATTATTAGCTAATATTTGTGTGAAGCTTTTGCTATATATGCAGATTGTTTTGTGGGTGGATCCTCAAATTTTCAGATTGTTGATATATGGGGAATCTATTTTGAATGTTTCTCATATGCGTCAATCAGGTGAACAATTCCAATTCTTACTTCCTTGTCTTTTTCAAGTATTCCTCTTATTCTTTTGCAGTGGTTTGAAACATTGAGGACAATGTTTGATTTAAGTGTGGGGGTAGGTTATAATATGAAAAAAAAAAAAAATTGACGTGTACAAAACTCTAACTTTTAGAGATTTTTGAACAATTTAGAATAAACACTAGCCGTTCTAAGTAGATGGAATTTTTTCTTGACGGTGAGGTATATTTCAACTGAGTCGGGATTAGATGCCAACTAAATAGCTTGTTTAGTGTTTATCCTCTATTGTTCAGAAATAGCTATGAGTTGGAGTATCAGTTTATGTAATTTGTATATAATTTGTAGAGTTTGATGCCTTTAGTTAAAAAAAAAAATAAAAATAAAAATAAAAATAAAAAAAACTTCAAAATCTAGAAACTTGTGTCTTTAGGATGACACTACCAATATAAGTGGACGCAACCATCTTGATTGCAGGAGTTGAGGAACCCATTAACTAAAAAAAAAAACAGAGCTCAGGTTTTAGAAATTATATGATAGTTGTTACCATATCTCGGAATGTCACCATATCACTTTCTGTTTTTATTTTTGCAATATTTTCTTGTTTAACTAAATGATTTGGTGGGTCACTAACATCGAATTGTTATTACTGCTAGGATGAATAGAGTGATTGAGTTACTTAAAAAAAAAAAAAGAGAGACCAGACCAATTAGACCAACCGGTGTATATACAAAAAAAAAGAAAAAAAAATGAATGACACTTGGATATAGCAATATATGTGTGTTCTCCCTGTCTCCGTCGCCTAAACAAGCGTGGAATGCAGGATCCACGGGAATTACCATGTAATCTGCTGACAAGAAGCATGCGCTTGGATCTAAAAGATCTAATCATGTTGTCAATTCAAAAAGAAAAAAAAAAAAAAAAGAGAGAAAAGAAAGAAAAAAAAAGTGAAAAAAAAAGTTATTATTATTATTGTTCAATTAATAAATCGACCGCTGGTTCCCTTGTATTTGCCAGTCGAGTTGATCTAGATTTAGGATTATTGACCACTGGTTCCCTTGTATATGCCAGCTGAGTTGATATTAGAATTCAAACCAGTATCTCAATCCGATAGGATTTTTAGGTTCATCTTGGCAGTGACCTTCAGACAGATATGGGAAACACCGTTTACTTTAGTCAACATCGCAACCATCTATCTCTATATCCATCTTCATAATCTATTCATGTGTGATTGTGGTTTGTTAGATTCCGAGTATTGTGGTTTGTTCGACTTTCTGAGTAGAGCTTTATTTATTGATTGGGATTCACATCGGGTACCTCCTCCTGTAATCATTTTGGGTTCGTTCATAGATTCTTCACAGGTAGTTGGAATTTGGAGTAAAAGGTTTTGTAGGTACACCTCTTGTAAACCTTCACGAAACTATAACTCGTCCACTAGGGACACCTAGAGGTTTAAAGGCTTGTTATTTATGCTAAAAGTAACCGTAGCCTCGACGACACGGAGTTGTTGTATTTTAGTTTTGTTTTGTTTGCTTGAGGACTAGAAAAGATCAAGTGTGGGGGATTTGATAGGAGCCTAAAATACATCTTTTGAATGTCAATTTCTTACGCTTTTCTTTACTATTTCTCTTTTATTTTTGTATATTATGCTTTATTTTGCATTTTACAGGTATATTGGAGTCATGTGACACAAAACAAGGAAATTATGAGCTTAATCCAGTGCTTTGGCAATTAGTTGCTGATTACTCGAAGCGCAGCAAGAAACCGAGGCTTTGAAGCAGCTACAGCTAACAACTTGGGCAACCAATTGTGTTCTAGAGAGGAATTATTGAAGCACCAAACTTAAATGTTCAGGGCAGCCAGCAGAATCATTACTTCCTACAACTACTAGCATCATGTCGAGATTTTATAACTAATTTAGTTCCCATCCCGGTTCATTCATGCTCAGCTTGCGATGCACCAAGCTCTGCCTCCAGTTGCTGCAGGATGGACGAGAGATTGCCAAGGGTTATTAGGGAAATCCGAATTCAAAAAGGAAGTTAAGATGGACACGGGGTTCTCGTCGGGAATTTATCGAGTTTGATTTGGTTTATGTCCAAAGAAGCAGCTGAAGAAACTCAATCTGCTGTCGTATAATTTAGTGAATGAATGAGCGAGAAATACAGGGATTTCGACGTTGAACAGGAGAGAAAGCTTGGGTACAGATTCTTTTTGGTTATGAGAGAAGATTGAAAGACTTTTGAATCTTAAAAATCGATTGCAAACCGATTAAGAACTTCTCTTCTTTGCCATTGATATTTGATGATGAACGAAGAGGATCGTAAATGTTTAGAGCCTCTAAATGATTTGAATGAATGGGTTTGTGTTGAATTGCTTGCAGGAAGGAGGTGGAATGATTTTAAGAATCAACAACAAGTTCAATGTGTATCACCAAACTTCGGCATACAATGTGTTTGCTTAAAAGCCTGAACCATCGAGTTCTTTAGCTGAAATGTTGCTGCTGTTGATAGATGCAGGAGGATGAAATGGGTTTTCGAATCTGAGTAGTGTGGTTTGAAATTGAACAAGGAAAGCAGCAAAGGAGGTGTTGCTGCCGAGGAAAAACAAGGAGAAGTGGCTGAGTTATGGTGGTATTAGGTTGAGTCTTGGCAGTAAAGAGGTAGCTGCTTGCCGGGTTCGATGGCTTATGGTTGTATACAAGGGTTGGTGGACTACACGATTTAGAAGTTAACAAAAACACGGCACAATGGGTGAGGATCGAGTAAAGGAATTGGCCAAGGAGTTTGGGGTCAATTGTGAGCTAATTTAGGTGAATTTCTTGCCGTGAAGACAGCCACCAAGTGATGCTACTGCAGGTGGTTTAGAGTATTGAATGGCCGAGATTTGAAGCTGGCAGAGTTTGTATTGAACAAGGAACTTTTGGGTCTGTTTAGGTCACGATATTGCAGGGATTGGAATTGGAAGTTATAAAAAGAGGGTAAAACCTAGAGCTAGAGGAATGATCTCAACCCCCTCCTTCACGACTGCATCCACCTCCAACAGAGAGGAGCTTTGCTCCTCTCCAACTGCATACATCGCCACCTGCACATCCATCTCCACAGCACCAAGGTAGCAGACCTGCAGGCAACTATATCAACAGCTGTTATATCTACACCACCAACTTCCGATCACCAACTACCACCAAAGCCGCAGCTTACATGAAAGTTGTTCCATCGACTACACCACCACTCCATCGCAGCTGTTTGGTTTTGTATTCCTGTTTTATTTGCTTCTTTGTATGCCATGAACTCCAGTAGCTAAACATCATTCGATTAAGGACGATTTCAATGTCCGAAACATGAACTCCAATTGATATTTAAAGTGCATGTTTTCTTGCAATTTATCTCTACGGTACCAATATTATTTATGAATTATTTCTCAATCGCTTAAGTTGCAAATTGAATGGTTGTTTGGTGATTCTAATGCTAGTTGAGACCTCTTCGACCCGTAATTGTCTAGAGACTCTTAATACAAGTAGCGCTATATGAATATTGACGATGGGATTTTGTTAAATGTTCGTATGTATTGAATGACACTAGTAGATGAATCGAGCTTTTGTGTTTGTCACTAGGAATAGCCTATCTCCGTGGAACTTAATGCATTTGTTTAAGTCACACCTAGAGAGCGTACTTCTAGGAAACTTGGCAAGTAGAATCCGGTAGTCGAGCGCTTCCGTGTCCGGTGAATTAAGAGATTGCGGGATATTTGAGCGTACTAAATATTCTAGGGTTATTAGTAATTGATACTTTGCGGAAACATAGCTATATTAATAAGATTCACGTTTCGTGGCTTAGAAATAGTCCTTGATCATTTTCATCCTCATATTTGCATTATTCTTATTCAGAAATTGAATTGGCAACTTAGACTCAACTCTCCCTCAGGAACGAACCTGCTTGTCATTGTACTACTAGTTAGTGTAAGAGAAGTAAGGAATTTATTTTTGCGAGTTCGACACCTTGTCAAAATTGGCGCCGTTGCCGGGGAAGCAGTCGGTAGTTTGAGTTGTTATTTGATTTTTTTTGTTTTTGCATTTAGTTTTTCATTATAAGCTTTTACTAGTTTGTTTGCTGAGAACCTTATTTTCAGGAGCAATCAATAATTCTTTAAGCGTGTGCACAATTGGGAACAAGAGGTAAGTCTCTAAACTAGTTGTGTGCATACGTACTTTTCAAGATGAATCCTTTTGAGAGTAATACATATGGTTCACAAGCATACTATGGTGATCAATTTAACTCTCAACCTTATTCTTATGACTTCCAACCATACTTGGGATATAATCAAAACCAATCTTTTGGCTATGATGAACGATCACAAGGATGGGAGGATAGTTGTACTTTTAATCAGTTTAATTCTAGACATGTGCAGATGCTCGATCACATTCTTTATGAGCTAAAGGCAGTGGAACAACTTGGTAGACAACCAACCGGACCTTGTTACAATGAGCCTAACCCATCTCTTGATCGTTTTATGATCATTTACCCATTCAAAGGGATGAGACCTGGGCTGGAAATTATGTATTGAGTGAAAGTGGTGTGTATCCAAGTTTGTCGGAGCAATCTTCATATCAGAAATTTGATAGTTTTGTTGAAGCTACTATTCCCGTGATGCAACAGATGCTTCAAGCAACACAACAATTTTGTGAATTTCAGCTGAGTTACAATGAATCACTCCAAGAACTTCAACGGAATATAGACAACATCAGAAATGGCATGAATCAAATTCAACAAGAGCGGAACAAGGAAACTCATTCTAACATTCCCATGGATGCCAATATAGAGTATGATGATTCCGAAGAAGACGAATCCTTAAATGTAGATAATAATGGTGTAACTAGCTCAACTCTTGATCGTGATAATGATCATTCACCTATTCAAAAGGAAGAAGTTGAGTCTAGAAACACTAAAGTTATTAATGGTAAGACTTATGTTGTGTACGAGAGCGATGATGATTATGACTTCTTTGTGAATAACACCCCTAGTTCATAGATTGTAAATACTTTGAATGAGAAGTCGACTTGTGATGAAGACCGTAAGGATTACGATGACTTACTTGGAGCAGATTTCGATTCTGATGATGAAGATTTGCAAGTTATAGATATAGAAGGAACTGATGAAGAACGGTTGAATGAGAATAATGATACTTGTGATGTGGGAATGGAAGTGTCCAGCAGTACCAAGGATCCCGAAATACAAGAGGTTTTGCAAGGTTTGTCTAATCCTTTATTTGAATCTCTATCTAATGATGATCCTCCCAAACTTGAAGTAGTTTCTCAAAGAGTTATTAATCCATCTTTTAGGAAACTACCTCATTTGGGGATGGAATTATGTGCTTCTAAGGTTCTTTCCGAATTTATTGCTTCCAAGTATCCACCATATGTGTTTGAGTCTAACACCATGCAGGTTTGCCGAGAGGAACGAGTAGAAGTGCCTTCCACTTATGTTTTGTATACACTTCCGAGTGTAGAAAAGACTAAGTGTGGGGGTGACTCTCGTGGGATGATAGTTTCAATTTTCCCATTATTAGCTAATATTTGTGTGAAGCTTTTGCTATATATGCAGATTGTTTTGTGGGTGGATCCTCAAATTTTCAGATTGTTGATATATGGGGAATCTATTTTGAATGTTTCTCATATGCGTCAATCAGGTGAACAATTCCAATTCTTACTTCCTTGTCTTTTTCAAGTATTCCTCTTATTCTTTTGCAGTGGTTTGAAACATTGAGGACAATGTTTGATTTAAGTGTGGGGGTAGGTTATAATATGAAAAAAAAAAAATTTGACGTGTACAAAACTCTAACTTTTAGAGATTTTTGAACAATTTAGAATAAACACTAGCCTTTCTAAGTAGATGGAATTTTTTTCTGACGGTGAGGTATATTTCAACTGAGTCGGGATTAGATGCCAACTAAATAGCTTGTTTAGTGTTTATCCTCTATTGTTCAGAAATAGCTATGAGTTGGAGTATCAGTTTATGTAATTTGTATATAATTTGTAGAGTTTGATGCCTTTAGTTAAAAAATAAAAAAAAAAAAAAAAAAAAAAAAAACTTCAAAATCTAGAAACTTGTGTCTTTAGGATGACACTACCAATATAAGTGGACGCAACCATCTTGATTGCAGGAGTTGAGGAACCCATTAACTAAAAAAAAAAAACAGAGCTCAGGTGTTAGAATATGATAGTTGTTACCATATCTCGGAATGTCACCATATCACTTTCTGTTTTTATTTTTGCAATATTTTCTTGTTTAACTAAATGATTTGGTGGGTCACTAACATCGAATTGTTATTACTGCTAGGATGAATAGAGTGATTGAGTTACTTAAAAAAAAAAAAAAGAGAGACCAGACCAATTAGACCAACCGGTGTATATACAAAAAAAAAGAAAAAAAAATGAATGACACTTGGATATAGCAATATATGTGTGTTCTCCCTGTCTCCGTCGCCTAAACAAGCGTGGAATGCAGGATCCACGGGAATTACCATGTAATCTGCTGACAAGAAGCATGCGCTTGGATCTAAAAGATCTAATCATGTTGTCAATTCAAAAAGAAAAAAAAAAAAAAAAGAGAAAAGAAAGAAAAAAAAAAGTGAAAAAAAAAAGTTATTATTATTATTGTTCAATTAATAAATCGACCGCTGGTTCCCTTGTATTTGCCAGTCGAGTTGATCTAGATTTAGGATTATTGACCACTGGTTCCCTTGTATATGCCAGCTGAGTTGATATTAGAATTCAAACCAGTATCTCAATCCGATAGGATTTTTAGGTTCATCTTGGCAGTGACCTTCAGACAAATATGGGAAACACCGTTTACTTTAGTCAACATCGCAACCATCTATCTCTATATCCATCTTCATAATCTATTCATGTGTGATTGTGGTTTGTTAGATTCCGAGTATTGTGGTTTGTTCGACTTTCTGAGTAGAGCTTTATTTATTGATTGGGATTCACATCGGGGTACCTCCTCCTGTAATCATTTTGGGTTCATTCATAGATTCTTCACAGGTAGTTGGAATTTGGAGTAAAAGGTTTTGTAGGTACACCTCTTGTAAACCTTCACGAAACTATAACTCGTCCACTAGGGACACCTAGAGGTTTAAAGGCTTGTTATTTATGCTAAAAGTAACCGTAGCCTCGACGACACGGAGTTGTTGTATTTTAGTTTTGTTTTGTTTGCTTGAGGACTAGAAAAGATCAAGTGTGGGGGATTTGATAGGAGCCTAAAATACATCTTTTGAATGTCAATTTCTTACGCTTTTCTTTACTATTTCTCTTTTATTTTTGTATATTATGCTTTATTTTGCATTTTACAGGTATATTGGAGTCATGTGACACAAAACAAGGAAATTATGAGCTTAATCCAGTGCTTTGGCAATTAGTTGCTGATTACTCGAAGCGCAGCAAGAAACCGAGGCTTTGAAGCAGCTACAACTAACAACTTGGGCAACCAATTGTGTTCTAGAGAGGAATTATTGAAGCACCAAACTTAAATGTTCAGGGCAGCCAGCAGAATCATTACTTCCTACAACTACTAGCATCAGGTCGAGATTTTATAACTAATTTAGTTCCCATCCCGGTTCATTCATGCTCAGCTTGCGCTGCACCAAGCTCTGCCTCCAGTTGCTGCAGGATGGACGAGAGATTGCCAAGGGTTATTAGGGAAATCCGAATTCAAAAAGGAAGTTAAGATGGACACGGGGTTCTGGTCAGAATTTATCAGAGTTTGATTTGGTTTATGGCCAAAGAAGCAGCTGAAGAAACTCAATCTGCTGTCGTATAATTTAGTGAATGAATGAGCGAGAAATACAGGGATTTCGACGTTGAACAGGAGAGAAAGCTTGGGTACAGATTCTTTTTGGTTATGAGAGAAGATTGAAAGACTTTTGAATCTTAAAAATCAGTTGCAAACTGATTAAGAACTTCTGCTGCTGCCATTGATATTTGATGATGAACGAAGAGGATCGTAAATGTTTAGAGCCTCTAAATGATTTGAATGAATGGGTTTGTGTTGAATTGCTTGCAGGGAAGGAGGTGGAATGATTTTAAGAATCAACAACAAGTTCAATGTGTATCACCAGCTTCTGGCATACAATGTGTTTGCTTAAAAGCCTGAACCATCGAGTTCTTTAGCTGAAATGTTGCTGCTGTTGATAGATGCAGGAGGATGAAATGGGTTTTCGAATCTGAGTAGTGTGGTTTGAAATTGAACAAGGAAAGCAGCAAAGGAGGTGTTGCTGCCGAGGAAAAACAAGGAGAAGTGGCTGAGTTATGGTGGTATTAGGTTGAGTCTTGGCAGTAAAGAGGTAGCTGCTTGCCAGGGTTCGATGGCTTATGGTTGTATACAAGGGTTGGTGGACTACACGATTTAGAAGTTAACAAAAACACGGCACAATGGGTGAGGATCAGTAAAGGAATTGGCCAAGGAGTTTGGGGTCAATTGTGAGCTAATTTAGGTGAATTTCTTGCCGTGAAGACAGCCACCAAGTGATGCTACTGCAGGTGGTTTAGAGTATTGAATGGCCGAGATTTGAAGCTGGCAGAGTTTGTATTGAACAAGGAACTTTTGGGTCTGTTTAGGTCACGATATTGCAGGGATTGGAATTGGAAGTTATAAAAAGAGGGTAAAACCTAGAGCTAGAGGAATGATCTCAACCCCCTCCTTCACGACTGCATCCACCTCCAACAGAGAGGAGCTTTGCTCCTCTCCAACTGCATACATCGCCACCTGCACATCCATCTCCACAGCACCAAGGTAGCAGACCTGCAGGCAACTATATCAACAACTGTTATATCTACACCACCAACTTCCGATCACCAACTACCACCAGGCCGCAGTTTACATGAAAGTTGTTCCATCGACTACAGTCCACCACTCCATCGCAGCTGTTTGGTTTTGTATTCCTGTTTTATTTGCTTCTTTGTATGCCATGAACTCCAGTAGCTAAACATCATTCGATTAAGGACGATTTCAATGTCCGAAACATGAACTCCAATTGATATTTAAAGTGCATGTTTTCTTGCAATTTATCTTGTTATTGCTTATTCTCTACGGTACCAATATTATTTATGAATTATTTCTCAATCGCTTAAGTTGCAAATTGAATGGTTGTTTGGTGATTCTAATGCTAGTTGAGACCTCTTCGACCCGTAATTGTCTAGAGACTCTTAATACAAGTAGTGCTATATGAATATTGACGATGGGATTTTGTTAAATGTTCGTATGTATTGAATGACACTAGTAGATGAATCGAGCTTTTGTGTTTGTCACTAGGAATAGCCTATCTCCGTGGAACTTAATGCATTTGTTTAAGTCACACCTAGAGAGCGTACTTCTAGGAAACTTGGCAAGTAGAATCCGGTAGTCGAGCGCTTAGTGTCCGGTGAATTAAGAGATTGCGGGATATTTGAGCGTACTAAATATTCTAGGGTTATTAGTAATTGATACTTTGCGGAAACATAGCTATATTAATAAGATTCACGTTTCGTGGCTTAGAAATAGTCCTTGATCATTTTCATCCTCATATTTGCATTATTCTTATTCAGAAATTGAATTGGCAACTTAAACTCAACTCTCCCTCAGGAACGAACCTGCTTGTCATTGTACTACTAGTTAGTGTAAGAGAAGTAAGGAATTTATTTTTGCGAGTTCGACACCTCGTCAGCAACTATCTCTAAGTTTGCGAATTTAGGATCTCTGACTGTATCAGGATATAGAGATCCCTTACCAGCACCACGATTGGCGAATTCAAGCATTAAACGGATGCAATCCCCACTTAATTGATAGATAGCTCATGAGAACTTCTCATGAGCAAGAATTTCATAGAACAAGGGCAATTCGGGATTGTAGAGAGGAATGGGAAGACCTGCGAGGAGCTGACCTAGCGAAATTATGATTTTCTGATCATCACAATGATGATCAGTAAACAATTTTGCAGAGAGAATAGATGAAGATTCTTGATTGGGAATAGTGGATAAAGTGAAACCCTTTTCTTGTAAATTCTTTTGAGTCTCACTCAAAAGGACTTCGTATTTACGACCAGATGGAGCCATTCTCAGAATATGGGAATGAATAGAAAGTTGAAGATCAAGAGAAAGAAGAAAAGGAAGATTTACAGTAGCAGAAACGTAAATTGTGGAGGAGGAGAATTGAAGAAAAATTGCAGAGAGAAAGTAAAAAAAGAAGAAGAGGAGGGTGAGAAAACTATATATAGAAAAGAGTTCTAGAGAAGATAAATGCATCGAAAGGAGACGTGAATGGTCAAGAAAAAACGGTTGAAAGAAACGTGTCAAGAAAAGAATGGAAGAAGAAACACGTGTAATAAATTCTGTGTAAAAGTACGGGATCATATCAAAAACAGATAAAGATGAACAGTTGTGGCATTTCAGAAATACTAATTCTCATGACATTCTCTTCTTCGCAGAGAAGACATGAGAAGAGACAAGATGTAGGATCAGAATATCGCGACATCAATACCTTGCGAGATCAATAAACGACAGCATGGCGAAGGTGTCGCAGATGAGTAATATAAATGACGCAATGAATGACGACAGCCAAAACACGAGAAAGATATGAAGACCTAGCGAGATCTAGGAGAGTTGCGAGATTATATATTTGTATACTTGCGATATTTCGCAAGTCATTCCCGAAAATAAAGGACACCTTAGATGTCATCCATTATGTAATACCCTATATAAAGAGCCGAGCATGCCTATTGGAGAGGAGGATCTTTTTCGAGTGTTGGGCAAGTCATTAAGAGAGAGAAAGTTTAGAGTGATTGTAATTCTTTAACTGATTTCCATTGCATCCTGTAAACATTTTAAGAGTTTAATCAATAAAAATTACAATTGTTCATCCTAAAATGATTTGATTGTATAGATTCTTGTGAGGGGTGTAGTGTAGGATTTCCTGCAACTACACTACAAGTTGATCAACATGGACAACAAGGAGACCATGGCCGTGATACATGAGAATTAGCTCAAGGCCTTTGATGTTTAAGGTTTTGGATATTCGAAGCATCGGATGCTCAAGGCATGAACACCTCAAACATTTGGCGTTTAGAATTTTCTTTCGTTGTATTTCAATTCCTCCAAAATATTTGCAATACTTGCATACAATAATTTAAATTCAACAATTTATCAAAATTCAGTTTACTTAAAGAAAATCTCTATCAAACCCAAAGAAAATCCTCAATCATCTACTTATCCAAAACCAATCAAAACCAGAAATAAAACCTCACATCTCTCAGAAGTTCAGAAGTCCAAGAGATTATGAGAAGAAATCAAAGAAAATCAGCAAAAAAAAAAGACTTTTGCTCCTCTGCATCTTTCAAGACTTGTAAAGCCGCCTTCTCCATGTTCAGCTCTTGATCGGCCTAGCAATCTTGTCTTCCTTCTCCATCACAAAGATCATTTGGAAAGGGTATGTTCTTCTCACATGAGTCCTTAATAGCGTTTATCTTCTTACGAAGCCATGTCACGTTGAAACCAAGTCTCTCAGAATTCTCCAAGTTGAACTCCCAATCAAAGAGTACATCTGGAGTCACAGTATTCCTGGGCCTGGCACATATATCACTTACAACACGCAAGATAACACTTACTTGCATTGTTAAGGAATAAGCACGCTTTGGGTCTCTAATAACAATGATGTGACCGAATTTCTTCCATATTTTCTCGTACAAGTCGACATATCCAATGGGAACGCTGAATCCACCAACTAATTCGTGATATGGAAGTGATGCATCAAATGGAGTATCAACAACAATCCCTGCACTTGGGTATTCATGCACTACTATACGATTCTCAATCACTGGAGATACTTCTACAGTCATAGCAACAGTTTCTTCAAGGCGTGGTTCAGCTTCTTCCGCCACTGAAACAACAACAATTGAAGTCTCTGTCTCTTAAAAAACACCAACAACAACTCCCTCATGGCTTTGGAGTTCAGATATGGTTTCTTCTTCATCAATAACCTCAGTGTTGCTCAAGCCATCATTATTAGCTTCTTCATTCTTAACTTCCGTATTTAACACCCAATACGAAGATTACATGAGATTAGAGTCATTCAAATATGAAACCAAAAGAAATCATAAACCCCAGTATACAATTTTTCTAATATTATCAAGGTTCTTCATTTCACATGCTAGACATCAGCAAATAACGTGGTAACCATAAAAACACGTTTTACAATGAGCTCGTCTGAGAAGATATTACACTGCCCTGTACAAAACAGTGAACTGGGAGCAATTGGTAAACAATATAAGGCTGAACTATATACCATTATCTTCGTATGGATGTCATCTACAACATATCAAAATTTCATGGCAATCGGATGAACGAGCAAAAATATTTGGTCAAAACATCGGACTACATGACAGCTGAAAGTTTCCTGGATGTTTACTGTTTCGTCTATTTCGACCCCTAAACGCGCTCAAAACTTAAAAAGCTTCGTTGAAAAATCTTGGAAATTCCCTGGGATTAAGGATACATATGTGGATCACGATTATTTGACATCGTATGAAGATTCTACAACATTTTTTTGCTAAAGGGCTGAATTTTGAAATTTCTGGTGACGTATTTCAACAAAACTTTTCGTATATTCACATGAATTCTCATTCATTCATTCATAAACCAAGAAATTTATGCTTATTCGATAAAATTCAAGAGAAGTACTTACTTGGGTAGTCTCCGAGGTGTTCAAGGACCCTAGATTGCCCGTATCAACATCAAGAGCACCATTGCTTTCATTCGGTTTTGAACCCTGGGAATTTTCTTTATCACCATTTTCGTAGGATGAGTGAACATCACCAGCACTCTCCATCTCCATGGCGACATCCTCCTGGATATATTCTTAACAATTAGCGTTTTATCTATAAAGCATCACGGTTGGTTACTCAAACAAATACTTACATGCTCTTTTTCGTCACTCAAGTCAGAAACTGTTTGCCCAGCAGCAGAGAACTGAAGACCGTCAATACTTGATGGAGTAAAATTCTGCAACGGAATAAAAAATATTGGTTTTCTAATTACGATAATACAGATGAGAAGGAGTCATAGCAAAAGAAGTACCGACAACTCACCAAAGAAACAACTGGGGACTTTATGGTATTAGGTAACAGCTTATAATTTTTGCTTCTGCCTTCTCCGCCATGGATAATCGCTTCAGTCTCTGAGAAGTCTACATGGATTCGGGATCTCACATTACGACTGTCCTGTAGAATTTGATGCAATGATTAGAATGTAATTATCATAATTTCATGAAGATTATACAAAAGTACATACCTGAGAACATCCCGGGGATAATTTTCACTTATCACCAGAGAGATGCTTCAATCTTGGTCGAGTAGAAATCATCTCGGCAGAAGGAGGGTCTTTCATCGGAGGCTGACCAATCATCACGAAGTCATGTAACCACTCAAGTTGCTGATCCCAAAAGTCTACATAACCTGGAGTTACGTATGCAATTCTCTCGGAGCAAGGGAACCAGTATTCACTTCCTTCCACATGCGTACGGTCTAAATGGGTCCTAAGTTGCTCGACCGATGATTTCCTCCTTCGAAAAGTTGGAACACACTGATCCATATCCATTTGTCTAGCCGCCCTGTCAATGTTATATTCCTCCACTGAAAGTTCTCCATATATCGCTGATAACAAGTGACCAGGGGTGCAACTCAACATAAAAGATCTCTCGCCATCACTCAGACCTGCACCAAATGCTAAAGCCATACTCTTTCCAGTATTGAAAGTTGTCAGCTAAGAAATATACGGAGGAGTTGACACCCATGGCAGAAATTCGAACTCAAATTCATCATCTAACACATCAATGAGACGTGCCTTAATTCGTGGTTGATTCTTAGACCAGTGCATGATTCTGGCATTATTCTTCTAAGAGAAAATATGTCGGGCATCAGCATTCAGTCCTTGCAAGACAGTACGTGGAATACGTGCATAATTCTTGAAATGCTCCCACATCAAGGCTTGAAGAAACATCGTGTTGGCGTAGCATTCGATCTTCATAAAGCCATTCGATACACTGGAGTCTATAATCAAGGAATCTAAGTTAGAATACAAAGAACACAAGAATAGGCTACCTATTGGAAGTTGCTTACCTTGAGCCATTTTGATAGCAAAGGGGATCACAAAAGGCTTCAACAAATTCCCACTATCTTCAAATACGTCTCTAGACAGCCATAAACACAAGAAAGCAGCAATGGGTAACATACCGTCGATGGAACTATCAGAAACCTCGTCTTTTGGTCACCGGCGTGTTAACCAGTTGTTGATGGTGGGTTTTCATTTGAGGTTAAAATTGTAAAAACTAGAAAAAATTATGCGCTGACATCTTGTAAAAGATAAAGCCATTAATAAGTGTTGGATACTCCCTCACTTAATTCACCAAGAATGGAGCATGTAGCAACAATCCCATTCTGTGAATACATGAAATTCCTCCAGGTTGGAGCATGTGGCAACAATCCCATCCTGTGAATTTCTAATCAGCCTTGTATTTCCAATACTCATTATCAGTGTGGCATGACGACTGAGTGTTACTCTGTAAGAGTAACACGAACCTCCAAGCACTATAATGAAACCATGTACGAAATACCCGTACAGGCCGACTCTCGGTGTGTTATACTAGCCCGATTGAGCCCCTCTCGGTGTGTTATACTAGCCCGATTGAGCATCCGGATTGACCGTATCAGTCCGGATATGATCGCAGTCATCCAACTCCACAAGCATGATTGGATGACCCAGATAAATTCCATCACCCCCAAACAGGTATGGAATATCCACTGCCGAACCAATGCGAACCCGCACGGGTCGGCCATTGGCTTAGCTTGCCAAAAACGTTCATACCAAGCATTATGGACGGAAAACCTAAATTAGGGTTTGCGGCATATTACATGTGTCGCAAAGCAGTCTCAACCATCCATCTTCGCAGGTATAGATGGAGGGTGTAGATGTAGATTCAAAGGGCCCAGAGCATGTCAACACGATCACCGTGGGCCCGCCTACACACTTGACCAATCGGTCAAGACCAACCATGTTTGGTCGTGACAAAATCGTCGCCCAAACAAGAGATGACGCATGCCTTTGAAACCCAAAATTAGGGTTTTGAGCATCACGAGCGTCCATCTTCTCCTAGCATGAATGGAGGGTCCAAGATTAGATTAAGCAGTCCTGGTCATACCAAAGATGGCCACCGTGGACCCATCTATTCCCTAACCCGATCGGCCAAGGCATATCATGCCTCGGCTAATCCAAAACGCACGCTCAAACTAGCGTGGTCACACCTCCCAAACCGCAATCCGATCTCGACCACTCAACTTCGCCGGACGATTTGGATGGCTCGAGATCACGTTTTCATGGGATATTCAGGTATAGGCGTAAACACCAGCCTACCACCTTCACACCAGGCCAATCGTCCAAGACCGACCAAGATTGGTCGTCTTGGAACGTGCGCCTGAAGAGGGCGTGACGTGCGGCCCTTGCGGCACTAGTTTTTGTCGCAAATCGATCTCGACCACTCGATTTCACCTGGGATGAATTGAGTGACCCAGATCATACTTTCATGAGGTAATGGGGTATAGGCGCCTACACCATCATGCCATCTACACGCATGTATGGTCGGTTAGGCCAAAGTTGTATCCCATGCTTGTATCCCATGCTTGGTTTCGACCAAGCTGAAGAGTGATGCCTGCGCACCTTTTCAAAACCCTAACTTCATCAACGGTCGCAGATGAGTGTCTCAAAGATCATCTCATCCGTCCAACTTCACCAGCTTTGTTATACATCCCTGGTCAGGAGTTAATTGGTTAGTGAGGCGTCATTACCCATCACCTTACCACACCATGATGCAAAGACATCACATAAAATACACACGATACTTCACAAGTATCGACTTCTGAATAACGCAGTTATTCAATTCAAAGATTACATGCTATCTTTCGTGGATCCACGATCCACACATTCCGCACATCAATCATGTCACAAACTGGGGATACATACTGGGGTATTGGTCTGGAGGTTTACAACACGTGCAACGTGCAACGCGCCATCACAAGAACGTGTTAGGAAGTCATGGACGGTTAGAGATGAACAGGAGAAGTGGGCAAGGCTAGTCGTGTATCACCAACGCACAACTCCACTACTCCGTCACTCCACTTCCTCCACTTCCCACGAGAGACGTGAATAAGACTCAATGACTTGTATAAATAGGTTCTCCGCCCTATTTCCAAACAACAGAGAAAAACAACAAGAAAACACCCCGAGCCTGCTTACACCAATCGTAAGCTTATTCACTTTCCTGTTACAAGTCATAAGAAAGTCTACACCTTCAAAATCTCAACACCTTCTTCGCTTCCCTCCCTAAGATCAACCCCATCTCCTTCACTTTGTGACCGAAACAAGTCTGGAACGGCCATTTCTTGGTTTAGGCCGGACTTGCACAGATTGATCTCTCGAATCTACAAGCACTCACCGCGCAAATGCATTTGTTTAAGGTTTAAATTCATTCCTCATCCACACCCCAAATTACCAAATTCTGCAGGAGTAGTTTTCACCCATAAACAATTGGCGACCACAGTGGGAGGTTGATCTCTCGGTTGCACAAAATTGAATTCTCAATTTTTCGGTTTCCATCTCGCAATGTATCCAGAAACCACAGGTGGTTCAGATATCATGGGAAGTGTAGCTAGAATGCTGGAGGATGTCTTGGCAAATCAAGCCGGATCACTAGAAGACAGAGCGAGACATTCCGCCTTTTGAATGATATATCAGCACAATTACAAGAAGGGTCGGCATGCATCTACTCAAGCGGTGCAAGAAATGCTGAATCCCTAGTCAGGAGTCACACCTTTACTGGTGGAGAGGCAAAAAGAGCGCGCAACCGCAGGAGACTCAGGAAAGACGAACAACATGGTCCAGCCGACGAAGACTCGAGGCAACTCCACAGAGGAAAAGACTTGTCCGGGGTACCACAACGTCTACCGGTTAAAGAAATGGAGCCTGCAGCTTACGGATCCTCTGCTTTGGATTTATATCTCAAGACCCTTGTCGAAGCCCTAAGACTGTTCAATCCGCATCGACCTTTCAACTAAGTGAAGAAATGCTTGAGGAAGGAGAGATCAATCAAGGGACACGTGAGTACGAGAGGATGGGAACGTTCAATTCGATCACTCAAAGCAGTGATATTACAACACCTCCCATCACCGAGAGCCAGAGCAGCCGCAAATCCCGGCATCTCATCAAGTGTAACACCTCCGGTAGTCACCCGAGCAACAACTTCCACTCCTTCATCGGGATGAGGGGCCGAGAGGGACGAGAGGAGGACCATCCCCATTACCATTGCAGACTTGATGGAGAAGCGGGAAGTTCTTGCTAAGACTCAAACGGATATGGCCGCAACTCGAAAAGAGGTACTCACTTTTCTTAAGACATTAACTGATCGATTTCCACAAGAGCCGTGACAGCCCCTGGAGAAAAAAGGGAACGCATTCAATGCACCGGAGAAGGTACTTCAGTGGCGCGGACCTCCATGGACCTGATCAAAGAAGCGACATCAGATATGAGCGGTCCTGTCATGGAGACTCCTACACTGGGGACTGATCCTCACAACGATCCTCCTCAAGTCAAGTCAATAGTTTCACTATGAACCGAGGCCGGTGGATCGGGAAGCGTTTTCTCTCATCGGAAATTTTATGCAAACTTTCACACCTCTCGAAGAATCAGCGCACGGAGACATTTTGCTGCAATCAACCGAGAGGAAGTTCACAACCGTGCCCTACATGTCACCGCGCATCAAGGATTCGAGTTCAAGACGGCCATTATCGACACAGGAGCGTCTTCGAATGTGATTACTCTCAAGACTCTCGGGACATCCAAGGTTCTCCCAGGCAAGGTCGTACGGAAGCCTACCACAATGACGGACTTCGAGGGAAACCAAACCAAAGACATACGGGAGGAGCTCCGCTGAAAGAATCGACATGTTCGTTGCATCCCACTCCCCACGTGGGCGTCAATTCAGGAAGAAAACCGGCTTGCATCATTGAGAGCTAAAACCCACGATGCATCTTTGCTGACGAAGCATTCTTCTCCATCCTGTGAAGCCACGACCCACGTTCGCACGAAGAGGGAACGCACTTTTGTGGCGAGTCGTGACCAGAAAGGGAAAACGGTATACCCACACTGCCATTATCAATTAGCAGGGGAGACTGCTACCCAGTCTCTCCACCCAACGGAATGCTACAACAGCAACGAACCACAAGAACAAGTGCTAGATGCTCCACAACAACTGCAAGATGGCACCAACTCCACAACTGATGAGATTGAAATCGTTGGAGAATCTCCTAGGCCTATCTCCATCAGCTCAACCTTGAGTAGGGATAAACGCACGAAGCTCGTGGAACTTCTCAAAGAGTACCAAGACATATTCGCTTGGAGATATGAAGAAATGCCGGATTTAGATGAAAATTGGTCACCCATCATCTACATGTCATACTTGGATCCAAGTCGGTTAAACAGTTGTAGTTCGGATCGAGTCTTTGCATAGACTTCGAGAGACTTGAACAAGTGCTTGCTCCAAAACGATCCTCCTTTACCTAACATCGACATGTTAGTAGATTCAACCAATGGACACGGCATGTTCTCCTCCATGGATGGATGTAGCGGCTACAACCCGAGATGAGGATGTACGAGCATGATGCAAATCCGATACCTCAAGGGAGCATCCTCAAGAAGATAACGATGTCCACGCGTCATATCGAGCAAGATCCGGCGAGTCACTTTATCGACAGTGGTACATGTCTATCATGCTATGTTGGAGAATCCGCGCTTTTGGTCATCCTCTGAGCTGTTGAACGCTCATCTACGACAACATATGCCCCGATAGAAAAAAACAGCTGCTGCCGGTAATGAGAGTCTAATAATGTTTGTAGGGGCATATATCTCATCAACAGGCGATACAACCTTCACCTTACTCGTAAGCGGTTCCTTGAAGAAGCAAGAGGAAAACCACCGAGATAAAACATCATGCGCGTCCGTCAACTCCAACTCCAGTACCACATGCACGACTCCCACAATGATGAAACAATGTCCAAGATATTCCATATCCGGCTCGACAACAACCACTACGAACAAACCATGTAAACCACGCTTGGGGATCGAGGCTCAAGCATGAAGTTCCTTCACCGTCAGTCAAGGAATTCTTCAACATGAGAGAGATGGTCAATCAAGAAGCATGGAATTCGCAAGGGTAAATCGAACTGAAGAGGGAAACACTTCAACGCTCCCTCTAGCAGAAGCTGCTTCAATGGTCTATTCAAGAGCCGCCTCAACGCTCTCTCTCCGGGACCCACGTTCGCTTGTAATCCTGCTTCAACACTCTCTCAAGGATCCACCTCAATGTTCGCACTGTAAGCCACTTTAAAATCCTCTCGAGTCGTTTCAACACTCAAGCTACATCAATAATCTGCGCTCTGGTCAAGTTATCTTTGATGTACTCATTGCTCAACATACGTCTCATCCATCCTTCATGAGGACCCAGCGGAGCATGAAAAACCCTGAAGTCGATATGAGGAGGGTTATCTTGTGGTACGGATATTTTCAAGGGAGCGATGAACAACTCATCATCAATGTTCGGCATATCTTTGAAGCTTTCAACACCTCCTGACTTGGCACCAGCATTATCCCCAGAAGACATCTCAACAGGAGTTCTTTTCTTCATTATACAATAAAAGATAGGAGCAGTACTTGTATAAAAACGCGTGAGATGTGTAGTCACACACGACAAGACACACATTCACTTTGGAGTACACAAGGCTGTTATTGGGTCCAAACACCGGTGTTGATCAAGTCACAAGTCCGGTGTTGATCAAGTCTCAAGACCGGTATTGATCAAGTCACAGGTATCACTCAAGTTTCAAGTCCGGTGTTGATCGAGTCACAAGTCCGGTGTTGATCAAGCTTCAAGTCCGGTATTGCTCAAGCTTCAAGTCTGGTATTGATCAAGTCACAAGTCCGGTATTGCTTAAGTTTCAAGACCGGTGTTGGTCAAGGGCACGAGGCTGGTATAAAGGTGACATTCAGTCAGGCATACACGATATGGGACCCACGTTCAATCAAGCATATATGGCGGGACCATATTTATTTGCACAACACGGTTCTCTTATGTCATGGGAATCATGTTCACGAAATTCAAGCTCATGTTCGATCAAACAGCGCAGAGCCCCACAAACGAAGCGGGCGCAGCGAGGTCCGTCGATTAGGCACAACCCCACGATCGAGCGAAGCGGCGCAATAGCCCTCGACCTAATCGGGCATAACAAGGTCGATCTGGCAAGACCGACATTCAAACGGAGCAAGCACGGAGTGGGCCCTCGACCGGCGGACATAGCAAGGTCGGCCAAGCAGCAAGACCGACATCATACTAGGGGAATGCTCTCCTAGATGCCTTTTGAACGTGACATACTCCAAGGACAGGATGACCCGTCTCTCCCGGTAACATCTAACTTTGTCTCATAAAGTTTTATCTTTAACTGTCACCATCTTATGCCTACCCCACAATAGTGTAACCATTGTGTGCTAGGCAGGGGACTTAATGTTGATGGTGGGTTTTCATTTGAGGTTAAAATTGTAAAAACCGGGGAAAAAATTATGCGCTGACATCTTGTAAAAGATAAAGCCATTAATAAGTGTTGAATACTCCCTCACTTAATTCACCAAGAATGGAGCATGCAAAGAACAATCCCATTCTCAGTGAATACATGAAATTCTTCCGGTTGGAGCATGTGGCAACAATCCCATCCTGTGAATTTCTAATCAGCCTTGTATTTCCGGTACTCATTATCGTGTGTGGCATGACGACCGAGTGTTACTCTTACAGTAACACGAACCTCCAAGCACTATAATGAAACCATGTACGAAATACCCGTGCAGCCGACTCTCGGTGTGTTATACTAGCCCGATTGAGCCCCTCTCGGTGTGTTATACTAGCCCGATTGAGCATCCGGATTGACCGTATCGATCCGGATATGATTGCAGATCATCCAACTCCACAAGCATGATTGGATGACCCGGATCAATTCCATCACCCCCAAGAAGGTATGGAATATCCACTGCGCCGAACCAATGCGGAACCCGCACGGTCGGCCATTGGCCTTGCTTGCCAAAAAACGTTCATACCAAGCATTATGGACGGAAAACCCTAAATTAGGGTTTGCGGCATATTACATGTGTCGCAAAGCAGTCTCAACCATCCATCTTCGCAGTATAGATGGAGGGTGTAGATGTAGATTCAAAGGGCCCGAGCATGTCAACACGATCACCGTGGGCCCACCTACACACTTGACCAATCGGTCAAGACCAACCATGTTTGGTCGTGACAAAATCGTCGCCCAAATAAGAGATGACGCACGGCTTTGAAACCCAAAATTAGGGTTTTGAGCATCACGAGCGTCCATCTTCTCCGGCATGAATGGAGGGTCCAAGATTAGATTAAGCAGGTCCGGTCATACCAGCATGGCCACCGTGGACCCATCTATTCCCTAACTCGATCGGCCAAGGCATATCATGCCTGGCTAATCCAAAACGCACGCTCAAACTAGCGTGGTCACACCTCCCAAACCGCAAACTGATCTCGACCACTCAACTTCGCCGGACGATTTGGATGGCTCAGATCACGTTTTCATGGGATATTCAGGTATAGGCGTAAACACCAGCCTACCACCTTCACACCAGGCCAATCGTCCAAGACCGACCAAGATTGGCCGTCTTGGAACGTGCGCCTGAAGAGGGCGTGACGTGCGGCCCTTGCGGCACTAGTTTTTTTATCACAAATCGATCTCGACCACTCGATTTCACCGGATGAATTGAGTGACCCAGATCATACTTTCATGACGTAATGGGGTATAGGCGCCTACATCATCATGCCATCTACACGCATGTATGGTCGGTTAGGCCAAATTTGTATCCCATGCTTGGTTTCGACCAAGCTGAAGAGTGATGCCTGCGCACCTTTTCAAAACCCTAACTTCATCAACGGTCGCAGATGAGTGTCTCAAAGATCATCTCATCCGTCCAACTTCACAAGCTTGGTTATAAAGCCCTGGTCAGGAGTTAATTGGTTAGTGAGGTGTCATTACCCATCACTTTACCACACCATGATGCAGGTACCGCATAAAATACACACGATACTTCACAAGTATCGACTTCCCCGAATAACGCAGCTTATTCAATTCAAAGATTACATGATATCTTTCGTGGATCCACGATCCACATATTCCGGACATCAATCATGTCACAAACCGGGGATATACATATACTGGGGTATTGGTCTGGCGGTTTACGGCGTGCGGCGTGCAACGCGCCATCACAAGAACGTGTTAGGAAGTCATGGACGGTTAGAGATGAACAGGGGAGAAGTGGGCAAGGCTGGTCGTGTATCACCAACGCACAACTCCACTACTCCATCACTCCACTTCCTCCACTTCCCACGAGAGACGTGAATAAGACTCAATGACTTGTATAAATGGTTCTCCGCCCTATTTCCAAACAACAGAGAAAAACAACAAGAAAACACCCAGAGCCCGCTTACACCAATCGTAAGCTTGTTCACTTTCCTGTTACAAGTCATAAGCAAGTCTACACCTTCACAATCTCAACACCTTCTTCGCTTCCCTCCCTAAGATCAACCCCATCTCCTTCACTTTGTGACCGAAACAAGTCTGGAACGACCATTTCTTGGTTTAGGCCGGAGTTGCACAGATTGATCTCTCGAATCTACAAGCACTCACCGCGCAGTGCATTTGTTTAAGGTTTAAATTCATTCCTCATCCACACCCCAAATTACCAAATTCTGCATGAGTGGTTTTCACCCATAAATACCAGTGAGCATAACAACCTTTGCTTCCGGATGCCTTATTAATTTCCTCCATTGAAGCTGTCAAGATGTTGGAAATTGCAGTCTCCTCATCTGAAAGACTCTCAGGGATATTGCCCGTGACTGGGAGATGCAACAAGGCAACCACATCCTCCAAGGTGATGGTAAATTCTCCCCATCTACATATGAAGGTATGGGTTGGAATACACCAACGGGCAAGTAGAGCCACAATACCCCGCACATCATGAAAAATGAACAAGTCTCCAGATGCTTGAATGGCCCTTGTTACTTGTGCTTGATCGAGCATAGCCCTGACGTGAGGGAAACCCAGCATATGTCTTTCCCATCCAGAAAATTTTTCTAAAGGCCGACGAGAAAGCTTAAACTCTATAATCGATGCAAGGAAAAGTCCTCGTTCAAGACAAAATCGAATCGCTGCCTTAGGAGTCACCAACTTCTTCTGAGAAATACTTCTGGGATTTATCAGAATACGATATGCTGGGGATCTGAGACGTTTTTCAGTTTCCTGAACCTCAAAACGCATCATCTATATTCGGTACATTCTTGATTCCAGGTGTTTCATCTTCCTTCTCGCCAACAGAAGTCTCATCCATACATGTATCATCCCTGGAGGCATCATTATCTATACATGTACCATCTCTGGAGGCATCATTAGCTTGGGAATCAGACATCTTCGCGAAGTAGCTGTAAAATTCACATAACATTCTACTTCAGTATATCATCCAGATACAAACTTCGACAAGATGATGGAGTCATGCAAATAGCAAAATGCTCAACTAGCATCTACCAAAATGGTAATTCTTAACTCTTACCTTTTACGATTTCACTAACAGTAGTGACTATAATACGAGAGTTAACACTTCAAAACTTGTTCGTTTCTACGAATCTACAAAAGACGAGCAAAACTCAGATTTTCATATAGTCATAAACATTTCTACTGTGAACATTCACCATAGGATTATGAAAACTAAAACATTATTTCATCATAAATAATTGTTTACTTCTAATGATTACACAAAATTCAAGTCTTGATTTTTAATATATATTCATATATATATATATATATATAAACGTGATTTATTCACGTAAATAAAAAAAAACATTTTGATGTGAGCAAAGCTCACGTAAATAAAATTTTGTGGATATTCCACGGTTTCATAAAAAAAAGAAATCCATGAACATGCCATGGTTCCATAAAAAAGAAAAAAAAATCTTTTTCCTTCGCATTATTGTCTTTCTTTAAAACGAGGGTTTATTTCGGTTTTGTGAAAAGTTCACATCTTTTAAGGTAAAGATTTGGTTTTCATGAAAGCTCATAAACAAAATTTTATCACTGGACACAGGTCTATGTATGAAAAAAAAATCTCTCTTAAGTCAGGGATTATTACTAGTTTCTTAAACTAACGATCGAACGAACATTCGTTTTCTAAAACAAGGGTTCTCTATAAAACTCACAATTATATATGCACATGTATATAAATTCAACATGATCAAGGCATGAACAACTCATGAAAGCAGCAAAAAAAAAAAAAAAAAAAAAATCCGCTTACATGGTCGGTGCCAATCGGAATATGGTCGGACGGTGATCGGACGGTCGGACGCGGCAACAGTTCCGGCGAAATTTCTCTCTTGTTTTCTCCTTAGCTCTGACGTGAAGGTGATGAAGGGAGGAAGAAGGTGGTCGGTCTTGGAAAGAAATAAAAAAAAAAGGATTAATTCCCTTTTATATCAAATTTTATTTCCAAAACCTAATCTCACAAGGATTTCCTTATTGGGCCCGGCCCGTGAATCCTAAAACGACCAAGGTCCCGTCATCAAAATCAGCGGTTCAACACCAATTTATGCCCATTGGACGATGCTCTATCATGCCACTGGGATCTCCATCCAAGCCGTGGTTTGCTCGTACTATCAAAAAATCCGGTAACGTCTCATCTTACGACTAAGTTCAATTGCTTATATTGTTTGTAACCGCAAAATCACCATTCAGTGCTGACTGAGGAACATGATTGTCCCTCACTAAGCAGGGGACTTAATGTAGATGGTGCATTTTCAAAAGGGGTAAAATCGTAAAATCATAATTATATATGCTCCTGATCCAGCAATCAGATGCATATAAGAAGGCTCATGTCTTTTATCGAAAGCATGAAAACTCGTGCCACGAGAACCTCTGACTGAGAATACTGTCTCTCAGAGTATATGTAGATGTGTAGTCTCTGTAGTTGCAGGAAATCCCACACTACACCCCTCACTAGAATTTACTCAACTAATCCATTTGAAGATGAATAACTATAGATTTTATTGATTATTTTCTTGAAATGTTTACAGAGGAAGATAGAACAGAGCAAGAGAAATTATAATCACTCTAAATTTTCTCTCTCCTAATGACTTGCTTAACAATTCAAAAAGAACCCCCTCTACAACAGACTTACTCACCCCTTTATATAGGGTAGTACACAGTGGATGACAGCTAAGCTGTCCTTTATTTTCGGGAATAACTCGCGAAGTGTCGCAAGTGTATAAGTGTTCATCCTCGCGACACTCTTAACCTTCGCCAGATTTTCACATCTTCCTCGTGTTCAGCCGTCGTCATCCATTACGTCATTTATTTTACTTTCATGCGACACCTTCGCAATGCTGTCGTTTATTAATCTCGCGAAGTATTGATGTCGCGATATTCTGATCCTACATCTTGCCTCTTCTCATGTCTTCTCTGCGAAGGAGAGAATGTCATGAGAACCAATATTTTGAAACGCCGCAATTGACTTATCTTTATCTCTGTTTCACTCCCGTACTTTTATACGGAATTTATTACATATGTTTCTTCTTCCACTCTTTTCTTGACACGTCTCTTTCAACCGTTTATTCTTGACCATTCACGTCCCATCTCGCATTAAATGTATTTGTTTTCTCGAGGATTCTTCTCTCTATATATAGTTTTCTCACCCTTCTCTTCTTCTCTTTTATTTTCCCTCTGCAACTTTCCTTCAACCTTCTTCCTCCGCAATTTGCGCTTCTGCTACTGTAAACCTTCTCTTTTTTCTTTCTCTCGATCTTCAATTCTCTATTCATTCCCATACTCTAATAATGGCTTCACTTGGTCATACATATAAACCCCTTTTTAATGAAGCTCAAACGAATTTAAAAGAAAAGGGCTTCACTCTATCAACCATTCCTGATCAAGAATCTTCATCTATACTTTCTGCAAACTATTTTCTGATCATCAGTGTGATGATCAGAAAATCATAGTCTCGCTAGGTCAAATCCTTGCAGGCCTTCCCATTCCTCTATACAATCCTGAGATGCCATTATTCTATGAAATTCTTGCTCATGAGAAATTCTCGCGAGCTATTTATCAATTGAGCGGCGACTGCATCCGTCTAATGCTTGAATTCGCCAACCGTGGCGTGGTAAAGGATCTTTATATCCCGATGATGTCAAAGATCCTAGATTCGCAAATTTACAAATAGTCGCCGAGAAGTATACCGTAGAAAACTTCTTTGCGAATTATGCAAGTAATAAATATGAGAAATGATAAATCTCATTTGGTGCTCGATTGAAGAGAAAAGATAACATTGATGCTTGATAAGCTGCTCATGCAAGATATTGACTGGCACTCGGGCAAAAATAATGTTCCTCGGCACTCCAAAGATGAGAAGTGGTAGGTTGTTCCTTTGTTTCTGAGTGGACCCTATATCGCAGGTTCACATGTACTCCCTGCGAATCTCGCAGACTACCATCCTTGGGAATTTAAGTGGCCCGAGAAGGCAAAAGAGGTATACTTCCTATTTCGATTTGCTTTTGCGATATTTCCTTCCTCTTATATTTACTAGATTTGCAAAATCTTGATTACCAAATTGAAAAAGAGTTATAGTAGACGTCCAAAGGCGAGTACTCCGCGATACTCCGATCGATCACGGATGAAGTAAGAAATACTTTCTTTTGTTATTTTTAACAATATTGTTGCCTTGTTTCTTATCTTCATTCGTGTGCGAAGGTTGTTGAAGAAATAGACATTCCCGAAGCTGCGAAGGTTAAGGGCAAGGATAAAATCACTCTTCACAAGGATAAATCTTCTGCTCCATCTTCTAAAAAACGGAAAACCCATCCCTCTTCTCATTCTAGCTCCCAAACCAGCGAGAGCTCTGACGAGGATGAAAATGAGGTTGGTACTTCCTCTGCGAAGGAGAATCACTCGGTCGCTTCTGCTATGGCGCAATTGTCTAGTGTCTTCTCCGATTCTATGCAAGGATTGGGAGATGATCATTTATCTGCTACTTGCGAAGATCTCGCTAAAATTTGCGATGCCCCCTTGCTAGTGGATAATGATTCTTTTCGCGGAGTTTCCCGAACATTGACTTCCAGTTTCTTAAATGCTCTCAATGCTTTGGTATGTTCATATTCCTTTGCTTCTCTGTAACTTCGATTATAAGCTTTATCTTAACAATTTCTTTACTTTCCTGTATAGTCTGGGAGAGCTTCCTTTGTTGTTGCCTCAGATCTCGAGAAAAGACGCGACAACTTTGAAAAGAAAAATCTCCAACTCAAAGAGAAGATCCAAGAACTAGAAACTGAAGTTGCGACGTCTCGCAAGAAAGATGAAAAAATTCAACAGCTGGAAGTTGAGTCTACTTCTCATAAGGATAAAATATCTACTCTTCAAAGTGCAAATCAACAACTTTATGGTACAAAATTTTTACTCTTCAAGTCATCTTTATTTTGTCATCTGCTTTTCTTTGCGATTTATTATTTTTCGCAGACATATATAATCTCTCTGAAGAAGCCATTCTTCTCCATTCATTTCCCGAGCCTATGGATAATGATGTTCTTCTCACTCATCTCAACGAATCTTTAAGTAGTTCGTCAAACAAAGTTGATTCCTTTCCATTAAATGAACTTTAAGTCAAATATCGTCTCTTAGAGATTGAGCATAGATCTAGTTTAGGTTTAGCCAACCGATTTAAACAAATATATCTTGATTCCCATAAGAAAACCAAAACTTTAAGGAAGAAAATTAGTGGCCTTATAGATGACAAAGACTGCATTGCCAATAAAGGTGCACAGGCATTAGCAAAATTTCAAAAATCTCTTCTCGAAGTACAAATTGAACGAGATGAATCTCTTCGTCAGAATGCCATACTTAATGAGCGAGAAGATCAAATTCGTTCGCTTCTCGTTATAAATAATGATGATGAATTCGCTTGGGCTGCGAAGGTTCTAGATAATGCCAGAATAACTTAGGTGTTGATGTTAGCCTTCATGCCGAGCATACTTTGCCTTGGTTAAAGACATGATATCTGACAGAGAAGGTTGTTTATTATACTTTACTGCTCCTTATCTCTGAAGTATTGTTATTGTGTTGTTAATTCATTGTCATATGTTTTGCAGAATCCGAGAAGAGATTTCAAACAAGGATTGAAGAACTTGAGTCTGAAAAAGGGGAACTCGCAGAAGGCCTTTCTCTTCGCAATAACAAGTATTCTAATTTGAAGAAACAACTGCAAGCTACAGTGGCGAATTTCAACAATAATGTTGTTCGTTTTCGCAATCAAACTATTGAAATGGTTTGCAATTATCACCGCATTTCTCTTAGTTCATATCCTTGTCTTCGCGATGATATTCCTGAAGATATGCCTTTCTCGGATGTCTCTGATAGTGAAGTTAGCGAAGAAGAAGAATCTGGCGAAAAGAATGATGGAATTGAAGAATCTGACCAAGAAGAAGAATCCTCAAAGAAATAACTTCTTTTTCTTCTTTTGCTTCTTGTAATATATCTGTATATATACTCTTTTAATCTTCTTGGATTGCTAAATATGAATTCAATCTTTGTTTTTTTTACTTGTGCATATTAATCAAGCAATTCTCCTTTATAATTCAACTGACCAGCATTATGAATACATAAATCCATCATGTGGAAATGAATAACAAGATTTTATCCTATTCATTCCCATACTTGCCTCTGTTATTCATTTTCAAATGAGAGATTTAATCAATTATCTCTGAGTAATAGAATCTCTGACTTTGGCCTTGGTGCTGGAAGTGTTTTTGCTGAAACAGAAACAGTATGGGAATTATCTAAAGATGAACAACATCAAATAAAATAAGTTCAGCAGAGAATATCAATTTTAAGAAGATCAGTTTCAGCAAAATAAACAAACCTTGATGGCTCCATGGGAACAGTAGCAGAGAGATGAAGAGGATTTATGAAAAGATGAACAGTGAAAAAGTTGCAGACGACAAAAAGAAGATTTACAGATGAAGAAGACAAAGTAAAATAAAGAAGACATTTTTACGATGAATCTCTTCTTAAATAGGAAAAAAATGATGACCGGTTAGCATTTAAAGTGCCGGTGGAAAAGGGCAAAATTTAACACGTGTAAGCGGTTGTAGTTGCAGGAAATCCCACAATACACCCCTCAATAGAATTTACTTAACTAATCCATTTGAAGATGAATAACTATCAATTTTATTGATCATTTTCTTGGAATGTTTACAAAGGAAGATAGAACAGAGCTAAAGAAATTACAATCACTCTAGATTTTCTCTCTCCTAATGACTTGCTTAAAAATTCAAAAAGAACTCTCTCACAACAGACTGACTCAACCCTTTATATAGGGTAGTATATAGTGGATGACAACTAAGCTGTCCTTTATTTTCGGGAATAACTCGCGAAGTGTCGCAAGTGTATAAGTGTTCGTCCTCGTGACACTCTTAACCTTCGCCAGATTTTCACATCTTCCTCGTGTTACGGCTGTCGTCATCCCATTGCGTCACTTATTTTACTTCCCGCGACTCCTTCGTGATGTTGTATTTATTAATCTCGCGAAGTATTGATGTCGCGATATTCTGATCCTACATCTTGCCTCTTCTCATGTCTTTTCTGCGAAGGAGAAAATGTCATGAGAACCCATATTTTAAAATGCCGCAATTGCTCATCTTTATCTCGCGATTGTTCACTTTTATCCGTTTTATTCATGTACGGAATTTATTACAGGTGTTTCTTCTTCCACTCTTTTCTTGACACGTCTCTTTCAACCGCTTATTCTTGACCATTCACGTCCCATCTCGCATTAAATGCATTTGTTTTCTCGAGGATTCTCTTCTCTATATATAGTTTTCTTACCCTTCTATTTTTCTCTTTTATTTTCCCTCTGCAACTTTCCTTCAACTTTCTTCCTCCGCAATTTGCGCTTCTGCTACTGTAATCCTCCCCTTTAATTCTCTCAATCTTCAATTCTCCATTCATTCCCATACTATATTAATGGCTTCACTTGGTCGTACATATAAACCCCTTTTTGAAGAAACTCAAAAGAATTTGCAGGAGAAGGGTTTCACTTTATCAACCATTCCTGATCAAGAATCTTCGTCTATTCTCTCTGCAAAACTGTTTTCTGATCATCAGTGTGATGATCAGAAAACCATAGTCTCTCTAGGTCAAATCCTCACGGGCCTTCCCATTCCTCTATACAATCCCGAGATACCATTATTCTATAAAATTCTTGCTCATGAGAAATTCTCGCGAGCTATTTATCAATTGAGCGGACTGCATCCGTCTGATGCTTGAATTTGCCAACCGTGGCGCTGGTAAAGGATCTTTATATTCTAATGATGTCAAGGATCCTAGATTCGCAAACTTAGAAATAGTCGCTGAGAAGTATACCGTGGAAAACTTTTTTGAAAATTATAAAGTAATAAATATGAGAAATGATAAATCTCGTTGGGGTGCTCGGTTGAAAAGAAAAGATAATATTTCCGATGACAAGCTACTTATGCAAGATATTGATTGGCACTCGGGCAACAATAGTACTCCTCGTCATTCCAAAGATGAGAAATGGTGGGTTGTTCCTTTATTTTTGAATGGACCCTATATCGCAGGTTCACACGTACTCCCTGCGGATCTCGCAGACTATCATCCTTGGGAATTTAAGTGGCCCGAGAAGGCAAAAGAGGTATATTTCCTATTTCAGGTTTTGCTTTTGCGATATTCCCGATGACAAGCATTTACTGAACTTGCAAAGTTTACAGGTTGACAAACTGAGGAAGAGTTATGAAAGAAACCCAAAGGCGAGTACTCTGGCGATACTCCGATCGATCACGGATGAAGTAAGAAATACTTTCTTTTATTATTTTTAACAATATTGTTGCCTCTGTTTCTTATCTTCATTCGTGTGCGAAGGTTATTGAAGAAACAAACATCCCCGAAGCTGCGAAGGTTAAGGGCAAGAATAAAATCACTCTTCGCAAGGACAAGTTTTCTGCTCCATTTTCTAAAAAAACGGAAAACCCATCCCTCTTCTCGTTCTAGTTCTCAAACCAACGAAAGCTCTGACGAGGATGAAAATGAGATTGGTACTTCCTCTGCGAGAGAGAATCACTCGACTACTTCTGCTATGGCGCAATTGTCTAGTGTCTTCTCCGATTCCATGCAAGGATTGGGAGATGATCATTTATCTGCAACTTGCGAAGCTCTCGCTAAAATTTGCGATGCCCCGCTGTTAGAGGATAATGAATCTTTTCGCGGAGTTTCCCGAACATTGACTTCAAGTCACTTAAATGCTCTCAATGCTTTGGTATGTTCATATTCCTTTGTTTCTCTGTAATTTCGATTATAAGCTTTACCTTAACAATTTCTTTATTTTCCTTTATAGTCTGGGAGAGCTTCCTTTGTTGTTGCCTCAGATCTCGAGAAAAGACGCGACAATCTTGAAAAGAAAAATCTCCAACTCAAAGAGAAGATCCAAGAACTAGAAACTGAAGTTGCGATGTCTCGCAAGAAAGATGAAAGAATTCAACAGTTGGAAGTTGAGTCTGCTTCTCAGAAGACTAAAATGTCTACTCTTCAAAGTGCAAATCAACAACTTTATGGTATAAAACTTTTACTCTTCAAGTCGTCTTTATTTTGTCACCTACTTTTCTTTGCCTGATTTATTATTTTCGCAGACATATATAATATCTCTGAAGAAGCCATTCCTCTCCATTCATTTCCCGAGCCTATGGACAATGATGTTCTTCTCACTCATCTCAACGAATCTTTAAGCAGTTCGTCAAACAAAATTGATTCCCTTTCGTTAAATGAACTTCAAGCCAAATATCGTCTCTTAGAGATTGAGCATAGATCTAGTTTAGGTTTAGCCAACCGATTTAAACAAATGTATCTTGATTCCCATAAGAAAACCAAAACTTTAAGGAAGAAAATTAGCGGTCTCATAGATGACAAAGACCGTATTGCTAATAAAGGTGCACAGGCCTTAGCAAAATTTCAAAAATCTCTTCTCGAAGTACAAATTGAACGAGACGAATCTCTTCGTCAGAACGCCATACTTAATGAGCGAGAAGATCAAATTCGTTCGCTTCTTGTTATAAATAATGATAATGAATTCGCTTGGGCTGCGAAGGTTCTAGATAATGCCAGGAATAACTTAGGTGTTGATGTTAGCCTTCATGCCGAGCATACTGCCTTGGTTAAAGATATGATATCTGACAGAGAAGGTTGTTTATTATTCCTTTTTACTTTATTACTCCTTTCTTCTGTAGTATTGTTATTAACTTATTGTCACTTGTTTTGCAGAAGCCGAGAAGAGATTTCAGACAAGGATTGAAGAACTTGAATATGAAAAAGAGCAACTCGCAAATGGCCTTTCTCTTCCCAACAACAAGTATTCTAAGTTGAAGAAACAACTGCAAGCTACAGTAGCGAATTTCAATAACAATGATGTTCGTTTTCGCAATCAAACTATTGAAACAGTTTGCAATGATCACCACATTCTTCTTAGTTCATACCCTTGTCTTCTTGATGATATTCCTGAAGATATGCCTTTCTCGGACGTTTCTGATAGTGAAGCCAGCGAAGAAGAAGAGTCTGACGAAAAGAATGATGGAATCGAAGAATCTGACAAAGAAGAAGAATCAACAAAGAAATAACTTCTTTTTCTTCTTTCGCTTCTTGTAATATCTGTATATATACCCTTTTAACCTTCTTTTTCTGTAGGCCCTTATTGTAAATTTCTTGGATTGCTAAATATGAATTCAATCTTTATTTCCTTTATTTGCACATATTAATCAAGCAGTTCCTCTTTAATCTTTATTTCCTTGTCTCCTTTATGCATAAATCTATCATATGAAAATGAATAACAAAATTTCATCTCATACATTCCCATACTTGCCTCTGTTATTTATTTTCATATGAGATAAACCAAGCCGATAATCTTTAATTAATGATACTTCTTAATTTCGCAACTGCTGTTGCTGATTCTTCATAGATAAATGAAGAAATATAATCGTACTCGCAAGCTTGTTTGCTTACTCGATTTCTTGTGTTATTTTATCATCATTTATGTTGAAATTCACCATTGCGACAAAATCGCAGGACGTCTTTACATTTTCATGTAATGACCCATTGATCTTGTCTTATCATTGTCTTTGTGTGGTCTTATTTTGCCTTCCTAGGTAAAGGTCTTATTTTGCCACCCCTCATTTTGCATCAATATGACAAGTCTAAATATTCTTGCGAATATAAATTCCCATGACATTGACGTCTTGCGACAAGATCGCAGGACGTCTTTACACTTTCATGTAATGACCCATTGATCTTGTTTTATCATTTCTTTAGTATTTTTGTCTCTGCAGGATATTTCATTTGCGACAATATGACAGGCCTAAATGTTCTTGCGAATATAAAGCCCCATGACATTACCGTCTTGTGACACTTATCAGCTCCCTAATGGAGGGTGCCGCCCTTATCATCTCCCTGGTTGCCCCTTCAAGGAGGCGTACATCGGCCATACAAGACTAGCTCCTCCCATCCGGTCTTAACAACAACCAGTTATTTTCGCAGCCTCTTATCCCTTATACCTATAGGGTTTATGGTTACGAGACTGCACCCTAAGTGGAGTTTTCTTCGGGCCGAGTGCAACATATGCCAAGACTTGCCAAGAATGGCCGAGACACTTCAAATGCCCCAGGCACTCTTGGCTCAACCGTGTACCCCAGCGCCTTGAGCATACACTGACTCTTTGGAAGAGACCCTCGGGCGTCCAACCAGGGTATAACCTTATATATATAGTTGGAAATCCAAGGTATCTCTCCCGGATAGGCTTTCATGGGCCCCAAATCTCCATGACCCAGGTTCCAGGAGCGGTGTAACCTTTTCACTGAGCCATGTCAAGAGATACCCCCTTATATGACGCACTTTAGGTCTTACATTTGCCTTTTGCGAAATATCATTCGCGGACTAGGGTGTACGCCATAAAGGTTCGTCCCATTCACTCACTCTTTCATTTTTGTTAATCCATTCAATCATTCATTTTGTTTGCGAAGCTATCGCACAATCTTACATTGTTTATGCATTTTTGTTTTTCAATTCTTCAATCAAATTGTCATACATTCTTGATGGCGAGATTCTCGCGTATTTGTTCTTCAATTATTGTTTATTCATTTCTTACACTTTTTGCTCCTGCTGCTCTCTGCCTTTGCACCATTCAAATCTCTTAATGATTCCTTTCCATCATAATTTTCAACTGTTTTCATGCACTTGTTTCGCAATGTATCTTCTCCTCTTACATCTATGGTATCCACCATCAACCTTTCTCTTCTTTGTTCATCTTTTGTATGTTGCTTCCAGCCCTTTCTTTTTGCAGCTCTCTCCTCGCAACTCTCCACGTCAATCTCATAGCATTTTTGTCCTTCCGTCCAATCTCCCTTTATAATTCCGACACCGCTAGGATGAGGAAACTTTATGCACTGATGATAAGTCGACGCTACGCCCAGAATTTCGTGCAACCATGGCCTTCCGATCAATGCATTATAAGGGGACTCCACATCGACTACACAGAACAAAATTTCCGTTGATAATCCTTGCAAGGGTATTCTCATATGAACTTCTCCTTTAGGCTTATTCGCTGTGCCATTGAAACCATATATTTTATACGTCGAAGGTATCAATTCTTCATCCTTCCCACCCATAGTCTTGTAAGTATGGTAGAAAAGAATGTTTACTGAGCTCCCCGTATCAATTAAGATTCTATTGATCGCCAAGCAATTCTCTGCTTCATCGTCTTCGCCATCTATAGGTTTTGGATTAATTTCCAATTTTACAACCAATGGGCTATCATGCGTCTCTCTGCCTTCAGGAATCTCTTCTGTGGTGAAAGAAATAATCTGCATTTGCCATTCTTTTAACTGCGATGTCTTCGCAATGTTCATCATCTTTATTATCAGCATCCCTCGCGAAAACCCTACTGAGAACATTATCATGAAAATCTTCAATTGTTCGGTATGAGTGTACAATGGAGTTGCAAAAAAAAAAATTAGCTTTCGATCCAACTTCTATTACAAATGTTTCTTTTCCCTTTGCTGAATTTGTTCTGTGCATTTCTGGCGGTGGTGGTAATGGCTGAACCTTCTCTTCACTTTTTAGAAAATGACTAAGCTTTCCTTGGTCAATCATTCTGAGGATGATTCTTTTTATATTTCTGCAGTCATTTGTTAAGTGTCCATGAAAGCGGTGGTAAGAACAGAACTCGTGACTTCTATCACTTGGTGGTGGCTCATTCCCCATGTTCCATGGCGCAGGTATGTTTTCCATCAAGAGTATAGCTTCCCATATTTTTTCAACACTAGTATTTAATGGTGGCATTTTGATTTCCTCCCACACTACTCTGTGACTTCGCTGCCCTCCATGATAATTCTCGCCACTTCCATAAGTTTCTTATGGATGATCAAGTCTTTGAATTTTGTTATTGCCGCCACGATTGTAGTAGTTCCTTTCTCTTTCAAACTCTTCCCGATCACGGCTTCCATAGCTATTATCTTTGGCTGTCCATCATCTATTATCTTTTCTTGTTGCCCTTGCGATGGATCAACTTGAATAAGCTTGCATTCGCAGTCTTTGATTCCATCTCGTTTTGCCTTTCCTCTAAAGCAATATATTCCTCCTGTTCTCGCAACTTTGTAATTGTATTCTTAACTCTAAAGATTTGAATATATAACAAATTGGTTGCGAACATAGCGTTTATGAATGATAAAATGAGATATCTTTCATCCACTCGTCCACTCTCTCGCTACACATCGTCTTCCATCTCACGCTTAAACTTTCGCCAACTCTTTGTTTCAGCCCAAATACATCTTCAATTCCTGGTCGCGAGGAGTTGTTACTTATATATGCCCCTAAGAATATAGCTTGTAAATGGTTGAATGACGTGATTGTGTTTCTTGGTAAACCCTAAAACCATTTCAGTGCTTCTCCTGTTAAACTTGATGCGAAATATTTGCACAATATGGCGTCATGATTTTCCCACTGTAGCATACATATCACATACGCTTTGATGTGTTGTATTGCGCAAGTCGTTCCATCAAAAATGCTGGTTAATGCGGGTAAATTGCACTTTGGGGGTATTCCTCCTAACTGCACCTCTAGTGTAAAGGGGGTTTTCGTGACCTCTTCGATGGCCTCATCCAATTGTCTTCTTCCTCCTCCCCTTCTATTGTTCAACATTCCTCTCATCTCTGCCAACTCTCTCAAGATTTGTTCATTTACATCAGGATTCAGATTTATTGGTCTTTTTAGTTCTGCCTCTCTCCTTCTGCTCATGTCTACTTTGATTTTCTTGTTCATTATATTCTTCTCTTCTTTCTCTCGCGACTTTCTCCTTCATCTCGTTCATGAATTCGCACACCATTATATCTATCATTTTCTTCTTGGTTGTCTATCAGCTCTCCTTTGTATTCTTTCATATTCTTCATTGATATTTCCATTGTTGCGATTTTGCTCGCGCCTTCTTTCGATTGTCATGATTGTTCTCGCCGAATTGCTTCCTCCAATTCCCGTTCTTCCATTTCTACTCTTAATCTTTCCCTTTCGCAAGCTAGACGCGCTTGTTCAATATAATGCTTTTCGATGTCATCTTCAATCTCCTTTTGTTTCCTCTGTGTTTCTCTCCCATGCAATATTCTTCTTCCTTCTTCCTGATTTTCTTCATCAATTGAACCATTCTGTTGCCTATTTCCTTGATTTCCGTTATTTTGGACATTCTGTAAAATCTCAGGACGTGGAATACACACTATTTCCCTTCTTTCGCAAAGATCCTTCATCGAGATTTGGCTCTCTTTCTAGATTTTCTTCATTAACATTTTCTACGGGTAATATTCTCCTCATATCATCTCTAACCGATCCTGATCTTGATCTGGTATTACTTCTCGATCTCCTATTCTGCAACCTCATATTTTCCATTCTTAACTCATGGTTTTGCCTTGTTAAATTTGCGCGTTCTTCCGCTTCTAATCGCCTTTCTTCATGTATTGTTTGCCTCAACGTTTCTAATGTCACGATTTCTTCATTTTTATGAGTCATTTCTCCCATCTCTTCTTGATTTCTCTCCTCTTGTCCATTATTTATCAATTGTTGCACTTCTTCTCTTTCTTCCATAGAATCTGATATCCATGTATGCACACTTACCCTATCATAATCTATTACTCTATTCGGTGCTGGTTGAATTGGTGGTTAAATTGGTGGTTAAATTTGGCCTTCTTCTCTATCTCTTGCGTTTATTCTTGATGGTTCACCTACTTCATTTCTCCTTTCTCCAGCTAATCTCCCGCTTCTCCTTACAATTGTTGGTTGTTCTGATGCATTCCTTCTTCTAGCCATTTCTCAATTTTAGTAAATTGTTGAAAATTATTCGAAATTTCTTTCTTGTTACTCCTGATTCTTTCAATTCACAAGGTTGATCTTCTACTCAGTTCCCTGTTTCTAGCGCATATGTAGTTGCAGGAAATCCCACACTACACCCCTCACTAGAATTTACTCAACTAATCCATTTGAAGATGAATAACTTTAGATTTTATTGATTATTTTCTTGAAATGTTTACAGAGGAAGATAGAACAGAGCAAGAGAAATTATAATCACTCTAAATTTTCTCTCTCCTAATGACTTGCTTAACAATTCAAAAAGAACCCCCTCTACAATGACTTACTCACCCCTTTATATAGGGTAGCACATGTGGATGACAGACTAAGCTCATCCCTTTATTTTCGGGAATAACTCGCGAAGTGTCGCAAGTGTATAAGTGTTCATCCTCGCGACACTCTTAACCTTCGCCAGATTTTCACAGCTTCCTCGTGTTCTGGCTGTCGTCATCCATTGCGTCATTTATTTTACTTTCCTGCGACACCTTCGCAATGCTGTCGTTTATTAATCTCGCGAAGTATTGATGTCGCGATATTCTGATCCTACAGTCTCTCAGCTGAGGCAACGACATATCTCATGAATACTGAGCAATTTCGGTGATCACTTTTATATAGAATTGCAAGATTAGACGGCTCCTAGACAGCTTGCCTGCTAGTCGAGAATAAATCCATTGCATAAAGATACTGCATTTGGCTAACTTCAAATAAATCCTCACACTTGCGAGTAAGTCGAGCATTTCCGATAACAGTGGCTTGTAACAATTCAAGTCTTTGTTTTTTAAGAAACAAACATAAAGCACTGATTGGTTCTTCCATAGTTATTAACCATTTCTGTTTGAGAACTAGGCTATATATATATATATATATATATGATAAAATAAAAATGAGGGGGAGAACTTTTTAAGATGATTTAGTTATAAGCATACGACAACGCGCGATTTCTTGTTCTACATCTTGCATTATCATGAGTGCTTCTTCAAATTGAGTAGTAGCCATAGATAGAGCAAATCGCATATCCCCTAGTACTTGCTCTACTTCGCGCATAATCCTCTCGGATGCATGGGTTTGACGAGCCATGTTAGAGGTCTCATTCTGCTCCTCAAAAGCTTTGCGCGCATTATCTTGAACAGTTAGCCTATGAGTCTGCAAAGCCTTCACTTCATTCCTTAAGACCAGTATTCGCGCCAATTCTACTTGTTTATCAGAAGGATGCATAAGAGCGGATATCACACACAAAGTCAATACATACCCGCGCAAGCGACAACCCGGCTATTGGGAAATGAGCGCGTGACAATCCGTTATAGTCTAATCAATATCAACCATCATAAGGGTTGATTCTTGAAACAGCCGATCAGCCTCATGACTAACAGAGACAGCATCATCTAGTGCATGCTGAATTCCGAAAGATACTAGCCCAGACACTTGTGCTTCCCGAGCCATTAAATACACTTTGTATCGTTTGTCAAACTGCGCGCGCGTTTTAGCACGACTTGATGTCCTTATCTCCCTAAGCAATTTTATTTCAGCTTTCACAAGTAATAAGCGGTTTAAATCAGATTCTCTCCTATAAGGAGTTACTAACGTCGGCACAGAGTCTAGCGATAGCACGTAGCCATGTAAAAGGCGAGCCATCCTGAGAATTCTAGTATAAAAGAATGAACAGAGTAAATAAGTGAAGATGCATTGTCAATGAACATACTTTATTTATATAGAAAATTTATATATCAAGGCATTCATTACTCCATAACTAATATCTACCCAAAATAAAAAATAATAATAATAAAATAAATAAATAAATAAATTAGGGTAGCGCACGAAGCGCCCTGTGAACTTCAACCGAGCCATTTCAATAGATCTCACACTATGACCCACAACAATACATCGGAAGTGAGTAACCAGACGTTGCTCGCGGCAATAACCGCGATACTCAAGAAGAGTCATTTCAGGCAACCCACCCTCACTTTGAATCTTCATCACAAGATGGTCTGCAGCTGCTAACTGTTCATGCCAACACGAATTCTCAATCTCAAATGTGTCACGCGCAAGAGACATCACTGTTAAAAGGCGATTCAGGTATACTACTTCCAAAACTAATCTCACACGATTAGCCATGAAACAAAAGATAAAAAACTTAAGAACTATTCGCTATGATAAACCAAGATGATTCTCATATATATATAACCAATAAACATAATACCCAAGACAACATTTACTAATCCCTAAAAAAAAATGATGATGATGGTAATAATCCCCTCACGAATGATCAGCTATAAGCGAACGGCAATGGGCAATGTCTTGATCCAAGTCTTACATCATCAAAAGCACTCCACCATACTGATTAGTAGAGTCGGTATAAGCCTTGCGCACCTCCTCAAGCACTTGATGGATCTTGTGCATAACATCACTAGAAGCACGGACTTCTCGAGCCATCCCCAGCGTTTCCTTATGCTCCTCATAAGCTTTGCGCGCTTTATCCAAAACAATCGGTCGATGAGTTTGTAGCACCCCCACTTCATCCTTTAACACCAGCAAACGAGCTAACTCCGCCTTTTTATCGGTAGGATGAACAAGAGCGGATACAACACATAGACTCAAAACACACCCGCGAAGATTAGGACCCACTTGCTGAGTGATGAATGCATGGCAGTCAGCTATTTCCTGCTCAATATCAGTCGTCATAATCATTAACTCTTGGAATAACCGCTCGGCCCTGTTCCGAGCGGCAACAGTATCATCCAGCGCGCTCTGCACTGCTAGAGTCAATCGCCCGGATGCCTGCATCCTCTGAGCCATTGAATATGTCTCGCATTGCTCATCAAACTGTGCACGCATAGCTACCTTACTCAACATCCTGATTTCTCGAAGCATTTATACCTCATCTTTTACTAGCAGCAAGCGAGCTAGCTCGTGATTCTTCTCATAAGGAGCGACTAGCGTTGGTACAGGAGCTAAGTCTAAAGCATAACCATGTAATTGACGAGCCATCTGCAGCAAATCACAATTCACAATAAAGACAATGAAAGAAACTTGAAGTTACTAACTAAAGCAATCCTACTTATCCCTATTTATAGAAATAAAATGATGACATCACATTAATTACTGTTCAACCATAATAATAAATGCAAAATAACCAAATATGTCTCGCAAAGAACAAACCACCAAAATATCCTGACCAATCCAAGCAAAGAAAGAAGAAATTATTATTCAAAACCCACTCATAAAAGCAAAAATTAATTAATATCCAACGTGACCAGCTCAACCTTCTTCTTGATAAGGCGCGCATTAACTTCCTCAGCAGCAGCTCGGGCAGTCCTCAGCTCCTCAGTAACTCGCCCAACATCCACCGTCAGCCGGTCATATGCATCTTTCTTGATATTAGCAACATTGAGCAAGCGCCTATACTCTTGATCTAGCTCCTCAATTTCACGAGGCAAATTACTCCGCGCATTATGACTCGCATTTGCCAGATCCAATAAATTCTTGAGCCAATGAATGGGAAATCGGAGAACTAGATAAGTTTGAATAGAGGCGTCCTACTTCCTCAATATAACCGGATCAGTGGGATTTTCCTCCACTTGAGAAAGGCCATCCGCTATATCCAATAAATCCTCATTAGCCACAACTAAGGAGTTGGCAGGCATTTCTTCATGAACACACATATGACCAAATCTCTCCACGATGCGCCGATAATTAGCCGCTTTAGAAGAAGGGAATCTTGCACCAGTTCAAAGCGATCATCAACGCCAGCTTCCGCTGCTGAATAACGCGAGTATATTGGAACTGAGGATCCTCCGGAACAGCCATTAGCTCAGCATCAGCGTCCACGCTGCGAGAAACCTTAGGAGCTAGCTTGGAAGGCTTTTGATGTTTATCATTAGCACTCCCAGACTCGCTACCTTTAACCTGTGGGTTTGAGCCGCTCCCTTTACCGTGGGCACCATCTCGTTTTCCCATATCCTGAAGACAAAAGAGAAAGCATAAATAAGCATTCCAACACAACAAGGAAACAACGATAATGACAAAAATGAATAATACATACCGGATTAGAGGAAGGGGGAAGGTTGGCAGGAGAACGAACCGATTGACGAGAGGACGACGAAGAGCTTGACGCGGCCGTGTGACCTAAACAAGAGATGAAAGAAAGAGAATAACGAAGAAATAAATTAATTTTATCGACATGAGGAATGAAGGTGTATATATAGATTATCGAGTGCATTTAATAAATACAACAGAATATTTCGACTGGCACGTGTCAATAATTAAAATCCAACAAGAGGTAATATAGTATACTTACGAGACTTAGAAGAGGAAGAGCTACGATTTTTGGCATCACCCTTAGGCCCACTATCCTCCTGGGAATAATCATGAATAGAACGATCCGACCCAGACTCGCTCGCTGCACCCAACATATTGGAAGGAGTATGAAGAGGGTGATTAGGGTCCGGAACCGTCTTCACAATTAGGGGGCGAGTGGAGCATAAAGTCATACGAGGAGATATTATTTCAGAACCGCTTTTACTGATCGCTCGGCCCAGCTGACGTTCAACACGTTCGATGAACGTGCTTGTAGAAGGTGACCCTATTTTTGGAGCCTGCGGAGAAAATGGAGGGGAAATATTAGCAGTACGAATGGAAGGCAACCGCGGAACAGGTAGCACGCCAGCATCTCGCTTCATCTTCTTAGCCAGCCAGTTACCCCTCCATTCGTTGAGAGGCAGATTAATGTACTTTTCAAAGAGGAGGCCCCTAGGCTTCCAGCCAATAGGCGGGGATTTCTAAAAGAATATGACACAAACAAATATAAAAGAAACTAAAATAGGATTCGGCTGGAAGCAAAGGAAGAGAAGAAAAAGAGGATACCTTAGTAGGAGGAGACGCGACAGGAGGAATGTCCAAGTGTTTCGCTGCCGGAGGACGCCTCCTCTTCTTGGAACTCGACTAAGGAGGTAAAGAACTTCCTTTCCCGTCCTCTCGAGAAGATTCATCACCCATAGTGGAATCTCAGTTAGTAACGAGTGGATGTAGAGGGCGACCTTTGTTGCTCGAGGAGAGCTTGTATTTCTTGGAAATCTCTTCACTCAGCTTCACGCGACCTGATGCATGCATCTCTATGAAATCATCCTGCTTGGTTAAAGCCGGAGGAGCGTATGGTTCCTTGAGAAGGAGTTTTAGCACATTCCTGTTGACACCATTACGATACCTCAGCCACTCGCGGGTGACACTGACTTTCCGCTGAGATTGAGGCTGGAAGAAATCAAAATAACACTGACGATCACTCATCCGAAGACCATCTTTAAAAATGAAGCGATTAAAACTCTTCTGAACTTCCACTTCCTCCTCATATGAGGAAGGGGAGGGGGGACTATAAGGAACCCCTTGATCAAAACCAAGCTGACGAGCAACACGAATGGTGTTATACGCCTCGGATGAAAACTTTCCACCATGAAATCCAGGGAGACGCCCTGGTAAGGTAGCGACAATGATGTCGAAATCCTCGGATGAGGGGATGTCCGCGGAAGACATTCTCGGTTGTGACTTGATAACAAAATTATAATGCAAAGATCCAGTATGACCGTCTTGATAGGTGATAGGATTGAAATCGGCCCCCTATCCATGAAATCCTTAAGCTTGGCCTTAGGCAGAAAACCCTTCCTTTAATAAAGAGCCATCCGAGGATGGGACTCGGGCACTGTCACAAGTCACTTAGAACCATCCTTCTGAACAACCTCCTCTTGCCGCGAGAGAGCAAGGGCATTTAGCTGTGGGGGAATGTATAAAGGGAAGCGTTCCCAAGCCCATGCCTGGATGAAGTTAGCAGGAAAGAAAGTTTCCACCTCATGAGATCCATCCACACGACGGATATCACGTGCCAATAGATCCAGGTGATGATACAAGCCGCCTAAGAACATAGGAGCGACTGGAAATGACACGCCACGGGATATTAATACTGCCATGGGAATAAGTTCGTTCTTAATAGTATCTCGGGGACTGTACTCGAACACATCATGACATAGCCAAAAGAGAAGGAAAGCCGCCAATTCTGCTCGAACTGTTTCCCCTTCACGAGGAGGAACGCCTTCATGCTCACCAGAAAGCAAAGGGGCCCAATATTTAATCCAACAAGAGAAAGAGGCGCGGCGTTGCCCGGACTTTGGTTTCTGGCCACTCTTTATATCTTTTATATCGTCGGACTCTTCGATAGTAGATGACTTCGGAAGAGCGGATTTGATGGCGGATGCCATGATCTTTGAAGAAGATGAGACATTAACTCGAGAATCTTGGGCGGCGGATGTAACATCTTTGCCATTTCTTTTGCCTACTAAGTCTTCCACTTCGTCCGGAGCCTCAGTCTTGACCTCCCCTGGCGGTTGGAATGTTATAGAATTCGCCTTAGCTGAAATCAAGTGATCGCGAAGTTCTCTGTTGCTCTTGTTCAAAGACTTGTGAAGGCAGCAACCCTCGTAAACCGTACCACCATGGACAGGTAAGCCAGTAAGTACCACTACATCTTCTAGAATAGGAGTTGCTTCACCCCAAGAGAATAGAAATGTGTGAGGTTCAATTCCCCAATGCGCACATAAACTAATCAAGCTATCATGATCTCGCCGTACGGATCTAAACTTCGAAGCCTTTAAAGCAGCCTTTATGCCTAGGGAACATATGGTCCTCTCATGACCCGGATTAAAACAAATATAATCTATCCATGGGTCCCAGGCGGCGTGATATTCAACAGACGAGCTAAGAATGATCGAAGGGAAGATATAATCTCCCTGCGAACCGCCAAATGGGGCATATCCTCGGACGCAGGAATGGGAGACACATCCGCTTGAGGACGAAGCCAGCTTTCAGACGTGGATGGAGGAAATGGATGAGGATTCAGCATGCGCGAAATCCAATGATCATCATTCGGGAAAAAAGTAATCTTATCATCTGCTGCAGGCGGCCGTAGTTTATCTTTGATTCTGGGACTACCCCTTATCTCCTCCAGTATATATGGCTCTGACCTGAGGGGCGCGCCATGGTTAGGCGACTCATTATACATGGTGAGTAAGAAAGAAAAGGAAGAAATAGAAAGGGACGCAGTGCAAAGAATGATGATTGGAAAGCGAGGTCCTCTCTTATAGGAAGGTAAAAGAAGGAGCGGTTACTGGATAGGCCAGTAGCTGCAGCATCTCAAGGGTTGTGAACTTAAACCGCCCAAAATTCACCAGTTGTAACCGTCACATCAATGTGTGACTGTTGACACGGTCTTTGACCGGTCAAACAGTCAGGGACTAATGTTGATACATGAAAATAACCAGTCCTAAAATAGATAGCCCCTTAACCTATCAAGGGTCCCTTTTTAGATGGAGAGACTAGGGGACTAGGCCTAACCCATTATGATGGGATAGTTCTAGTCCATCCAAGAGTATGTTAAGTCAATTGGGCTTTAGCCAAAGAAGAAAGCCTCTTAGGGTTTGGTATTAACTTAAGGAAAGGGAAATGGTAGTTTAGTAATATGTTAATCTTATGGGCACTTATCTATAATATGGTCACTATAACAGGGGAAAGAGGGCACACTTATTGAGATATCATTAATCCACCATTACTTCCCATAAACCTCTCTACACCTTGGGAGTACATTCTGTGATTAGGGCTAGTTCCTCCTTCCCACGTTTTACCCTATCAACAGCGTCATAATTAGCAAAAAAATGATTCAAGCATGGGGATTGAAGTAAAAACCATAGAGAAACCTAAACATTCATTAAAAAGTGTTTTAGGACATGGCATGTAGTTCAGCAAGGTTACTGGTCATTTTGCAAAAACTCTGTCAGAAACATTTTTACACTGCCCTCTGGAAGAACTGAAGATGGAACTAATTGGTGAAGAATCTGGGGTGAGCTATATACCGATCGATTCACATGGAATTTTTCTACGACATACTAAGAGGGCATGTTAATCCAATGAATGAGCTATAAATGGCAATGAAACTCTCGACTACGTGACAGCTGAAAATTTGCATCGGATGAAGACTTTGTGGTCGTTCTGGAAAGAATACACAAATATAAAATTTTCATCAAGTCAATACACCAAGGTTGCACTTACAATCAGGCAAGCAACAATAGGAGAGCTTACGCACGCATGGAATCAGGGAGGATATGCTTCACCGAAAATAAAGAGGGGAAAGAAAGAAGGAATAAACTCACATACGTGAGTTATATGAAAGGAAGAAACAATTAATTTGGGCCATAACGATCGATTAAAGCATGGCAATGCTCATGGCCGAGGTCGTCCAAGGTTCGTGCTCGTAGCTGCCACTCTTTCCTTCCAAGATCCATGGCCGTAGCCACCACTCGTACCTGCCAAGATTTGTGCCCATAGTCACCACTCCTCCCTGTCAAGGATCGTGACAGTAGCCCTCCAAGCTCTAGCCAACTTGTTTTGTTCCAACAAAAACGCAGTCTCTTATGATCACAGTTGCTGCCAAGAATCGTTGATGCTCGTTTGTTGATACTAGCCAGAGCTTCATCATAGCAACAACCACTACGGACAAAGGTAACCCGAACTTGTGCATATTTTAGTTTCCCATGGAGGAATTAATAGAGTCACCATTACGGATACAAGATGGTGATATCTTTATCATGGTCAACCCATCGACCATACAAGATAGAACCACGTAAACCACACTTGGGGACTGAGGCTCAACACGAAATCCCTTCACTTTCAAGTACCTCTTCAATTCAGAAGAGACGGTCAACCGATAAGTCCGTGACAAGTTCACCACTTTTCAAAGATGTAGCGTAAGGATATCATCACCTCCCTGTCTGGAAGGCGCCTGACCAACAAGTAGTATTTGGCTCAGCCATTCATAAGCGTTGTTATTAGCGAAGAATTAAAGAGGAAAGTTGCGCCTCAGCAAGCCACGCAGACCAACTGCATCATGTCTACCACATCACCTACTCGGAACTCAGCACCGCCTACCCAAGTCCTACACAAAGCTGCGCATCAACAATCACATCGCCGACAAAGTCAGATTCGGTGCTTCTAGATTTCCAATTTCCTATGGAAGGGGCGCGTGGGCTTCCAGAAGTTTGGATACTATACAGGTTTATCAAGTGTGACTCCCACCCATTGATTAACAAATGACGGATCCAAAAGATTGCCGCTTTTGTCAAATTGTCAACCACCTTACCACCAATTGCAATGAAAGTACATCTTCAGGAGAAAATAGGCTCAAGATAATTACGCCTGGGGACTTCCAGCACGGGATGCCTTCATGTCCCTCAACCAGGTTATTTATGATATCAACATCATCACTGTCAAAGCTTTATGAGCCGCATGAATTTCTCAACATGAAGCCGTACGCACGCAGCAAAGACACCAAAAGAAGATCCAGAGATACTTATGGTCGTATCACCCCTGAGCAAAGCCAGATACGACGCCCCTTAGCTGCAGGATTGCTATTAAGGGACTCGCCTGATGATCAACAGTAAAACAGAACTACAGTTCCTGTGAAGCTTCCGAGATTCTTCAACAAACAAGAAAATTCGCATTGACCATTGCATGAAGCACAACTGCATACGAAAAATCACATGAATCATACTTGGAGGATTGAAGGCTTGCATAAAATCCCCTCACCGTCGAAAATATCTCCAGCTCATAGAAGATAGACAACCAGGGTGCCGCAAATTTGGTGAGGATTTCTTGCCCTCCAAAAGTACGTCGCAGAGATATTTTCACATATCCGGCCACGCCATCAAATCTAAAGTGTAAATGGGGACTGCTCATCGCATCCTATTCCATACAAAAATCCAAGATTCAGAAGATGGTTCAAAAGATGTTGCTTAAAACGAAGTCCTTGAAGACTTGATAGCAGCACGTCGGAAACGGAGTGCCTCTCAGCTCGTCTACTCTACCCAATGGCTCCGGAAGATTTTACCCATACAAGCATCCCAAGCATATCATTATCGCAATCAGAAGGGCAAGAATGAGCCTCAGCATTGCGTACTGGCGTAACAGTTCAAGTCCGAAAATAACTGAGGTAGATGTATGTTTAGAGGACACAGACATTTGGATATGTACAACAGTATGCGTACATGTTCGTTTGACACTTCTTTAGTTCTTTCATTTGACACTTATATTTAGTTCTTTCATTTGACACTTCTTTCTCTCAATCAGATTTAAGAAATTCCAACTCAAGTAGATGTATGTTTAGAGGACACAGACATTTGGCGTTGAGACTGATCCTAAAGGATCTTCTTCCTGTGCGTCCAAGTTCTGAGATAAAAAACAAGAAAACTAAGTAACCACTTTGTTACATCAAATGCACAAGAAGATAAGTATATAACTGCAAGCTTACCAAAAACGATGACAAACTATATTAACAGCAAATGGCCAAATTTTGGATAGAAATGTACAAGAACATAGGCGTAAACTTCAAAAAAAATTGATGATTAAAAACGCCAATCAAAAAATTTTGAAATAACTGAGACATACATATAAACAAGAAATTGAATAAAAAAAATTTCAATTTTTTTTTCTAGGGTTACCTTTTATGTTGTTTTACCAATTTCGGTTTGGGAATCTGGGACTTGGGAGGCATTTTAATGGATTGATGCTTTCAATCCATTTTCTCGGCGAATGAGGAAGGATCATAACATGTTAATTAATCCCGGGAAAAAGGATTTGGGGTTTGTTTTTTCTCTGTTCCTTTTTTTGTTTTTAGTTTTTTTGGAAAGCATGAAAGGGGCTTTGGAGAAGAAGGATATTGGGGTTTCTAGTCGATTCTTCAAATGAATAACTTCGTGGAAGACGGTGACTTCGTCTTCCTCAATCTTCTCTTCTCTCTCGTTCTCTTCTCTCTCGAATAAGGAAGGAATATTAAGAGTTTAAATTTTAGGTTGGATCAGATCGATCAATGGTAGGGTTGTATATAACAAAATTGTTAAAAACTGATTTGGTTGTATTTAGCAATTTACATTTTTCTGTGGGTTGTATTTAGTCAGGATTTGCATTTAACCTAAACGTGGGTTGCATTTAGTCACTGCCAATAATAATCATGATAGTTTTATTCAAAGTAGACCTTATACAATAATTGAAGTAAATCAAAACATTGATGTCTATTTTCTGTAAATATGGAGGTAGACTACTCCTTATTAGTCAGTTGCTCATCAGATTCTTGTTCTGACTCTTGGTCCACTTCGCCTTTTAAGACCTCAGCATTGATCTCTAAGATTCCTTGAAGGGTTTCTGGATCATTTCGAGCAGCGAAGGATATCTATTTCTGAATACAGTTCAATTGGCTACCAAGACGCAAGATATGGAACAAGAGGTCTTCATGGTTGTAGATCTGAGCAGTTGAGGTAATAGTTCCTCTTTCTTTTCGAGTTTTACTCATTTGCTTGATAATTCCCTGAGAGACAGTTTTAGTGAATTTCTCATCTCCAAAATTATTCCCCATTGTATTTTCACAAATGTTGGTGATGAGACAGTGATATCCAAGATTTCTTTGGAACACTGTGGCAGTGATGGATTCAGAGATCCTGATCATTTGATTTATAATCATTCCACATAGATCAATTTACGTGTCCCCTTCAAGAAGAAAGTATACAAACTCAGCAAATTCCTTGTCCCATTGTGAAGTATCTCTTGTGCAAGCAAAGAGGGTTGTTATTGTAAGTTTACCTAAAACCCTTAAGTAGAAGGGTATTTCTTTGGTTAGCATTCTTCCATTCTTCCAGCCAATAGATTTTCCAATGATACGTTTTGAAATGTTAACGTGATTAATTTCAAAACCATTAATCAAGTGATTGCCTTTCACATTGTACTTAATGTTTTTTGATGTCATCTCTCTATTGACATGGTGAAACGTATATCCAACAAGTGTGCTAAAAGTAAGATTCTCATGATCAATATTATGAATATTAGCATAAAAGATTCTTACTATATCTGGGTGAGTATTTTTCAAACCCAGATTCAGTCTTGAACAAACTTCACATATTTACTTTCTGAAACATCTGGATCGAATCTCTTTTTAGCAGTGAAATTAACTCCTTTTAGAGCTTGATATTTCTCGAAACATGTACTATCCACAAAGTTTGTAAGTTCATGTTTGTCTTTGATCAAGTGAGGGTACTTGATTTTCTCAATATCTCCAAAAGGAATATGTGGATTCAATTCCAGGTTGTCAGTTTCAGACATTTTTTTCTTCTAGATTTCCTCTTCCTCATGTTTTCAAATATCAATGATATATGAAAAACCCTAGTTTCGGTTCCGAACAATTTCTCCTAGGATTTTTGTAAAAACAACACAAGATAATCTTCTTTTATAGGGAATGAAGATATTAATTTTCGGAAATAACTAGTTTTAGGAAACCCTTTAAAAATCGGAAACCATATTTTGTGAGGAAACAAAACCGATTTCACAACAAGGTTTTTCTTTAGGAAAACCGATTTTTCTTGGACCGGATCTATATTATGGATCAATTTCATATTTATGTCCAAGTATTTGTTAACTCTACAATTACCAGAACTTGATAATTTTTGAAATTCACTCAAGAATTTTTCAATAGAGTATACAATAACAAATTTGAACATAACAGGATATTTAAAAATATCTTTAGAATCACAAAATCCAGTAGTACTTTAAAATATCACTTGCTTCATTAAAACAGTTGTGGGGTGTATGAAGAAATCCATTGTTAATAGAATTATTAACTGAAAAATCATCCTTTGTATAATCACAAAGATTCCAAAATCGCATCCTGATCAGCGATACATTGATAGTCTTAGATCTGAAAATGTACATATATATATATTTGGGTAGCAAATCCAAAATTTATTTAAGATCCTAGATTTTTCAAGGACAAAATAGTCATGGTTCATACTTAGAAAAATCTCATATGGAATCTTATGCATTTTCAAGATAAAACGTGTCACATAGAATATTGTATCATTGTTACTAAACTTGTTAGTATTCAATACCATGAGATACAGATCTATGATACCCAAGGGATTATGTAAGTCAATTGTGACATCCATAGACATAATTCTAATTCCTAACAAATTTAGGAACGAGAGTATTATATACTTCATTCGTGTCTTCCTCCACGAGTCTTTGAAGTAGTCAAATCCTGCTACTACGTTAACTGAATCAATCATTAGATTCAATTCTTATAGGTTGGATCGTACCAAACACATATTTTTAGATCTTTTCGTGTTTGCCTGCTTTGATACCAATTGAAAAGATGAGGGTACCCAAATACACCACAATCTTTTTGTTTCAACCTATAAGTCCTCTACCGAACGTGACCGTCTATGGATAGAGTCGAGACAATACGACGATTCGGTTCACACTTCATGTGATTGTCTATGGATACGAGATCGAGACAATACAACAACAAGATAATTTGTGTGATTGACTATGTATACAAGATCGAGACAATACTACAATGAAGTGTGTTACTTGATAATAGGTTCGGTAATAACCAAACTCTATAAGATCACTATCAAGTATTACAGAGTTAACGTATTTGTGTATTTTACTTTATTATAATGAAAAATTATAATGTGGAATCAAAGTAAAAGACACATCAAGATTTTGTTAACGAGGAAACCACAAATGCAGAAAAACCCTGGGACCTAGTCCAGTTTTGAATACTCTCAGAATTAAGACGATATACAAAATATAATATCAACTTCGTATAATTGAGAACAAGAAGACTACCTCTAGCTACTTATTTCCCTCAGTATCCCTACGCCTTCGAATTCTAAATTCACGAACGTGAATAGCAAGTCCTTTGGATCGTTTCCAAACAGCAGAGGAAAATCTGTTTGGTAACTCTAATCAATCTTGCTAAAGATAGGAATCATCAGCAAATAAAAGGTGTGTAATAAAGGGGCATTTTTACACATTCTTACGCCATCAACCAAACCTTTTTTTAGAGCACTGCTCGGTCGAACTCGCAAGCGTTGCTATCTCAAGCTTGTTTGTCAATGTTAGTGATCAAAACTATAAGTCTTGATTTCTATTCTACTTTTAGATGTCTCGGACTAGGATAGATTGTGTAGTTGAGCATTAGACTTCACGGCGTTCATCAATTGAAGACGAAGAATGTGATTGCAGGAAATCCTACAATACATCCCTCACAAGAATTCATAACATTCAACACATCTTTAAGATCAACAATCACACTTTTTATTAATTGAGTTTAAGAATTTTACAAGGGGGAAATGAAATCAAGAATACAACTATTGCTCTAGACTTTCTCTCTCCTCAAAACTTTCCCTCCACTCTAAAAAAATCTCTCCTCCTTTTCTTAAGCCTACTCGGTCCTTTATATAGGACATTACATAGTGGATGACAGCTAAGCTGTCCTTTATTTTCGGATCTGGCTTGCGACATTCTCGCAAGTATTCAAATGTTAAATCTCGCAACACTCCTAAATCTCGCTAGGTCTTCATTTCTTTCTCGTTTTCAGGCTGTCGTCATCCGTTGCGTCATTTTTATTACCAATCTGCGATATCTTCGCAGTGTATTGTTCAAGGATTTCGCAAGGATATTAATGTTGCGATATTCTGATCCTACATCTTGCCTCTTCTCATGTCTTCTCTGCGAAAGAGAGAATGTCATGAGAATTAGTGCTTTCAAAATGCCGCAACTGTTCATTTTTCACCAGATTTTCTGCCGACAAGATTCCATGAATTAAGCATAACCTCTTACACGTGTTAAATATTCCCCTATTCACCGGCACATTAAATGCTAACCGGTCATCATTTTCTTGTCTATTTAAGAAGAGATCCATCATAAGAATATTTTCTTTCTTTTACTTCGTCTTCTTCATCTCTACATTCTCTGTGAATCTTTTTGTTGTCTGCAACTTTTTACTACTTTTCATCTTTCTGTAAATCTTGTCTATCTTTATGTTACTGTTCTTATGGAGCCATCAAGGTTTGTTGATTTTGCTGAAACTGATCTTTTTGGGATTGATCTCTTTTACTGAAATTGTCTTTTTTGATTTTTCTCATCTTTGAATAATTCCCATACTGTTTCGTTTCAGCAAAAGCACCTCTAGCACCAAGATCACAATCCAAAACCCTAATGTTCCCAAGGGTTCGCAGCCAAAAATCGTTGTAAACAAAAGAAAACCTGCGAATAGCAAGGTATTAAGAAACATTTATTCTTTTAATAACAATATTGTTGCCTCTGTTTCTTATGTGACTTGTGATTCGCAGGGTGATGGAAATGGCGATAGGCCCCCCAAAAGATCTCGCCACCTTAAAAATGTTGAAACTTCTGTTCCATTTCCTATGTTTAAGCTTTCAACACCTCCTGTGGTACCTTCACAAGCTGAATCCCCTCTCCTTATTCGCGAAAGTGTCGCCGCATACTTCTCCCCTGTAACTAACCTTTCTATAAATGAAATTCCTCGTGATAACCCTGTAGCGAATGAACCCTTCTCTTCTTCTGTTGTCAATGCCTCTTCTCTTGATACTGCCTCAGCCCCAGTCATTAACCTTCATCAAATTTCATCTTCGGATGACACATCTATGACGAAAGATGATTCAATTCTCCCATCTTCTGTCATCATCACTTCTTCATCCGAATCTCTCCCTTTTACTAAAGAAAATCTGGAAGGGATGGATATTGCTTTCAAGGTTTTATCAAATATTCTGGATGATGTCAAGAAAACCTCCATTGATCCTATCAAATCTGATGTCTGCGAAATTTTGAGTAAATATTTTGGCTCTGACAGAATGGTTTCGCAAACATCCTTAGAAAAGGAAGTTGAAACTTTGAAGAATAACCTCCAAGCTATGACCTTGAAATGTGACACTCTTCATCTTGAAAATCAAAAGCTTCAGAATGTTTCGCTGGATCGTGACAATCTTCGCAAGAAGAACGGGGAATTAAAAGGTATAATTTTTTTTTTTATTTTTTTATTTTTTTTTTTTTGAAATCCCTTGTTCGGCCTTTAAGCTTTAAACCAGAAACGAAAAATGGAGATATATCAGTTTGAATTCATCGCTGAAGAAGCTCGAATGGATAGAGATGCTTGGATGGATCAATATAACCAATTACATAATCTTCATACATACTCTGTTGATCAAGTAGATAATCTTACCAAGGAGAATGCTCAATTAGTTCAGAAGCAAAACGTATTAAGTAGTGAATTATATCACCTCTCTTACTCTTTGACTAAAGCTAATCTGGAGTTGGAAACTTTATTTCAGATGAGAATGAAACCCTATCTCAAGAGAGGCGATTTCTTTTAAATAAGATGGCGATCTCTTCGCAACAGCTTAACATTTGTCAAAAAGCATGTAATGAGCACGAACAATCTCTATGTTCGTTGAGAAGTAAACTTAAAGAAGTTACTGGTGAGAGGGACAAACTTATTCAAGGCAGAATAACTTTAAGTGTAAAGGAAAGCCAACTCAAGGATCAATATTCCAAGCTAGAAGAATCCTACTCTTCTCTTGCGAAGGAAAACACCTTACTAATTTCTAATGAAAAGAATTTGCGTTCTCGATTTATTTTAGCTCGAAAGGTCAAACTCAAGTTGGAGATAAGTTTGACAATGCCATGGACCACTTGGAGAATAGTTGCTTGGCTTTTTCTTTTCGTCAGCCCAATATCTTATCTCGCAAAAAATTTTTTTTCCTTTCATCTTCCTCATCGGAAGGTAGTCATAAAATTTGACTAATTTGATCTTGTGGTTAATTGCTTTGAAGTTAGTTTTCTCAACCATTTTTTTTCTTTGTTAAGTCTTTTTATGATATCTTCCTTGCAAATTCTTTGCCTCTTTCTTACTTGAATGATTTTATTTATTCTTTGTTTTTAGTTTCGGCAATAACATTACGCGAAACACTCCGAGAAAAATCTTCGCTCCTCCCTTTCTACTTTGGAATCTAGCTATGCCAAGATTCACCTTGGTCAAAGAGAATGCATTACTTGCCTCTACCCTTGCTCGTTCTGGAGATATATCGCGATCGATAATCTTCACACTTATGCAAATAAATAACTTGTCAAAAGAAAATTTAAAGAAGATTTGATTATCTTTCTCACTCCAAAGATATACAAAGTAGGAATCACTGAAAGCACTCCTTCGCCAAGTTCATCTCGATTGAAAGGTTTAGCTGATGAAGTTCTTGTGAATGATATCTTATTGTCCAAATCTCTTGCTCCTATATCTGTCGAACCTTTGGAAGTAGACGATGATGAAGTTCCTTGTTCTCCTGATAGTGATTATTATTATGAAAGTGGCGAAGATTTCGCAAATAAAGAGGAAGTTCCTCCTAATGATGAAACTGTTGATAATAACCCACATGAAGAAGAAACCAGAATAAACCAGAATGAAGGAAGGACTAGCGAGACTGAAAAAGCTGGCGAAAGTGAGAAAGCTGGTGAAGGTGATAAAATTGTTGAAGAATGTCCATTATCTCCTTCTGGCGAAAAAATTGATGTTGAGGCTTGAACTTCTTTTGTAATTTTACTTATTTGGATTACTTCATCTCTATAACTTCTTGCAAATGGTGTACTTCAGTTATCTTTGAGATGTATTTACTCTTGTATTATACTGCTTACTAGCGAGGAAGATAATGCTTGTTGTTTAACAATTCCCATACTGCCTCTCATTATCTTTCTTGCGATGAAAGATCTGCATAAGTAACAGTTAATTCTTAATAAAAAAAAAATTTACTTTTTGAATCATGTGGTCTTATTTTGCCTTCCTAGTTAAAGGTCATATTATGCCACCTCTTGTCATTGCGACAAAATCGCAGGACGTCTTTGAACTTGCATGCAAAAACCCCTTGATCTTGCCTTAACCTTTTATGATTTTTGTTGCGACAATATGATAGGCCTAAATATTCTTACGAAGATAAAGCCCTATGACATTGACGTCTTGCGACGAAATCGCAGGACGTCCTTACACTTTCATGTACTGACCCATTGATCTCGTCTTATCTTTTCTTTAGTATTATTGCCTCTGCATGATATTTTTCATGTGACAATATGACAGGCCTAAATATTCTTGCGAACATAAAGTACCATAACATTGCCGTCTTGAGACACTTATCAGCTCCCTAATGGAGGGTGCCGCCCTTATCTTCCCCGTGGTTGCCCCTTCAAGTAGGCGTACCTCTACCATACAAGGTTGGCTCCTCCCATCCGGTCTTAACAACAACCAGTTATTTTCGCAGCCTCTTATCCCTTTTGCCTATAGGGCTTATGGTTACGAGACTGCACCCTAAGTGGGGTTTTCTTCGGGCCGAGTGCAGCATACGTCAAGACTTTCCAAGAATGGCCAGGGTAGTTCCAGACGCCCCGGCCACTCTTGGCTCAACCGTGTACCTCGGCGCCTTGATCAAATGCCGCACTCCTTAGAAGAGACCCTCAGTCGTCCAACCTAAGTCATTAGCTTAGGTTGAAAATCCAAGGTACCTCTCCTGGATGGGATTTATTGACCCCAAATCTCCATGACTCAGGTTCCAGGGGCGGTGTAACCTTTTCCCTGAGCCATGCAACAGGTACCCCCTTTTATGACGCACTTTAGGTCTTACATTTGCCTCTTGCGAAATTTTGATTTCGCGAACTAGGATGTACGCCATAGCAGGTTCGCCCCTTTCTAGTATGTCATTGATCTTTGATTATCTCTTGCCATTATCTGTGCAAAATTTTCGCATGTTCTTTCTTTGTTTTGTATAATCTCGCAATAATTCTTTCACAAGATTTTCATATAGATTCATTTTGCTTCAATCATACAAAATTTCGCAGTCTATTCTTTCCCCACAATCTTTTACGGGTAATATCTCTTTAAGTATAACTTGTTGCATGGTCTATCGAGTTTGCGGCCCATATCTTTACCCTCAGGGTCCATCAATCTATATGCCCCTGTTCCAACTATATCCTTAATGATATAAGGTCCATCCCATTTTTTCGCAAGCTTTCCACCACTTTCTCGCTGATATATTGGTGTTTCTCGCAGCACCAAGTCACCTGGTTGAAATTCGCGTGTTTTAACACGTTTATTATATTCTCGGGCTAATCTTCGCTGGTAATTTTCCATATGTTGTAGAGCTCTTTCTCTTTTTTCTTCTAACTCATCTAACTTGGTTAAACTAATACCCGCACTAAGATTTTTATCCCAAGCTTCTCTCTTTGTTGTTGGAATAATAACTTCTGTTGGTAGCACAGCCTCAACTCCATATGTTAAACAGAAAGGTGACATTCCCGTAGATTCTCGCCTGGTTGTGTTGTAAGCCCATACTGCATTATGCACCTGTTCGCACCATGCTCTATTATGCCTTTCTAATTTCTTCTTCAATATATCTGCGATTGTTTTATTTGTTGCTTCTGCCTGTCCGTTGGCCTAAGGGTATAAAGGAGTTGACTTCCCACATTTTATCTTAAATGCATTAAGTAATAGTTATATATTCTGTCCTTCAAACTGTTTCCCATTATCAAATACCAATTGTGTGGGGATTCCAAATCTGCATATGATATTCTCAAATATGAATGTAAAAACGTCTTTGTCGCGAATGTGTTGTACTGCCTTTACTTCTGCCCATTTTGTGAAATAGTTTGTAGCAACAATCAGATATCTTCTTTGTCCAGACCCCGGTAAAAACGGTCCCACAATATCTAAACCCCATTTTCAAAAAGGCCATACACTTGTTGAAGATGTTAATGGTGCTCCAGGTGCATGTATTTTCTTTCCGTGCCTTTGGAAATCTTCGCAACGTCTTGATATTTGTTTCGCATCTTCGTGCATATATGGCCAATAATAACCTTGTATTTTCGCTTTGTATGCCAAAGATCTTCCGCCGTTGGGATTGCCAGCATCCCCACTATGTAACATATTTAACACTTCTTCTCCTTCTTTTCGTGTCAAACATCTGAGTGAAGGTCCGTTAAAGGATCTCCGGTAAAGTATCCCATCTCTTAGTTCATAATTTATCGCACGTCTTTTTAATTTGTGCGCCTCCAATCTATTCCTTGGTGTTTCTCCTCTCATCAGATATGCATGAAGTTATGCTCTCCAATCTTCGATATTGGGTGTTTGTTCTCCATCTTCTATGATCATTACATCTACCTCTTCTTCTTCTTCTTTATTGATTGATGGTGATAAAAGTGTTTGTATCTTTATGCATCTCGCAGTTGGGTCTGTCATCATACTTGAGATAAAAGCAAAAGCATCTCATGAGTCTCATTATCTTTTCTTGATATGTGTCTCCATTTTATTTTTGGGATTCTCGCTGACAATTCTTCAACAAGTTTCTTGTATTTCTTCATGGATGATTCATTTGTAGTGTATTCTCCTTTTATTTGACGAATGACTAGCTGCGAATCACCGGTGATTCTCACATTTTCCAACTTCATTTCTATTGCGAACTTCAGGGCATGTATTGTAGGATCAGAACATCGCAACATCAATACCTCGTGAGATTAGTAAACGACAGCATTGCGAAGGCGTCGCAGAAGAGTAATATAAATGACGCAATGAATGACGACAGCCAAAACACGAGAAAGATGTGAAGATCTAGCGAAGTTTAGGAGTGTCGCGAGAGTGAATACTTGTACACTTGCGATATTTCGCAAGTCATTCCCGAAAATAAAGGACAAATTAGATGTCATCCACTGTGTACTACCCTATATAAAGAGCTGAGCAAGTCTGTTGTAGAGAGATCTTTTTCCGAGCGTTAGGCAAGTCATTAGGAGAGAGAAAATTTGTATTAAGTGTAATTTCTTTAGCTCTTTTCCATTTTATCTTGTAATATTCAAGGAATTAATCAATAAAAATCATAGTTATTCATCTTCAAATGGCTTAGTTGTATGGATTCTAGTGAGGGGTGTAGTGTAGGATTTCCTGTAACTACATAAATGGCGCTTGAAACAGGGATTGAGTAAGGATCGGCATCGTGATTTGAAGGAATTTGGAGTAGTAGGGAAGAAATTTTATATAATTTTCAACAGTTTACCAAAAATAAGAAATGGCTAGAAGAAGAAATGTATCCGAACAACCAATAACTGTGAGAAGAAGTAGGAGACTCGCTGGAGAAGGGAGAAATGAAATGGGAGAATCATCAAGAATGAACATGAGGAATAATGAGGAAAATCAAATTCAATCACCGATTCAACCAGTAGTAAATAGAACTGTGGATTATGATAGAGTAAGCGTGCATACTTGGAGATCAGATTCTGTGGACGAAAGGGGAGAAGAACAACAATTGGCAAACAATGGACAAGGGGAGAGAGACCGAGAAGGGAATGGAGAAACAATTCATGGAAATGAAGAGATCGCAGCATTAGAAGCATTGAGACAAACAATACATGAAGAGAGACGATTAGAGGCAGAGGAACGAGAAAATTTGACAAGACAGAATCATGAGCTGAGGATGGAAAATATCAGATTACAAAACAGAAGTTCGAGAAGCACTACAAGGTCAAGTTCAAGATCAGTTAGAGAGGAAAGAAGGAGAATTTTACCTACAGAAAATGCTGACGAAGAAAACCAAGAAGAAGCACAAAATCCAGGCACAAAACATTACGAGAGAAGAGAAATGATGGAAGATCGTTATATTCCGCGTCCCGAGAGTCTTTAAAATGAGCAGAATGGTGGAAATCAAGGAAATAGGCAGCTTAAGGGGCGAAATAATCCAGTTGATGAAGAAAATCAAGAAGAAAGGAGAAGAATATTGCATGGGAGAGAAGCACGGAGGAAGCAAAAATAGATTGAAGATGACATTGAAAGACATTATGTTGAACAAGCACGTCTAGCTTGCGAGAGGGAAAGATTAAGAACAGAAATGGAAAATCAAGAATTGGAAGAGGCAATTCGCTTAATAATCATGATAATCGAGAAAGAAGGCGAGAACAAAATCGCAACAATGATAATATTAATGAAGAATATGAAAGACCACAAAGGAGAGCTGATAGGCAACACAGAAGAGAAATTGATAGGTATAACGGTGTGCGAATTCGTGAAAGAAGTGAAGGAGAAGATCGCAGAGAAAGACGAGAAGAGAATGATGAACAAGAAAGTCAAAGTAGACATGAACGCAGGAGAAGAGAAGCGGAACTAAAAAGACCAATGGATTCAAATTCTGATGTAAATGAACAAATTTTGAGAGAATTGGCGAAATGAGAGGGATGATGAACACTAAAAGGGGAGGAGGAAAGAGACAGTTGGATGAAGCCATAGAAGAAGCTGCGAAAACTCCGTTCACACAAGAGATACAATTAAGAGGAATACCACCAAAGTGCAACTTACCTACATTAACCAGCATTTTCGATGGAACAACTTGTGCGATACAACATATCAAAGCTTATATGAGATGTATGTTACAATGGGAGAATCATGATGCCATATTGTGCAAATATTTTGCATCGGGTTTGACAGGAGAAGCTTTGAAATGGTTTGAAGGACTACCGAAGAACACAATAACATCTTTCAGTCACTTGCAGGCTATATTTTTAGGGGCATATCTAAGTAATAATTCCTCTCGACCTGGTATTGAAGATGTGTTTGGTTTAAAACAAAGGGTTGGTGAAAGTTTGAAGCATCTAACTGTGAGATTGAAGACAATGTGTAGCGAAATGGCTGGTCGTGTGGAGGAGAGATATCTCATCTTATCATTCATTAATGCTATGTTCGCAACAAATCTGTTATATATTCAAATTTTTAGAGTCAAAAATACAATCACAATGACTGAGTTACGAGAGCTTCAGGAGGAGTATATTGCTTTAGAGGAAAAGCAAAATGAGATGGAATCATATCCTGTCGCGAATACAAATTCAGGAGCTGCGAATGCAAGTTTACTACCCAAATTGATAAACACTGTGGCGAGTACCTCGCAAGGTCAACAAGGAATGATGATACCGGATGATGGCCAGCAAAAGTTGGTAGCCATGGGAAGTCGCGATCAGAAAGAATTTGAAAGAGAAAGAAATTTCTACAACCGTGGCGGAAATAATAAAATTCAAAGACTTGATCATCCGCAAGAGACTTACGGAGGCCGAGGCGGGAATTATCATAGAGGGCAGCGAGGTCATAGAGTCGTATGGGAAGAAATCAAGATGCCTCCACTAAACGCTAGCGTGGAGAAAATATGGGAAGCTATAATCTTGATAGAAAACATACCTGCACCATGGAACATGGGGAATGAACCGCCTCCAGGTGACATAAGTCATGAATTATGTTCTTATCACCATTTTCATGGACACCTAACGAATGATTGTAGAAATATAAAAAGAATCATCCTCAGAATGATAGATCAAGGGAAGCTAAACCATTTCTTAAAATGTGAAGAGAAGACTCAACAACTACCACCACTTCCACCAAATCAAGTTCACAGAGTAAATACAACAAAAGGGAAAGAAACATTTGTAGTAGAAGTTGGAGCGAAGGCCAAAAACTTGTTCTGCAATTCTATCGTACATTCGTACAGGAAAATCGAGGATTTTCATGATAGCGTTCTCAGTAGGGTTTTCGCAAGGGATGTTGACAATAGAGAAGTAATGAACATCGCGAAAACATCGCCACTAAAAGAATGGCAAACGCAAATTATTTCTTTTACCGCAGAAGAGGTACCTGAAGGTGGCTAGTTGCATGACAGTCCATTAGTGGTAAGATTGGAAATTAATCCAAAACCTGTTGATGATGAAAGTGATGGTGCAGAAAATTCATGGGCAATAAATAGAATCTTAATTGATACTGAAGCTCAGAAACATCCTTTTTTACCATACCTACAAGACTATGGGGGAAAAGATGAAGATTTGATACCTTCAACCTATAAGATTTATGGTTTTAATGGTACTCGCTAATAAACCTAAAGGAGAAGCTCGTATGCGAATACCATTGAATGGATTATCAATCAAATCTTGTTTTGCATAGTCGATGTGGAATCCCCCTATAATGCATTAATTGGGCGACCTTGGTTGCATGAGATCTTGGGTGTAGCATCAACTTACCACCAGTGCATCAAATTTCCTCATCCCAGTGGTGTTGGAGTTATAAAAGGAGATTGGGCTGAAGGACAAAAGTGCTATGAAGTTGAAGTGGAATCTTGCGAGGAAAGGGCTGCTCAAAAGAAGAATTGGAAGCGGAATATCAAAGAAGAACAAAGAAGAGAAAGACCGATGGTGGACACAATAGAAGTGAGAGATGAAGATATATTGCGAGAACAATGCTTGAAAACAATTGGAAATTGCGATGCTCTCGCAAAAGGGAAGGAAATATCAGGGAATTTGAATGAAGAAACAGAGAACAACAGGAGTAAGAAATGTAAGAAATAAATAATTGATTTAACAGTTGTGCAAAAAAAAAAAAAAAAAAAAAAAATTGGAGTGACAAAGACATGTCAAAGGTACAAAGAATGTGATGTTCGGAGAAGGAGTACGCGAAAGTCTCGCGATTCATGAATTTAACGAAAGTTGGTTAAATAATTACAGCGAGATCACAGCAAACGAAGCAAGATTATGTGATAATTTCACAAAGATAATGAGAAGAAATAATCAATGAATGATTGCAAGAATTGATAGAAATGAAAGAATGAGTGAATGGGACAAACCTTTATGGCGTACACCCTAGTTCGCGAATGATATTTCGCAAGAGGTAAATGTAAGACCTAAAGTGCGTCATATAAGGGGGTATCTCTTGACATGGCTCAGGGAAAAGGTTACACCGCCCCTGGAACCTGAGTCATGAAAATTTGGGGTCAATAAAGCCCATCCGGGAGAGATACCTTGGATTTCCAACTATATATAATTGGACGACCGAGGGTCTCTTCCAAGGAGTCAGTGTATGACCAAGGCGCCGAGGTACACGGTTGAGCCAAGAGTGCCTGGGGCATTTGAAGTGTCTCGGCCATTCTTGGCAAGTCTTGGCACATGCTGCACTCGGCCCGAAGAAAACTCCACTTAGGGTGCAGTCTCATAACCATGAACCCTATAGGTATAAGGGATAAGAGGCTGCGAAAACAACTGGTTGTTGTTAAGATTGGATGGGAGGAGCTAGTCTTGTATGGCCGATGTACGCCTCCTTGAAGGGGCAACCAGGGAGATGATAAGGGGCACACTCCATTAGGGAGCTGATAGTGTCAAAAAAGACGCAAATGTCATGAGGCTTTATTTTCGCAAGAAAATTTAGGCTTGTCATATTTGTGCGATGATCCTGAAGAGGCAATAATACTAACGCGAGGGTAAGACGAGATCAATGGGTTTTTACATGAAAATGTAAAGACGTCCTGCGATTTCGTCCCAAAGACGGCAATGTCATGGGGCTTTACGTTCGCAAGAACATTTAGGCATGTCATATTGTCGCAAGAAAAATATCCTGCAGAGGCAAAAATACTAAAGAAATGATAAGACAAGATCAATGGGTTGTTACATGAAAGTGTAAAGACGTCCTGCGATTTTGTCGCAAGACGGCAATGTCATGGGACTTTATGTTCGAAAGAATGTTTAGTCCTGTCACATTGACGCAAAAATGAGGGGTGGCAAAATAAGACCTTTAACTAGGAAGGCAAAATAAGACCACACAAGAGCAATGATAAGGTAAGATCAATGGGTCATTACATGAAAATGTAAAGACGTCCTACGATCTTGTCGCAATGATGAATTTCAACATAAATGAAGATAAGATCACACAAGAAATTGAGTAACCAAATAAACTTGTGAAAATGGCTATACTTCTTCATTTATTTGTGAGGAATCAGCAACAGCAGTTGCGAAAATAAGAAGTACTATTACTTAAAGGTTATCGATTTAATCTCTCATGTGAAAATAAATAACAGAGGCAAGTATGGGAATGATTAGAGTAAAAATTTGTTATTTATTTCCATATGATAGATTTACAGTGAGAAATTACAAAAATGGAAGACTAAGAGAAAAAGGAAAATGGAGCTATCTCTCAGTTCATTCTTCTTTGTCGTCAGACTCTTCTTCTTCGCTAGCTTCACTATCAGAAACATCAAAGGAAGGTATATCATCAGGAACTTCATCAATAAGACAAGGATATGAAGAATGAGGAATACTGTGGTCATCGCAAACTGTCTTAATAGTTTGATTACGAAAACGAACAACATTATTATTGAAATTCGCTACAGTAGTTTGTAATTGCTTCTTCAACTTGGAATACTTGTCGTTGCGAAGAGATAGATCCTTTGCAAGATGTTCTTTTTCAGATTCAAGTTCTTCAATCCTTGTTTGATATCTCTTCTCAGCTTCTGCAAACGTATGATAATGAGTCAGTAACTTAATAGCAGTTTCATAAAAAAGAAGTGGTAAAGTAAAGAAGAACAGTTAACAACCTTCTCTATCAGAAATCATATCTTTAACTAAGGCGGATGCTCAAAGATGAAGACTGACGTTAACACCTAAGTTATTCTGGCATTATCTAGAACTTTCGCAGCCCAAACGAATTCATCATCACTATTTATGACAAGAAGTGAACGAATTTGGTTTTCTCGCTCTTTAAGTATGGCATTTTGGCGAAAAGATTCATCTCGTTCAATTTGAACTTCAAGAAGAGTTTTGTAGGATCAGAATATCGCGACATTAATACTTCGCGAGATTAACAAATAACGATATCGCGAGGAAGTCACGGAGAAGTAAAATAAATGACGCAATGAATGACGACAGCCAGAACATGAGAAGAATGTGAAGACTCAGCGAGATTTGGGAGTGTCGCGAGAATTGGTATATGTACACTTGCGATACTTCGCGAGTTATTCCCGAAAATAAAGGACAGCTTAGCTGTCATCCACTGTGTACTACCCTATATAAAGGGGTGAGTAAGTCTGTTGAGGAGAGAGTTCTTTTGAATTGTTAAGCAAGTCATTAGGAGAGAGAAAATTAAGAGTGATTGTAATTTCTTTAGCTCTGTTCTATCTTTCTTTGTAAACATTTCAAGAAAATAATCAATAAAATCTATAGTTATTCATCTTCAAATGGATTAGTTGAGTAAATTCTAGTGAGGGGTGTAGTGTGGGATTTCCTGCAACTACATATGCGCTAGAAACAGGGACTAAGTAGAAGATCAACCTTGTGAATTGAAAGAATCAGGAGTAACAAGAAAGAAATTTCGAATAATTTTCAACAATTTACTAAAATTGAGAAATGGATAGAAGAAGGAATGCATCAGAACAACCAACAATTGTAAGGAGAAGCGGAGATTAGGCGAGAAAGGAGAAATGAAGTAGGTGAACCATCAAGAATAAACGCAAGAGATAGAGAAGAAGGACAAATTCAACCACCAATTCAACCAACACCGAATAGAGTAATAGATTATGATAGGGTGAGTGTGCATACATGGAGATCAAATTCTATGGAAGAAAGAGAAGAAGTGCAACAATTGATAAATAATGGACAAGAGGAGAGAAATCGAGAAGAAATAGGAGAAACAAATTCATAGAAATGAAGAAATCGCAGCATTAGAAACGTTGAGGCAAACAATACATGAAGAAAGGCGATTAGAAGCGGAAGAACGCGCAAATTTAACAAGGCAAAACCATGAGTTAAGAATGAAAAATATGAGGTTGCGTAATAGAGGTCGAGAAGTAATACCAGATCAAGATTAGGATCGGTTAGAGATGATATGAGGAGAATATTACCCGTAGAAAATGTTAATGAAGAAAATCTAGAAAGAGGGCCAAATCTCGGTGAAGGATGCTGCGAAAGAAGGGAAATAGTGTGTATTCCACGTCCTGAGATTTTACAGAATGTCCAAAATAACTAAATCAAGGAAATAGGCAGCAGAATGGTTCAATTGATGAAGAAAATCAGGAAGAAGGAAGAAGAATATTGCATGGGAGAGAAACACAGAGGAAACAAAAGGAGATTGAAGATGACATTGAAAAGCATTATATTGAACAAGCGCGTCTAGCTTGCGAAAGGGAAAGATTAAGAGTAGAAATGGAAGAACGGAATTGGAGGAAGCAATTCGGCAGAACAATCATGACAATCGAGAAAGAAGGCGCGAGCAAAATCGCAACAATGGAAATATCAATGAAGAATATGAAAGAATACAAAGGAGAGCTAATAGACAACCAAGAAGAGAAAATGATAGATACAATGGTGTGGAAATTCGTGAACGAGATGGAGGAGAAAGTCGCAGAGAAAGAAGAGAAGAAAATACTGAACAAGAAAATCAAGATAGACATGAACGCAGAAGGAGAGAGGCAGAGCTAAAAAGACCAATAAATTCGAACCCTGATGTAAATGAACAAATCTTAAGAGAATTGGCAGAGATGAGAGGAATGTTGAACAATAGAAGACGAGGAGGAAGAAGGCAATTGGATGAGGCCATCGAAGAAGTCGCGAAAACCCCTTTACGCTGGAGGTGCGCTAGAGGAATACCCCCAAAGTGCAATTTACCCGCACTAACCAAAGATTTTTGATGGAACAACTTGCGCAATACAACACATTCAAAGCGTATGTGAGATGTATGCTACAAAAGGGAAAATCATGACGCCATATTGTGCAAATATTTCGCATCAAGTTTAACAGAGAAGCACTCGAAATGGTTTGAGGGTTTACCAAGAAACACAATCACGTCATTCAACCATTTACAAGCTATATTCTTAGGGGCATATATAAGTAACAACTCCTCGCGACCGGGAATTGAAGATGTATTTGGGTGAAACAAAGAGTTGGCGAAAGTTTAAGACACTTAACCGTGAGATGGAAGACGATGTGTAGCGAGATGGCCGGAAGAGTGGATGAAAGATATCTCATTTTATCATTCATAAACGCTATGTTCGCAACCAATTTGTTATATATTCAAATCTTTAGAGTTAAGAATACAATTACAATGACCGAGTTGCGAGAGCTTCAGAGGAATATATTGCTTTAGAGGAAAGGCAAAACGAGATGGAATCATACCCAAATGCGACTACAAATTCAAACGCTCGAATGCAAGCTTATTACCCAAGTTGATAAACACAAGTGGCGAGCACTTCGCAAGGGCAACAAGAAAAGATAATAGATGATGGACAGCCAAAGATAGTAGCTATGGGAAGCCGAGATCGGAAGAGTTTGAAAGAGAAAGGAACTACTACAACCGTGGCGGCAATAACAAAATTCAAAGACTTGATCATCCACAAGAAACTTATGGAAGTCGAAGGCGAATTATCATGGAGGGCAACAAATCACAGAGTAGTATGGGAGGAAATCAAAATGCCACCATTAAATACTAGCATGGAAAAATATGGGAAGCTATACTCTTGATGGAAAACATACCCGCACCATGGAATATGGGGAATGAGCCACCACCAAGTGATAGAAGTCACGAGTTCTTCTTACCACCGCTTTCATGGACACTTAACAAATGACTGCAGAATATAAAAAGAATCATCCTCGAATGATTGACCAAGGAAAGCCGAGTCATTTTCTAAAAAGTGAAGAGAAGGTTCACCATTACCACCACCGCCGTAAATGCACAGAAAAAATTCAAGAAAGGGGAAAGAAACATTCGTAATAGAAGTTGGATCGAAAGCTAAAAATTTGTTTTGCAACTCCATTGTACACTCATACCGAACAATTGAAGATTTTCATGATAATGTTCTCGTAGGGTTTTCGCGAGGGATGCCGATAGTAAAGAAGTGATGAACATTGCAAAGACATCACAGTTAAAAGAATGGCAAATGTAGATTATTTCTTTCACCGCGTAAGAGATTCTCAAGGCAGAGAGACGCATGATAGCCCATTGGTCGTAAAATTGGAAATTAATCCAAAACCTGTAGATGGCGAAGACGATGAAGCAGAGAATTGCTGGGCGATCAATAGAATCTTAATTGATACGGGGAGCTCAGTAAACATTCTTTTCTACCATACTTATAAGACTATGGGTGGGAAGGATGAAGAATTGATACCTTCGACGTATAAGATATATGGTTTCAATGGCACAAACGAATAAGCCTAAAGGAGAAGTACATATGAGAATACCCTTGCAAGGATTATCAACGGAAATTTTATTCTGTAGTCGATGTGGAGTCCCCTTATAATGCATTGATCGGAAGGCCATGGTTGCACGAAATTCGGGCGAAGCGTCGACTTATCATCAAGCATAAAGTTTCCTCATCCTAGCGGTGTCGGAATTATAAAGGGAGATTGGACGGAAGTACAAAAATGCTATGAGATCGACGTGGAGAGTTGCGAGGAGAGAGCTGCAAAAAGAAAGGACTGGAAGCAATATACTAAAGATGAACAAAGAAGAGAAAGGCTGATGGTGGATACCATAGATGTAAGAGGAGAAGATACATTGCGAAGCAAGTGCATGAAAACAGTTGAAAATTATGATGGAAAGGAATCATTAAGAGATTTGAATGGTGCAGAGATAGAAAACAGCAGGGTCAAAAGATGTAAGAAGTGAATAATCATTGTTATCAAAATTAGTGACAGAGGCATATCAAGAGTAGGAGGAAGAAATAATAATTGAAGAAGAAATGTGCGAGAATCTCGCTATCAAGAATGTATGAAAAATTTGATTTCAAAAATCTCAAATGAGATTATTACAAACAAAGCAAAATTGTGCGATAGCTTCGCAAACAAAATAGTACTCCCTCCGTTCCATTTTAGATGATGTTTTAGGGTTATTTTTTTGTTCCACAATACTTGAAAGTTATCATATTTTCCCACAAAACTACCACTAATACCCCAACATTTTGTCTTGGAACTATAAGTTTGTTTTTAAACACACTAATAACAATTAATGATTGAAGACATTTCTTAAGGGTACAGTTGGAAAATCTTTATATCTCTCTTCATTTCTTAATCTACGTGAAAACTCCAAGAACATCATCTAAAGTGGAACGGAGGGAGTAAGAGATAAGCAAAAATGAATGAGTGAGTGAATGGGACGAACCTTTATGGCGTACACCCTAGTTCGCGAATGATATTTCGCAAGAGGCAAATGTAAGACCTAAAGTGCGTCATATAAGGGGGTATCTCTTGACATGGCTCAGGGGAAAGGTTACACCGCTCCCGGAACCCGAGTCATGGAGATTTTGGGGCCCATGAAAGCCTATCCGGGAGAGATACCTTGGATTTCCAACTATATATATAAGGTTATACCCTGGTTGGACGCCCGAGGGTCTCTTCCAAGGAGTCAGTGTATGCTCAAGGCGACGGGGTACACGGTTGAGCCAAGAGTGCCTGGGGCATTTGAAGTGTCTCGGCCATTCTTGGCAAGTCTTGGTATATGCCGCACTTTCCCGAAGAAAACTCCACTTAGGGTGCAGTCTCGTAACCATAAACCATATAGGTATAAGGGATAAGAGGTCACGAAAGCAATCGGTTGTTGTTAAGACCGGCATGGGAGGAGCTAGTCTTGTATGGCCGATGTACGCCTCCTTGAAGGGGCAACCAGGGGAGAAGATAAGGGCGGCACCCTCCATTAGGGAGCCGATAAGTGTCAAAAGACACAAATGTCATGAGGCTTTATTTTCGCAAGGAAATTTAGGCTTGTCATATTTGTGCGATGATCCCGTAGAGGCAATAATACTAACGCAAGGATAAGACGAGATCAATGGGTTTTTGCATGAAAATGTAAAGACGTCCCCGCGATTTCGTCGCGAAGACGGCAATGTCATGGGATTTTACATTCGCAAGAGTATTTAAGCCAGTCATATTGTCGCAAATAAAATATCCTGCAGAGGCAAAAATACTTAAGAAATGATAAGACAAGGTCAATGGGTCATTACATAAAAATGTAAAGACGTCCTCGCGATTTTGTCGCAACGAGGGTGGCGAAATAAGACCTTTAATTAGGAAGGCAAAATAAGACCACACAAGAAATGATAAGGCAAGATCAATAGATTTCTTCATTTGTGAAGACGTCCTGCAATCTTGTCGCAATGATGAACTTCAACATAAATAAAGATATAGCCATACAAAAAATTGGGGAAGCAAATAAGCTTGCGAAAACGATTATATTTCTTCATAAAGTTACCAACAATAAGGGCAAAATTCATAGATTTCATTACTCAGAGATAATTGATAAAATCTCTCATTTGAAAATAAATAATGAGAGGCAAGTATGGGAATGAATAGGATAAAATCTTGTTATTCATTTCCACATGATAGATTTATGTATTCATAATGCTGGTCAGTTGTCTTACAAAGAAGAATTGCTTGATTAATATACGCAAGTAAAGAAAACAAAGATTGAAGTCATATTTAGTAATCCAAGAAATTTACAATGAGGGGTTATAGAAGTGGAAGATTAAAAGGATATATATACTGATATTACAGGAAGCGAAAGAAGAAAAAGAAGTTATTTCTTTGAAGATTCTTCTTCTTTGTCAGATTCTTCAATTCCATCATCTTTTTCGCCAGATTCTTCTTCTTCGCTAGCTTCACTATCAGAGACATCCGAGAAAGGCATATCTTCAGGAATATCATCAAGAAGACAAGGATATGAAGTAAGAGGAATGCGGTGGTCATTGCAAACTGTTTCAATAGTTTGATTGCGAAAACGAACAGCATCGTTATTAAAATTCGCTACTGTAGCTTGCAGTTGTTTCTTAAACTTGGAATACTTGATGTCGCGAAAAGAGAGGTCCTTTGCGAGCTATTCTTTTTCGTATTCAAGTTCTTCAATCCTTGTCCTCAAATCTCTTCTCGGCTTCGCAAACAAGAGACAATAAGTTAATAGCAATACAACGAAAAAAAGGAGTAATAAAGTAAAAGGAATAATAAACAACCTTCTCTGTCGATATCATATCTTTAACCAAGGCAAAGTATGCTCGGCATGAAGGCTAACATCAACACCTAAGTTATTCCTGGCATTATCTAGAACCTTCGCAGCCCAAGCGAATTCATCATCATTATTTATAATGAGAAGCGAACGAATTTGATCTTCTCGCTCATTAAGTATGGCATTTTGAAGAAGAGATTCATCTCGTTCAATTTGTACTTCGAGAAGAGATTTTTGAAATTTTGCTAATGCATGTGCGCCTTTATTAGCAATGCGGTCTTTGTCATCTATAAGGCCACTAATTTTCTTCCTTAAAGTTTTGGTTTTCTTATGGGAATCAAGATACATTTGTTTAAATCGGTTGGCTAAACCTAAACTAGATCTATGCTCAATCTCTAAGAGACGATATTTGGCTTGAAGTTCATTTAATGGAAAGGAATCAACTTTGTTTGACGAACTACTTAAAGATTCGTTGACATGAGTGAGAAGAACATCATTATCCATAGGCTCGGGAAATGAATGGAGAAGAATGGCTTCTTCCGTAAAAGATTATATATGTCTCATGAAAATAATAAATCAGGCAAGGAAAAGCAGATGACAAAATAAAGACGACTTGAAGAGTAAAAATTTTATACCATAAAGTTGTTGATTTGCACTTTGAAGAGTGGATATTTTATTCTTCTGAGAAGTAGACTCAACTTCCAACCGTTGAATTTTTTTCATCTTTCTTGCGAGACGTCGCAACTTCGCTTTCTAGTTCTTGGATCTTCTCTTTGAGTTGGAGATTTTTCTTTTCAAGGTTGTCGCGTCTTTTCTCGAGATCTGAGGCAACAACAAAGGAAGCTCTCCCAGACTATAAAGGAAAGTAAAGAAATTGTTAAGATAAAGCTTATAATCGAAGTTACAGAGAAGCAAAAGCATATGAACATACCAAAGCATTGAGAGCATTTAAGAAACTAGAAGTCAATGTTCGGGAAACTCCGCGAAAAGAATCATTATCCACTATCAAGGGGGCATCGCAAATTTTAGCGAGAGCTTCGCAAGTAGCAGATAAATGATCATCTCCCAATCCTTGTATAGAATCGAAGAAGACACTAGACAATTGCGTCATAGCAGAAGCGATCGAGTGATTCTCCTTCGCATAGGAAGTACCAACCTCATTTTCATCCTCGTCAGAGCTCTCGCTAGTTTGGGAACTAGAATGAGAAGAGGGATGGGTTTTCCGTTTTTTAGAAAATGGAGCAGAAGATTTATCCTTGCGAAGAGTGATTTTATCCTTGCCCTTAACCTTCGCAGCTTCAGGAATGTCTATTTCTTCAATAACCTTCGCACACGAATGAAGATAAGAAACAAAGGCAACAATATTGTTAAAAATAACAAAAGAAAGTATTTCTTACTTCATCCGTGATCGATCGGAGTATCGCCAGAGTACTCGGCTTTGGACGTCTACTATAACTCTTTTTCAATTTGGTAATCTGAAGATTTTGCAAATCTAGTAAATATAAAAGGAAAGAAATATCGCAAAAGCAAATCAAATAGGAAGTATACCTCTTTTGCCTTTTCGGCCACTTAAATTCCCAAGGATGGTAGTCTCATGAGATTCGCAGGGAGTACATGTGAACCTGCGATATAGGGTCCACTCAGAAACAAAGGAACAACCCAACACTTCTCATCTTTGGAGTGCCGAGGAACATTATTTTTGCCCGAGTGTCAGTCAATGTCTTGCATGAGCAACTTATCAAGATCAATGTTATCCTTTCTCTTCAATCGAGCACCCCAAAATGAGATTTATCATTTCTCATATTTATTATCGCATAATTCGCAAAGAAATTTTCTACGGTATACTTCTCAGCGACTATTTGTAAATTTGCGAATCTAGGATCTTTGACATCATTAGGATATAAAGATCCTTTACCAGCGCCACGGTTGGCGAATTCAAGCATTAGACGGATGCAGTCGCTCAATTGATAAATGACTCAAGAGAATTTCTACACGAATGATAGAATAATGGCATCTCAGGATTGTATAGAGGAATGGGAAGGCCTGCGAGGATTTGACCTAGCGAGACTATGATCTCCTGATCATTACATTGATGATCAGAAAACAATTTTGCAGAAAGTATAGATGAAGACTTTTGATCAGGAATAGTCGATAAGATGAAACCTTTCTCTTGAAAATTCTTTTGAGTTTCCTCAAAAAGGGGTTTATATGTACGACCAAGTGAAGCCATTATTAGAGTATGGGAATGAATAGAGAATTGAAGATTGAGAGAAAGAAAAAAAAAGGAAGGTTTACAGAGAATGAAGCGCAAATTGCGGAGGAAGAAAGTTGAAGGAAAGTTGCAGAGGGAAAATAAAAGAGAAGAAGAGAAGGGTAAGAAAACTATATATAGAGAGGAGAATCCTGGAGAAAACAAATGCATTTAATGCGAGATGGGACGTGAATGGTCAAGAATAAACAGTTGAAAGAGACGTGTCAAGAAAAGAGTGGAAGAAGAAATACCTGTAATAAATTTCGTACATGAATAAAACGGATAAAAGTGAACAATTGCGAGATAAAGATGAGCAATTACGGCATTTTAAAATATTGATTCTCATGACATTTTCTCCTTCGCAGAAAAGACATGAGAAGAGGCAAGATGTAGGATCAGAATATCGCGACATTAATACTTCGCGAGATTAACAAATAACGATATCGCGAGGAAGTCACAGAGAAGTAAAATAAATGACGCAATGAATGACGACAGCCAGAACATGAGAAGAATGTGACGACTCAGCGAGATTTGGGAGTGTCGCGAGAATTGGTATATGTACACTTGCGATACTTCGCGAGTTATTCCCGAAAATAAAGGACAACTTAGCTGTCATCCACTGTGTACTACCCTATATAAAGGGGTGAGTAAGTCTGTTGAAGAGAGAGTTCTTTTGAATTGTTAAGCAAGTCATTAGGAGAGAGAAAATTAAGAGTGATTGTAATTTCTTTAGCTCTGTTCTATCTTTCTTTGTAAACATTTCAAAAAAATAATCAATAAAATCTATAGTTATTCATCTTCAAATGGATTAGTTGAGTAAATTCTAGTGAGGGGTGTAGTGTGGGATTTCCTGCAACTACAAGTTTTTTGGAATTTCGCTAATGCCTGTGCACCTTGGTTAGCAATGCGATCCTTATCATCTATAAGGCTACTAATTTTCTTCCTTAGAATGTTATTTTTTTCGTGGGAGCTAAGATATAAACCTTTAAATCGGTTGGCTAAACCTAAACTAGATCTATGCTCAATTTCTAAGAGATGAAATTTGGTTCGAAGTTCATTTAATAAGAGAGAGTTAATTTTGTTTGACGAACTACTTAAAGATTCGTTGAGATGAGCGAGAAGAGCATCATTATCCATAGGTTCAGGAAATGAATGGAGAAGGATGGCTTCTTTAGAAAGATTATAAATGTCTGCGAAAATGATAAGTCAGGCAAAGAAAAATAAATGACAAAGTAGAAATGAAGAAAAGAGAAGGGTTTTATACCATAAAGTTGCTGATTAGCACTTTGAAGGGTAGATATTTTGTTCTTCTGGGTAGAAGACTCAGCTTCCAACTGTTGAATTCTTTCGCGAAGAGAGGCAGTCTCATTTTCATCCTTCTTGCGAGAAGTCGCAACTTTAACTTCTAATTTTTTGTTCTTCTCCTTAAGTTGAAGGTTTTTCTTTTCAAGATTGTTGTGCCTATTCTCGAGATCTGAGGCAACAACAAAGGAAACTCTCCCAGACTATAAAGGAAAGAAAATAAGTTGTTAAGATAAGGTTTATAATCGAAATCACAAAAAAATAAAGAAATATGAACATACCAAGGCACTAAGTGCATTTAAGAAACTGGGAGTCATTTTCCTGGAAACTCCACGAAAAGAATTATTATCCGTTAGCAGGAGGGCATCACAAATATTTGCGAGAGCTTCGCAAGTAGCAGAAAAACGATCATCTCCCATTCCTTGCATAGAATCAGAGAAAACACTAGACAGTTGTGCCATAGCAGATTCGACCGAATGATTCTCCTTCACAAAACAAGCGTCGACCTCATCATTATCTTCATCGCTGGTTTGGGAATTAGAGTGAGGAGGGGAATGGATTTTCCGTTTTTTAGAAGATGGAGCAAAAGATTTATCCTTGCGAAGAGTGATTTTATTCTTGCCTTTAGTCTTCGCAGCTTCAGAAATTTCATTTTCTTTAACGCCAACCTTCCCACACGAATGAAGATAAGAAACAGAGGCAACAATATTGTTAAAAGTAATAAGGAAAAATATTTCTTACTTCATCCGTGATTGAACGAAGTATCCAGAGTACTCGCCTTTGGATTTCTTTTGTAGCTCCTTCTCAATTTGATGATCTGAAAAATTCGCGAGATTAGATATAAGAGGAAATGAAGATTGTAAAATAAGTAAAAGTTAGGAAGTATACCTCTTTTGCTTTCTCGGGCCAATTAAATACCCAAGGGTGATAATTTGCGAGATTCACATGGAGTATATTGGAACCTGAAATATAAGGTCCGTTCAAAAATAGTGGAAAGACATACCATTTCTCATCTTTACAGTAGCGAGGAACATTATTCTTGCCAGAGTGCCAAGCAATATCTAACATGAGTATCTTATCGTCGGGAACGTTCTCTTTTCTTTTCAATCGAGCACCCAAATGAGATTTATCATTCTTCATATTTATCACTTCATAATTTTCAAAAAAGTTTTCTACCGTGTACTTTTCAGCGACTATCTCTAAGCTTGCGAATTTAGGATCTTTAACGTTATCAGGATATAGAGATCCCTTACCAGCGCCACGATTGGCGAATTCAAGCATTAGACGGATGCAGTCACCACTTAATTGATAAATAGCTCGCGAGAATTTCTCATGAGCAAGAATTTCATAGAAGAAGGGCATCTCGGGATCGTAGAGAGGAATGGGAAGACCTTCGAGGATTTGACCTAGCGAGATTATGATTTTCTGATCATCACAATGATGATCAGTAAACAATTTTGCAGAAAGAATAGATGAAGATTCTTGATTGGGAATAGTAGACAAGGTGAAACCCTTCTCTTGTAACTTCTTTTGAGTTTCACTCAAAAGGGTTTCATATCTACGACCAGGTGGAGCCATTCTTAGAATATGGGAATGATTAGAGAATTGAAGATCAAGAGAAAGAAGAAAAGGAAGATTTACAGTAGCAGAAACGCAAATTGCGGAGGAAGAGAGTTGAAGAAAAGTTGAAGAGAGAAAGTAAAAAAGAAGAAGAGGAGGGTGAGAAAACTATATATAGAGAGAAGAATTCTCGAGAAGACAAATGCATTTAATGCGAGAGGGGACGTGAATGGTCAAGGAAAAACGGTTGAAAGAGACGTGTCAAGAAAAGAGTGGAAGAAGAAACATGTGTAATTAATTCTGTGTAAAAGTACGGGATCGTAACAAGATAAAGATGAACAGTTGCGGCATTTCAAAATACTAGTTCTCATGACATTCTCTTCTTCGCAGAGAAGACATGAGAAGAGGCAAGATGTAGGATCAGAATATCGCAACATCAATACCTCGTGAGATTAGTAAACGACAGCATTGCGAAGGCGTCGCAGAAGAGTAATATAAATGACGCGATGAATGACGACAGCCAAAACACGAGAAAGATGTGAAGATCTAGCGAAGTTTAGGAGTGTCGCGAGAGTGAATACTTGTACACTTGCGATATTTCGCAAGTCATTCCCGAAAATAAAAGATAGCTTAGCTGTCATCCACTGTGTACTACCCTATATAAAGAGCTGAGCAAGTCTGTTGTAGAGAGATATTTTTCCGAGCGTTAGGCAAGTCATTAGGAGAGAGAAAATTTGTATTAAGTGTAATTTCTTTAGCTCTTTTCCATTTTATCTTGTAATATTCAAGGAATTAATCAATAAAAATCATAGTTATTCATCTTCAAATGGCTTAGTTGTATGGATTCTAGTGAGGAGTGTAGTGTAGGATTTCCTGCAACTACATGTATCACAACTTCATATTCTGTTTCATTATTGGTGGATGTAAACTCCAATCTAAAGGAAAAAGCCATTTTGTTGCCCTCTGGCGAAATCAAAACAATTCCAACTCCGTTACCTTCCCCATTTGATGATCCGTCCACCAATATTTCCCATCTATTTGGCTCTGTTAATAGATCTCTCGGATTTCCATGTTCTTCTTCTACATCTATCATTTCTTCCACAGCTTCATCATCTTCTAAAGGAAATTCTGCTAATAAGTCTGCAATAACTTGCGATCTTTTTGAAATGTCCAATTTGTGCAATTTGTGAAGAAAATCTTGGGTGAAGATAATATTTCATATTTGATTTTGAAATGTCCAATTTGTGCATTCCATCTCTCAACTCTGCCTGATCTTTTTGAATTCTTCATTACTGTCTCGATTGGTATTTTTATCAGTACTCTTATTTCATGTGCCTGAAAATATATGCGAAGTTTAAATGCTGCATAAACTAACGCCAAAATTAGCTTTTCAATTTTTGAATAGTTTTTCTCTGCGACATTGAAGGTTTTGCTGATGTAATAAATTGGTTTTTCAACTCCTGCGTCTACTCGTAGTAACACAGCACTTAATGCATGCGAAGTTGTCGCAAGATAGATTAATAATTCTTCTCCCGGTTCTCGCTTTTGCGAAATAGATATATTCGTCGATATTCTTTTATTCCTTGAAAAGCTTTCTCGCATTCGTCTGTCCATCTAAATTTCGTCCCCTTTTTGAGTATGTTGAAAAAATGTTTACATTTGTCTGATGATCGCGAAATGAACCTTCCCAGCGAAGCTAAGAGCCCATTTAACTTCTGTACATCTTTTACCGTCGCTGGTGTTGGCATGTCACGAACTGCTTGCACTTTCTATGGATCAACTTGTATTCCTTCTTTTGATACGATGTAGCCTAAAAATTTTCCTGACGCAACCCCAAAGATACACTTTTATGGATTCACTTCTAATGTTTTGTATATCCATTTCGCAAACACCTTCTCTACCATCCTTTGGTATGTTGCTCCAGCATTTCGCAAACCAAATGGCATTTTTGTATAACAATATAACCCTCTTGGAGCGAAAAAAGCAGTATGGTCCTGATCTTCTTTAGCGAGAGGGATTTGATTGTAGCCTTTATATCCGTCTAGAGAAGATATTCTATCATTTCCTATTTCTTGATTCGACCATTTGTAGAATATCTCGGTAATGGAAAACCTGTCTTTCTGACAGTGCTTTATTTAGATCAGTAAAATCTATGCAAATTCTTATCCCCTTTTTCTTCTTTGGTACCACAACCATGTTTGCTATCCACTCTGGATATTTTGCTTGTCTTATGATTCTAGCATCAAGCATGTTCTGCAACTCTTCTTCTATTTGAGGATGATATGTTGTTGCGATTTTTCTTATCCTTTGTTTGAATGGACTCACATTTTTGTCAGTCTCCAACCTATGTCACGCCACTGACGGGTCTATTCCAGGCATCTCATCCATGTTCCACGCGAAAATATCTTTAAATTCTCGCAACGGACCAATAGTCCTTTCTTCTTCATCTGCCTCCATCTTAGTCCCAATTTTTAGTATTTTGGATTATTCTTCGGTTCCAACATTCACTTCCTTTGTTGGTTCCGCCGCAGTGTAACTGTTCTTAGGTTCTCCCATAGGTGTGGGTTCTTTTATCTCCTTCGCAGGCTTATTCCCTTCTCCCGAAATTTCGCTGGGTATTCCTTTTCCTTCCTCTGTTCTTATCATATAAGCTCTAAATTCTTCTTCTTTCTTTGCCTCATTCGCCACTTTTCTGTGATTTTTTCGCTTCTTTGCACGTCCTTCATACTGTTTCACTTCAATTTGATAACATAATCTCGCTTTATCAGTCTCCCCTCTAATTTCGCCAATCCCACTTGGCATAGGAAATTTAATGCACTGATGTAATGTTGATGCTACAGCTTTAATTGCATGTATTCATGGCCTTCCCAACATCATGTTGTACGGTGAGTCCATATCCACTACGCATAGTGCCACTTGCGTTTCAATCTCTCCTAGCGAAATTCGCACCTCTATTTCTCCTTTTGGTTTTGTTGTAGATTTGCCAAAGCCATGAATATGATAGGTTGAAGGAGACATTTCTTCATCTTTGTATCCCATTCCTATGTATGCATGGTAAAATATTATATCAACCGAACTCCCTGTATCAACCGGAGTTCTGTTTATCGCCCATTCTTCTATAGTTTTTGCTGATTTCTCTTTTTCTTTCCGTGTGGTTACTGTGATTACCAAAGGAGACGTGTGGTTTAAATTTTCTCTTGGTACCTCTGCTGCTGTGAATGTAATCTTTTGTTTTTCCCAATCTTTCAAGGGTGATACCTTCTCCATCGTTGTGATTTTCTTTCCTTCAAAATCTCGTTTATGTATTCTCCCTATGATATTTTCATGGATTTCATTAATCATTGTTTTTGTAATCAAGCTACACTCCAACTTTTTATTACATTCCTTGATTTTAATTTTCTCTACTGATTTATTCATTTGTTTAATCATTTTCTTGATTTGAACAATCTTAATAACAATCTTTAATCTTTAATCTTCAATCCCTGTTTCTAGCGCCATTATGTGATTGCAGGAAATCGTACAATACATCCCTCACAAGAATTCATAACATTCAACACATCTTTAAGATCAACAATCACACTTTTTATTAATTGAGTTTAAGAATTTTACAAAGGGGAAATGAAATCAAGAATACAACTATTGCTCTAGACTTTCTCTCTCCTCAAAACTTTCCCTCCACTCTAAAAAGATCTCTCCTCCTTTTCTTAAGCCTACTCGGTCCTTTATATAGGACATTACATAGTGGATGACAGCTAAGCTGTCCTTTATTTTCGGATCTGGCTTGCGACATTCTCGCAAGTATTCAAATGTTAAATCTCGCAACACTCCTAAATCTCTCTAGGTCTTCATATCTTTCTCATGTTCAGGCTGTCGTCATCCGTTGCGTCATTTTTATTACCAATCTGCGATATCTTCGCAGTGTATTGTTCAAGGATTTCGCAAGGATATTAATGTTGCGATATTCTGATCCTACATCTTGCCTCTTCTCATGTCTTCTCTGCGAAAGAGAGAATGTCATGAGAATTAGTGCTTTCAAAATGTTGCAACTGTTCATTTTTCAATAGATTTTCTGCCGACAAGATTCCATGAATTAAGCATAACCGCTTACACGTGTTAAATATTCCCCTATTCACCGGCACATTAAATTCTAACCGGTCATCATTTTCTTGTCTATTTAAGAAGAGATCCATCATAAGAATATTTTCTTTCTTTTACTTCGTATTCTTCATCTCTACATTCTCTGTGAATCTTTTTGTTGTCTGCAACTTTTTACTACTGTTCATCTTTCTGTAAATCTTCTCTATCTTTCTGTTACTGTTCTTATGGAGCCATCAAGGTTTGTTGATTTTGCTAAAACTGATCTTTTTGGGATTGATCTCTTCTACTGAAATTATCTTTTTTGATTTTTCTCATCTTTGAATAATTCCATACTGTTTCGTTTCAGCAAAAGCACCTCTAGCACCAAGATCACAATCCAAAACCCTAATGTTCCCAAGGGTTCGCAGCCAAAAATCGTTGTAAACAAAAGAAAACCTGCGAATAGCAAGGTATTAAGAAACATTTATTCTTTTAATAACAATATTGTTGCCTCTGTTTCTTATGTGACTTGTGATTCGCAGGGTGATGGAAATGGAAAGTATATTTCTATTCTATCTCCTATATTGAGACATTGTCGTAGTGCTATATAGTTTTCTATTATGCACATTTGATATTTCGAGCTGAGTAATTAACTCGCTTACATATTTCTCGAAATATGTGTTGGTAAGCTTTCGCTTCAACCAAGTTCATCTTATATTCTTGACGAAAGTCAAAAGATGATCATGTGAAAATCGCCGAGTAACATCTTACATGGTTTGTGTGATACACTTATTTGGTGTAGACTTGCAATGTTTCGTTATGATTATTTCAATAACTTGAAAATTGCTTTGATGCTAATAGTGTGTGAAAATGGCTATTGTCATCCTCTAAGAAAGTTTCAATGATTAAAAAAGAGTTTAGAACACTTAACCGACATTGGATTATAAACATGTTATGCACTCTTGCATATATGTAATCCATGTCCGGGAACCATAATATGCATACCCGTATGCGTACCTGTTGGTTTGAGAAGTCCGGGAACCTAAGTACACATACCCGTATGCGTACTGGCGTAAGGTTCAGGTCCGGGAATTTCTGCTGGGTTTGGAGGTATGTGTACCCGTTCGCATACTGGCGAAAACCAAACTTGGTCCGGCTACTTAAATATGCATACCCGTTTGCATACTGGAGTGGTTAAAGTTCTAAAATCGGTTGTGACATGAACTAATACATTTATATAATGAGGAATGCATTCTTTGCAAACCGTGGCTATAATGTTCATGAATTGTTTCGAGTGAATCAAACCAATTTTGCTTCAATTGTGTTCTTGTATACTTCTATGAGAATATAGCAATTGAACAACTCTATAACTAGTTTCATTTGAGTCATTTGAACTAGTTGTGGTTAAGATGAATAAGGTTGATATGAGAGTGTTCATATAGCTAACTTTGGTTAACTATTGTTGAGCCAACATAGTGTACACGTTTAGGTACGGTTACTCAAACCTAAATGAAGGTACATTTCATTTGTGTATAACAAGCTAAGTTCGATCTAACGGTTGAAAGATATTAGCTTGGGTCTAATCAGGTTTTCATCTAACGGTGAATATTGAATGCTTTGTTACCAAGGTAACTTAGATTGCAAATCCTGATTTGAAAACTGTATAAAGGAGAACTCTAGCAACTAGGAAACCAAATCTCCACACCTTTTGTGTGATACTAGTTGCGACTAGAGTCGATTCTCCTTTAACCTTAGGTTTTTCACGTAACCCTATAGGTTAACGACTTGAAGACTTCATTGGGATTGTGAAACCAGACCCAACTTTTTTATATGTAGTTGCGTGTTCTGATCTTACTTCTTCTATTGTGATTGAGTATTATCTTTGCTAAGATTTGATTGAGATTTATCTTCGATAGGTAAGATTAAAAGTAGTCACAAACATCTTCTTCTCATCGTTTGTGACTCCATAATATCTTGTTTCTCTACCATACGATTAAGATTATTGTGAGGTAATTGATAATACTAGGCTGTTCTTCGGGAATATAAGTCCGGTTTATCAATTGGTTCACGTGCACCTTGATTTATCAAAAGACGGAACAAAACTCGTAGGTATTTCTGTGGGAGACAGATTTATCTATTCCAATAGACTTGTCTGTGTGAGACAGATTTGTTTATCAAGTCTTCGACTTTGGGTCGTAGCAACTCTTGGTTGTGGGTGAGATCAGCTAATGGAATCAAGTGCGTAGAATCCTGCTGGGGTTCAGAGACGTAAGGAGCGCAACTGTACCTTGATCAGTGTGAGATTGATTAGGGCTCAACTACATTCCAGTATGAAGTTCATTGGTAGTAGGCTAGTGTCTTTAGCGGATTAATACAGTGTGGTGTTCAAAGCCGGACTAGGTCCCGGGATTTTTCTATATTTGCGGTTTTCCTCGTTAACAAAATTGTGGTGCCTGTGTTATTTCTTTTCCGCATTATATTTTGTGATATAATAGAAATATCACAGGTTGTGCGTTAAGATCAATCAATTAGATAATCTAACCTTTGGTTGTTGATATAAATTGATTGACACTTGAACATTGGTCTTTGGTAGCGTTCAAGTTATTTCTCTTATTCAATCAGGCTCGCAAATTCCTACTTGCTAATTGAAGATTGAATTGAGAAATTGAGATATAAACTCTTTGATATACTTTTTTCTAGATTGAGTCTGACTGTCTGGTTGATTCTCTTGAAAGTATATTGGAGTTCGTCTATTCAGATTGCCGAACGAAATATTGGGTGTGGTTGTTAGACCCCCGTTTTTTCACCTTTCTTAGTAAAAGTATCAATATAAGAAAACAATGCCTTAGAGAAAATAATGTAAATGTAAGGAGACAAAGGGTCTCCTTGTCTAAGACCCCTTTCAGGTTTAATCATGCTAGTAGGGCTACCATTAAGAAGGACAGAATAAGAAATAGAAGAAACACACTGGTTTATTAACTTGACCCAGTGATTATACATACCCTTTTTTTGTAAAACCTTTTCAAGAAAAGAGAATTCGAGCTTATCATAAGCTTTGGACATATCAAGTTTAATAGCAGCGATGCCTTCAGGTTTATTATGATGATTAACAACAAATATTGCCTCATTGGCTAGAAGAATATTATCAGAAATACTCCTCTTAGGAACAAAGACACTTTGATTTTGGGAAATAATATTATTCATAAAAGGTTTTAGTCTGTTGGCTAGAGTCTTAGACAAAATCTTATAGATAAAGTTACAAAGACATATAGGTCTATATTGAGAAACTAATTCAACAAGAGGGGACTTTGGGAATAAGAGCAATGTTGATGTGGTTAAAGACTTTAGCAATATTCCCAATTCTGAAGCAAGTCTGGGTCATGTCAATAACAGCTTCACCTACAATGTCCCAATGCTTTTGATAGAAAATACCAGTGAAACCATCAGGGCCAGGGGTCTTCTTCCATCCCAATTGGAAAACAACATTTTTTATCTCCTCAGCAGTAAGAGGGGAGATAAGATGAATATTATCAGCCTCGGAAAATTTAACAGTGAGATCTTGGATAATTTCGTCGGATGAGAGGAGTAAAAGGTTTTAAAATAAACAATGAAGGAATTACCAATACTATCTCTATCAGTTACAATAGCACCAGTAGAATCCTTTAACCAACTTATGGCATTTCTCTTTCTTCTGAAAAGAGTAACTCTATGAAAATAGGGAGAATTACGGTCTTCTTCCATGAGCCAAACCTCTCTGGATTTATCCTTCCAATACAATTCCTCCAAATTGTAGAGATATTCCAATATGGCTCTAAGTCTAGAGATAGAGTTAGAGTCAGTAGGACTGGAAGTTTGTATGTCAGCTAATTCCTCTCTAGTGGTAGAGATATTAGTTTGTATGTTGCCAAAAGAATATTTATTCGAATCACGTAGGCCTTTCTTAGTATTTAATAATTTAGCTTTAAGCTTATATGTTGGAGAACCCACAACATTAACAGACCAAGAATTAGCTATAATATCCCTACAATTAGGATCTTCAATCCACATAGCCATAAAATGAAAAGGCCTAGGAATGCAAATATCATCAAATTTAAAGCCTATATGCATGGGGAAATGGTCAGAAGAATCTCTAGGTAGATTGTTAACACATAAATTAGGAAATAGCATTTCAGCAACATTATTAATAAGACATCTATCCAGTCTTTCCAAAATAAGGCCAGTACCCTGTTGCATATTAGACCAAGTAAATCTAGGGCCAGAAAAACCAGGATCATGTAAAGCAAAAACATTGCAAAAGTTCCTAAAATTCAAGAAATCAGAGTCATCTACTTCTAGACCACCATTTTTGTCTTCAGTCCCTAAAGGGCATTGATGTCACCCACAAAAAAAAAAAACAGGTTCACATAAATAGAAGCTTCACCTAGTTCACTCGCCAAGTCTCTTTGCATCCATGGCTGAAACAGATTCTCAAAACTTCTGTCGCTCCATCCCCGTAGGAGCAGAGAACCCGTCGCTTCCAAACCCTTGATAGATAGGACGGAAGCTATGATCGGTGCTATTCTAGTTTAAAAGGTCTCTTCATGGTCATGCTTGTGAAAAATAGGAAAATCGCGAACATTCCATGCAGAAGGGCAATTTCGCTTGTCAAGCTCTTTCGTCGAGTGCGCGATCATGACATGACTCGAGGAAGAAGCCCCGGAATTCTATATGAAGATTCGATTTTGTGCTGGAATTCCTCAAGATGCACAAAGTCGCTCAAGCTATAGCATAAATAAAGATGTTAACCGGCAACCGTATCTGGAAACAACGCTTAATGGATATTGGTTGGGGTCCAGACGCTGAGAAGAAGTTTCTAGAATTCCCCCGTCGTATAGGAAGTTGCATGTTACTACATTTGAAAGTTGCCTCTTGCTTAGAGCCACGGACGTTCGAGTGATCGGGAAGAATCTGGTCCATCAGGTAGGTCAGCTGGATAAACCTAGATCACTGGAAAGATACTTGCTAGAGTGGGATGCACGCGTATTATTGATAAGAATAGATGGCTTTGAAGTAAGGCCCCCGAGCACTTAGTGGAAGAAGAGGAAGAAAAGAAGAGGATCCATTTCGTCGGAATACATCCTGTATTTTCACTTGGATGTCGTCAGCTCGTGTCGTGAGAAGTGGCCAAGGTTCATGCTGATGATGTTCACTGCTGGACGAATCTGGAAGACCAACTCCTTCCTCACAATGGGGAACCTTTGACACGCTTCTTCCCCACCAAGCACGGAAGTTTAAGGGTACGGCCACAGTTCATCGGGAAGATCTCCCTCCCAATTTTGAGGGTGGCATTCATCCTCTTTCTTATCCTCGAGGTACCAAGCTGTCGTCAGCCGGGGAGATAGAATAATTCTTCTTAGCTAGATGATATTTGTGGCATTTGACATTGGATATCCCAGAAGGCATGCTTGAGACTACTATTAGGTTCCCCACATATGAAGATAATGCGAAAGAGTTTAGATTGTATAATACCATTAGTTGTAACATAGATGCCCCTTAAACTGGAGGATAAAATGTTGCGTTGAATCTCTTTTTTCCTGGCCAAAACTAATCCACCACTTCTTCCCACACTTGGAACATGGAAGGTATAGGGGAAACCCATATTTCTCAATTTTCTAGCATCAGTATCGTTCTTCATTTTAGTCTCAAATAGAACGGTTATATCAGGGTTAATATTTTTACAAAGAATGTTTAATTCTTTGTTAGCAGATTTCTTTCCTAAACCTCTAACATTCCAGCATATGAGATTAACATTAAAAACAGGGCAACCAACAACAGGATTGGGAGTATAATTAATAACATTTAGAGGAGGGGGAGTAGAAGAGTTTACCTAATTGGTGGATGGAGAACCACCAATAATATGGGAATTAGTAGTACCACCAATTTGATTAGTTTATTGAGCCGAATTGAGATCCAAATTGGCAGCATTGTGAGGAGAATTATTGCGGACAACATTGTTCTCTGAAGAGGTATCAGAAGGCACATTGTAGTTACCATAGGGATTCACCAGAGAATGGGTATTAAGGGTACAGATAGGAAGGTTTATAACTGGGAGATCTTCTAGTTTAGTAATAGGAGGACAAAGATTGTTGTAGTCAGGTTCAGATGTTTCAGTTGATTCCAGAACAACCACAATGCTAGCAAGAGTAGAGGTGCTGTCTCTGGTTCATTTGAGGAGATCATCTCTAGAATTAATTTTCCTTTTGAGGTTAGAAAGGGCATCATGTTTAGAAACTAAGAAGATAACTTCATCTCTTGAGACATTAGTCTTTTGTGGAGGAACAGCTGAAGATTTGAATCTTCTAGTTGAGTTTGAAGTACGAATCGGACCTGATTTCCCCAACTCAGAAGTTAGACTTGATTCAGCAATAGCTTCAATCTGTTTCGAAGATTGACTCAGAATAACCGGAAGATCATTATTCAGTTGAACTGACTTATGTTGAATTGGACCCACATCAAAAATCTTAAGAATGGTTGATCTATTGTTAAAGGGGCCTGCATGGAATTTGACTTGATCAGCTGTGACAATATGGTTATGTAAATTTGTAGCTTTTCCTTTATCATTGTTATGAGGTAGATATCCACATTTTGAGTCTCCGGAACAATATTAATAGGAGACATGGTAGCATCACTTAGAGCAATAGAGTCATCAGGAAATAGAGTTGTAACAGGAACTTTGGGTGGCATCATTTGTTTAGACACTCTAGGGAGAGTGTATTTTGGTGAAGAAGTACTTGCTTCTTTAATGAGTTTCTGCTTAGCTATCCAAGCTGGAAAAACTGCATCTTTATGATCAATAACTCGTCATGAGGTGGTAAAATTTCTTGGAAATTTAAAGTATCTGCATTAGATCAGAAATGGTTGAATTCTGCCTCTTGTGACCAGAGGGATACCAGCAGGAAAAGCACGTTGAACGGAGATCCGTACACAAACTTTGACATTTCTCTTCAAGGGATGACTTCCGAAAGGTTCTTTTGCATCAATAAGGGTACCCATCTTGAAGGTGATGTAGTTGCAGGAAATCCTACACTACACCCCTCACTAGAATCCATACAACTAAACCATTTGAAGATGAATAACTATGATTTTTATTGATTAATTCCTTGAATATTACAAGATAAAATGGAAAAGAGCTAAAGAAATTACAATCAATACAAAGTTTCTCTCTCCTAATGACTTGTCTAACACTCGGAAAAGATCTCTCCACAACAGACTTGCTCAACTCTTTATATAGGGTAGTACACAATGGATGACAGCTAAGATGTCCTTTATTTTCGGGAATGACTTGCGAAATATCGCAAGTGTACAAGTATTCATTCTCACGACACTCCTAAACTTCGCTAGATCTTCACATCTTTCTCGTGTTTTGGCTGTCATCATTCATTGCGTCATTTATATTACTCTTCTGCGACGCCTTCACGATGCTGTCGTTTACTAATCTCGCGAGGTATTGATATTGCGATATTCTGATCCTACATCTTGCCTCTTCTCATGTCTTCTCTGCGAAGGAGAGAATGTCATGAGAACCAATATTTTGAAATGTCGCAATCGTTTGTTTTCCATCAATTTTTTGCCGACAAGATTCCGTGAATTTAGGAATGACTGTTTACACGTATCTAAAATTTCCCTTTTTACCGGCACATTTAATGTTATCCTAGTTACTCTTTTTCTCGTCTATTTAAAGGAGGATTCCTTGTGAAAACATTTCTTTTCTTTTACTTCGTCTTCTTCATCGTCTGCAACTTTTTTCTGCTGCTTTTCTTCATCGTCTTCTTCATTATTTTTCTGCTACTATTCTTCTGCTACAGTTTCTATGGCATCAAGGTTTGTTAATTTTGCTAAATTTGATCATTTTGTGATTGATCTCTCTTATTGAAGTTGTTTTATTCTCGATATCTTGTTCTTCTTTTAATGACTCCCCGCCATTTTTGTTTTAGCAAGAACAAATCTAGCACCAAGTTCACCATTGTGAACCCTAATATCTCCATGGGCTCGCAACCGAAATCCACCGCCTCTAAAGAAAGCTCCGCGAATAACAAGGTATTTAAGAAACATTTACTCTCTTAATAACAATATTGTTGCCTCTGTTTCTTATTTATCTTGTAATTCGTAGGATGACAAAAATGTTGATAGGTCCCCCAAGAAGCCTCGACATTCTAAACCTGTTGCACCTGCTGTTTCCTTTCCTATATTCAAACTTATAACTCCTACTGCGAAATCTTCGCAAGATAATCCTACTGCTTCTTCTTGCGAAAATACCGTTGATGATAACACTCTTATGCCTAAATTTCTCATAAATCAAATCCCTCATAACAGTCCCATTGCGAATGAGCCTATTTCTTATTCCATTGTCAATGCCTCTACTATTTCTCCAGTCATTAATCTTCATGAGATTTCCTCTTCTCATGATATTCCTTTAACAAAAGATGACTCATCTCTTCCTTCTTCTATCGCCGTTACTTCCTTATCTGAGCAAATCCCTCTTACTAAAGAAAATTTGGAAGGAATAGATGTGGCCTTCAAAGTTCTATCGTATATTGTGAACGATGTCAAGAAGACTTCATCGATCCTATCAAATCGATGTCTGCGAGATTTTGAGCAAACACCTTGGCCCCGATAGAATTTCGCAAACATCTTTGGAGGAAGAAATTAATATTTTGAAGAATGATCTCCAAGCTATGACGCAAAGTGTAATATTCTCCAACTTGAGAATCAAAAACTTCATAATGTTTATTGGATCGTGATAATCTTCGCAAGAAGAATGAAGAATTGAAAGGTATACTCTTACCTCTTCTTTTTTTTTTTTTTTTTTATTTAACCCAGAGCCGTTGTTCGCCCTTCAAGCTTTAAACCAGAAGCGAAAAATGGAAATATACCAGTTGGAATCTATTGTTGAAGAAGTTCGAGTTGATAGAGATGCTTGGATGGAGCAATATAACCAATTAGATAATCTTCATACATAGTTGATCAAATAGATAATCTTTCAAAAGAAAATGCTGACTTAGTACAGGAACAAGGCTCATTAAGTAATGAATTATCTCGCCTCTCTTACTATTTGACTAAAGCTAATATGGAATTGGAAACTTTATCAGATGAGAATGGAATTCTTTCTCAAGAGAAGCGAACTCTGTTAAATAAGGTGGCGATTTACTCACAATGATCGATGTTTGTCAAAAATTATGTAAAGAACAAGAACAATCTCTTTGCTCGTTGAGAAATCAACTTAAAGAAGTTACTGCCGAGAAGGATAAACTTATTCAGGGTAGAATAATCTTAAGTGTAAAGGCAAACCAATTCAAGGATCAATGTTCCAAATTAGAAAAGTCCAACTCTTCCCTTGCGAAAGAGAATGCCTTACTTGTTTCCAACGAAAAAAGCTTGCGATCTCGACTGAAAGGTTTGATTGGAGATAATTTTGACAATGCCATGGATCATTTGGAGAATAGTTGTTCGTCTTTAATCCAATATCTTACCTCGCAGAAGGAAGGTAGTCATAGAAATTGACTGCCTCATCTATTCTTCCTTTATCAAGTCTTCATATTTTTTGTTTGTATAATTCCTTTTGTTCTTTGTTTTTGCAGAGTCTGAGAAAAATCTTCACTCCTCCATTACCGCTTTGAAATCCGACTACTTAAAAATTCGCAAAGAAAACGGAATACTCGCTGCTTCCCTTGCTCGTTCTCGCGACAGAGCAGAAAGAAGATTCGACTATATGCGTGACTGTAAAGATATAGAGAGTAAAAATCAGCAGAAAGCACTCCTTCGTCAATTTCATCTTAAAGCCGAAGTTCTTTTGAATGATGTTTTACTATATAAATCTCTTGATCCTGTATCTGTCGAACCTCTGGAAGTAAGCGATGATGAAGTTCCTAATCCTCCCGACAACGATTATGACTATAATAGTGGCGAAGAATTCGCGAATGAAGAGACTATCTCTCCCAATAAAACTGTCAATGACGATGTCGCGAATGAAGATATGGGATCAGAAAGATCTGGTGGAAATATACCAACTGGCAAAAATACAGATAAAGTCGCTGAAGAAAACGCAGTATTCCCTTCTGGTGAAAGAACTGATGTTTGAGAGTTGTCCTTCTCTTGTAATTTTCCTTCTTGTACTGCTAATTTTTTATGTACTTCAATTATCTCGCATATGTATTTATCTGCTTATTATCACCCTTTCTTGCAATGAAGATTATTCCTGGTTTTTAATAATTATCATTTTGTTTGCCATTTTCTTCATTTATGTTGAGCTTCATCAATGCGACAAGATCGCATGACGTCTTTACATTTTTATGTAATGACCCATTGATCTTGCCTTATCATTATTTTTGTGTGGTCTTATTTTGCCTTCCTAGTTAAAAGTCTTATTTTGCCACCCCTCATTGCGACAATATGACAGGCCTAAATATTCTTACGAACATAAAGTCCCATGACATTGCCGTCTTGCGACAAAATCGCAGGACGTCGTTACACTTTCATGTAATGACCCATTGATCTTGTCTTATCATTTCTTTAGTATTTTTGCCTCTGCAGGATATTTTTCTTACGACAATATGACAGGCCTAAATGTTCTTGCGAACATAAAGCCCCATGACATTGCTGTCTTTGCGACGAAATCGCAGGACGTCTTTACACTTTCATGTAAAGACCCATTGATCTCGTCTTACCCTCGCGTTAGTATTATTGCCTCTTCAGGATCATCGCACAAATATGACAAGCCTAAATTTTCTTGCGAAAATAAAGCCTCGTGACATTTGCGTCTTTTTTGACACTATCAGCTCCCTAATGGAGGGTGCCGCCCTTATCATCTCCCTGGTTGCCCCTTCAAGGAGGCGTACATCGGCCATACAATACTAGCTCCTCCCATCCGGTCTTAACAACAACCACTTGTTTTCGCAGCCTCTTATCCCTTATACCTATAGGGTTTATGGTTACGAGACTGCACCCTAAGTGGAGTTTTCTTCGGTAGAGTGCAAAGATGTGCCAAGACTTGCCAAGAATGGCCGAGACACTTCAAATGCCCCAGGCACTCTTGGCTCAACCGTGTACCTCGGCGCCTTGGTCATACACTGACTCCTTGGAAGAGACCCTCGGTCGTCCAACCAGGGTATAACCTTATATATATAGTTGGAAATCCAAGGTATCTCTCCTGGATGGGCTTTATTGACCCCAAATTTTCATGACTCAGTTCCAGGGGCGGTGTAACCTTTTCCCTGAGCCATGTCAAGAGATACCCCCTTATATGACGCACTTTAGGTCTTACATTTGCCTCTTACGAAATATCATTCGCGAACTAGGGTGTACGCCATAAAGGTTCGTCCCATTCACTCACTCTTTTATTTCTGTCAATTCATTCGATCATTCATTTTTGATTATCTCTTGTTGTTTTATGTGCGAGATGCTCGCATATTCTTTCTTCATTTTATGCAATTTCACAATCGCTCTGTCGCAGGAACACTTCATATGAATTCATTTCATTTCATTCATTCAATATTTCACAACTTATTCTCGCAGATTCTTTCTTCTATGGGTAATATTTCTTAAGATATAATCTATTCCATGGTCTGTCCAATCTTTGGCCCACGTCTTTGCCCTCAGGATCCATTAATCTATATGCCCCTGTTCCAACTACCTCTTTGATGATATAAGGTCCATCCCACTTTCTCGCTAACTTGCCACCACTTTCTCGCTGATATATTGGTGTTTCTCGCAGTACCATATCACCTGGTTGAAATTCGCGAGTCTTGACACGTTTGTTATATTCTCTAGCTAATCTTCGCTGATAATTCTCCATATGTTGTAGTGCTCTTTCTCTCTTTTCCTCTAATTCATCTAATTTAACCAAAATGTTACCCGCACTAAGATTTTTCTCCCAAGCTTCTCTCTTCGTTGTTGGAATAATAACTTCTGTCGGAAGTACAACTTCAACTCCATATGTCAAACAAAATGGTGACATTCCCGTAGCTTCTCGCCGTGTTGTATTGTAAGCCCATACTGCATTATGCACTTGTTCACACCATGCCCTATTATGCCCTTCTAATTTCTTCTTTAGTATATCTGCGATTGTTTTATTTGTTGCTTCCGCCTGTCCATTGGCTTGCGGGTATAGTGGAGTTGATTTCCCACATTTTATTTGAAATGCATTAAGCAAAGAATTCTATATTTTGCCCTCAAACTGTTTTTCCATTGTCAGATACCAACTGTGCTGGAATTCCAAATCTGCATATTATGTTTTCGAATATGAAGGTAAAGACATCTTTATCGCGAATGTATTGTATTGCTTTTACTTTTGCCCACTTTGTGAAATAATCTGTAGTGACAATCAGATATCTCCTCTGCCCTGTACCTGGTAAAAATGGTCCTACAATATCTAACCCCCACTTTCCAAAAGGCCATACACTTGTTGAAGAGGTTAATGGTGCTCCTGGTGCATGTATTTTCTTTCCGTGCCTTTGACAATCTTCGCAACGTCTTGATATTTGTTTCGCATCTTCATGCATATATGGCCAATAATAGCCTTGCATTTTCGCCTTATGTGTTAGAGATCTTCCACCACTGTGATTGCCAGCATCCCCACTGTGTAACATTTTTAACACTGCTTCTCCTTCCTTTCGTGTTAAACATCTAAGCGAGGGTCCATTAAAGGATCTTCGGTACAATACCCCGTCTCTTAATTCATAATTTGTTGCACGGCTTTTTAATTTGTGCATCTCTAATCTATTTCTTGGTGTTTCTCCTTTCATTAGATAAGCATGAAGTTTTGTTCTCCAATCTTCGCAATTAGGTCTTTGTGTTTCATCTTCTATGAGCATTACTTCTGCTTCTTCCTCTTCCTCTTTGTTGATTGACGGTGATAGAAGTGTCTGTATTTTTATGCATCTCGCAGCTGGATCTGTCATCATACTTGATATAAAAGCAAAAGCATCTGCGAGTCTATTGTCTCTTCTTGATATGTGTCTCCATTTTATTTTTGGTATCTTCGCCGACAATTCTTCAACAAGTTTTTTGTATTTTTTCATGGATGGTTCATTTGTAGTATATTCTTCTTTTATCTGGCGAATAGCTAACTGGGAATCACTGGTGATTCTTACATTCTCCAACTTCATTTCTATTGCAAATCGCAAAGCATATATTATAGCTTCGTACTCTGTTTCATTATTGGTAGATGCAAATTCTAATCTGAAAGAAAAAGCCATTTTATTGCCTTCTGGCGAAATTACAATGATCCCAATTCCGTTACCTTCTCCATTTGACGATCCATCTACCAATATTTCCCATCTATTTGGCTCAGTTAGTAAATCCCTTGGATTTCAATGTTCTTCTTCTATATCCATCATTTCTTCCACTGCTTCATCTTCTTCTAATGGAAATTCTGCTAAAAATTCGGCAACAACTTGTGATTTGGGTGAGGATAATATTTCATATTTGAGTTTGCAATGACTTACTTGAGCATTCCATCTTTCAACCCTTCCTGACCTTTTTGAATTTTTCATCACTGACTCAATTGGTACTTTTGTCATTACCTTTACCGTGTGTGCTTCGAAGTAGATGCGAAGTTTAAATGTTGCGTAAACTAATGCCAAAATTAGTTTTTCAATTTTTGAATAATTTTTATCCGCGGCATTGAATGTTTTGCTGATGTAATAGATTGGTTTCTCCACCCCTGCGTCCATTCACAATAATACCGCGCTTAGTGCATGCGAGGTTGTCGCAAGGTAGATTAGTAATTCTTCCCCTGAATCTGCTTTTTGTAAGATTGATATATCCATTAGATGTTCTTTTATTCCTTGTAATGCCTTTTCACATTCATCTGTCCATCTAAATTTCGCTCCCTTTTTAAGTATGTTGAAAAAATGCTTGCACTTATCAGATGATCGCGAGATGAATCTTCCTAGCGAAGCTAATAGTCCATTTAACTTTTGCACATCTTTCACTGTTGCTGGTGTCGGCATATCGCGAATTGCTTGTACTTTCTCCGGATCAACCTGTATTCCTTCTTTCGAAACAATGTATCCTAAAAATTTTCCAGGTGCCACCCCAAAAGTACATTTTTTCGGATTTACTTTGATGTTGAAATGTCTCATTTGTTCAAAAATTTCCTTCAAATCCCGTACATGATCTTTTGCTTTTTTACTTTTTATTAACATGTCATCCACGTATACCTCTAATGTTTTATGTATCCATTTTTCGAACACTTTTTCTACCATCCTTTGGTATGTTGCTCCAAAGATTTCGCGAGACCAAATGGCATTTTTGTGTAACAAGATAATCCTCTTGGAGCGAAAAGGCAAAGTGTGTTCTTGGTCTTCTTCAACGAGAGGAATTTGATTGTATCCCTTGTATCCATCAAGAGAGGATATCCTTTCATTTCCTGCTGCTGATTCAACCATTTGCGGAATATCTGGCAAAGGAAAACTATCTTTTGGACAAGCTTTATTTAGATTGGTAAAATCTATGCAAATTCTTATTCCATTTTTCTTCTTTGGAACTACGACCATATTCGCTATCCATTCGGGATATTTTGCTTGTCTAATAATTCCGGCATCAAGCATTTTCTGTAACTCTTCTTCTATTTGAGGATGATATGTTGTTGCAATTTTTCTAATTCTCTGCTTGAATGGTCTTGCATTTTTATCAATCTCTAATTTATGGCACGCTACATATGGATCTATTCCAGGCATCTCATTCATATCCCACGCGAAAATGTCTTTATAATCTCGCAACAAATCAATAGTCTTTCTTTCCTCATCTGCTTCCATTTTAGTCCCAATTTTTAACATCTTGGGTTCTTCTTCAGTTCCGATATTCACTTCCTTTGTTGGCTCTGCCGCAGTGTAGCTAGCTGTCGGTTCTCCCATGGGCGTTGGTCCTTTTATTTCTTTCGCAAGTTCATTCTCCTCGCCATATATTCCTTTTCCTTCTTCTGCTCTTATCATGTAAGTTCTAAATTCTTCTTCCTTTTTCGCTGCTTTTGCCATCTTCTTGCGATCTTTTCGCCTCTTCACCTGTTCTTCATAATGTTTCACTTCGATTTGATGATATACCCTTCCTTTATCAGTATCTTCTTTGATTTCGCCAATTCCACTCGGCATAGGAAATTTGACACATTGATGAAATGTTGATGCTACAGCTTTTATTGCATGTATCCATGGCCTTCCCAACAGCATGTTATATGGTGATTCCATATCCACTACACATAACGTCACATATGTTTCGATTTCTCCCAACAAAATTCGTATTTTTATTTCCCCTTTAGGTTTCGTTATGGATTTGCCAAAACCATAGATATGATATGTTGCGGAAGTCATTTCTTCAACTTTGTACCCCAATTTCTTATAAGCATGATAAAACATTATATTCACTGAACTCCCTGTGTCCACCAAAGGTTCTATTTATTGCCCATTCTTCCACTGTTTTTGTTAATTTCCCTTCTTCTTTGCTTGCACATATTGTAATCACCAGTGGAGATGTGTGATTTAAATTCTCTCCTGATGTTTCTGTTGCTGTGAACATGATCTTCTGTTTTTCCCATTCTTTCAAGGGTGACATTTTCTCTGTTGTTATAATTTTATTTCCTTCAAAATATCTTTTGTGTATTCTCCCTCTGATACTTTCATGAAATTCATTAACCATTGTTTTCGTAATCATGTTACATTCCTGTAGGACCAGAATATCGCGACAGCAATACTTTGCGAGATTAATAAACGACTGCGTCGCGAAGGAGTCGCATGGAGGTAAATAAATGACGTAATAGATGACGATAGTTAGAACATGAGGAAAGTATGAAAGACTTGGCGAGATTTAAGAGTGTCGCGAAGGCAAACAGTTGTATATTCGCGAGCACTCGCGAGACGATTCCGAAAATAAGGGACAAAGATAGCCACACCCACTATGTAATACCCTATATAAAGGGTCGAGTAAGTCTGTTGTAAGGGGGCGCTTTTTGAATTGAGAAACAAGTCATTAGGAGAGAGAAAGGAAAGAGAGATTGTAATTTCTTTAACTTTGTTCTACATTTCTTTGTAAATCATTCAAGAAAACAATTAGTAAAACACATCATTGTTCATCTTCCAATGGATTGATTAAACAGATTTGAGTGAGGGGTGTAGTGTGGGAAATCCTGCAACTACATATGCGCTAGAAACAGGGACTCAAGAAGATCAACCTTGTGAATTGGAAGAATTAGGGATAACAAGAAAGAAATCTTGAATAATTTTTAACAAGTTACTAAAATTAAGAAATGGCTAGGAGAAAGAATGCATCGTAACAACCAACAATCATAAGGAGAAGTGGAAGATTAGTGGGAGAAAGAAGAAATGAAGTAGGTGAACCATCAAGGATAAATGCAAGAAATGGAGAAGAAGATCCAATTCAACCATCAATTCAACCACCAATTCAACCATCAACTCAACCACCAATTCAACCATCAACTCAACCACCAATTCAACCATCAACTCAACCACCAATTCAACCAATGACTAAATAGAGTAATCGATTATGATAGAGTGAGCGTGCATACATGGAGATCGGATTCTACGGAAGAAAGAGAAGAAGTACAACAATTGATGAATAATAGACAGAAGAGAGAAATCGAGAAGAGATGGGAGAAACAATTCGTGGAAATGAAGAAATCGCGGCATTAGAAGCGCCGAGACAAACAATACAAGAAGAAAGGCGGTTAGAAGCGAAGAACGCGCGAATCTAACAAGGCAAAACCACGAGTTGAGGATGGAAAATAGGAGGCATGCAAAACAGAAGGTCAAGAAGTAGTAACAGATCGAGATCGGATCGAGTAGAGAAAATGGGAGGAGAACATTGCCTGTAGAAAACATTAATGAAGAAAATTTGGAAAGAGAGTTAAGTCATGGCGAAGGAGGTCGCGAAGAGAGAGAACTAATAGAAAATCGTTATATTTTGGTAAACAACCACGATGATGGAAATCAAGAAGATAGGAAGCCTCGAGGACAGAATAACCCAATTAATGAAGAAAATCAGGAGGAAAGAAGAAGAGCACTACATGGGAGAGAAACACAAAGGAAACAAAAGGAAATTGAAGATGATATTGAAAAGCATTACATTTAGCAAGCACGTCTAGCCCGAGAGAGAGAGAGATTGAGAGCAGAAATGGAAAATCGGGAATTAGAAGAAGCGATCCTAAGTGAATAACCATGATAATCGAGAGAGGAGGCGTGAGCGAAATCGCAATGATGGAGACATTAACGAAAAATACGAAAGAATACAAAAAAGTAGACACGAACGAAGAAGGAGAGAAGCGAGAATTAAAGAGACCGATCAATTCGGATTCTGAGGCAAATGAACAAATTCTCATGAGAATTGGCAGAGATGAGAGGAATATTGAACAACGAAGAGAAGGAGGAGGGAGAAGGCAAGTTAGATGAAGCTATCGCGAGGCTGCGAAAAATCCTTTTACATTAGAAGTGCAATTAGGAGGAATACCCCCAAAATGCAACTTACCAAATAAGTTAACTAAAGATTTTTGATGGATCCACTTGTGCAAAGACAACACATCAAGGCTTATGTGAGATGTATGCTACAATGGGAAAACCATGACGCTATATTATGCAAATATTTTGCGTCAAGTTTAACAGAGAAGCATTGAAATGGTTTGAGGGTTTACCAAGGAATACGATCACATCATTCAATCATTTACATGCTATATTCTTGGGGGCGTATATAAGTAACAACTCTTCGCGACCTGGCATTGAAGATGTATTTGGACTGAAACAAAGAGTTGGCGAGAGTTTGAGACATTTAACTGTCAGATGGAAGACGATGTGCAGCGAGATGGCCGGCAGGGTAGATGAAAGATACCTCATACTGTCATTCATAAATGCTATGTTCGCAACCAATCTATTATATGTTCAGGTTTTCAGAGTTAAGAATACAATTACAATGACTGAATTACGAGAGCTCCAGGAGGAATATATTGCTTTAGAAGAAAGACAAAACCGAGATGGAATCTTACCCAAGGCAAGCACAAATTCTAATGTTGCGAATGGAAGTTTATTACCTCAACTAATACACACAGTGGCGAGCACATCGCAAGGTCAACAAGAAAGAAAAGCAGTTGATATAGAACCAAAGTTAGTAGCTATGGGAAGTCGCGATCAGGAAGAGTTTGAAAGAGAAAGAAATTTCTACAACCGTGGCGGAAACAATAAAATTCAAAGACTTGATCAACCACAAGAAACCTATGGAGGTCAAAGGTATAATTCGCAAGAGACTTATGGAGGCCAGAGGCAGAATTATAATAGAGGACAGCGAAGTCGCAGAGTAGTGTGGGAGGAAATTAAAATGCCGCCATTGAATGCCAGTGTGGAAAAGATATGGGAAGCAATACTTTTGATGGAAAATATACCAGCACCATGGAACATGGGAAGTGAGCCACCACCGGAGATAGAAGTCATGAGTTTTGTTCTTACCATCGCTTTCATGGGCACCTAACAAATGACCTAAACATCAAGAGAATTATCCTAAGAATGATTGATCAAGGGAAACTAAATCACTTTTTAAAAGAAGAAGAGAAAGTTCAACATTTACCACCCCCACCTAAGCAAAGGGAAAAGAAACATTCGTTATAGAAGTTGGGGCAAAGGCTAAAAATTTGTTTTGCAACTCCATTGTACATTCATACCACACTATTGAAGATTTTCATGACAATGTACTTAGTAGAGTTTTCGCGAGAGATGCTGATGATAAAGAAGTGATGAATGTTGCGAAGACATCGCAGCTAAAAGAGTGGCAACTGCAGATTATTTCTTTCTCAGCTGAAGAAGTACCCAAAGGAAGAGAAATACATGATAGCCCACTGGTTGTGAAGCTGGAAATTAATCCAAAACCCATTGATGGCGAAGATGATGAAGCGGAAAATTGTTGGGCAATCAATAGAATATTGATTGATACCGCAGATTCAGTCAACATTCTTTTCTATCATACTTACAAAACTATGGGAGGAAGAGATGAAGACTTGATCCCTTCAACATACAAAATATATGGTTTCAACGGTACCGCGAACAAGCCCAAAGGAGAAGTGCACATGAGGATACCCTTGCAGGGGATTATCGATCGATATTTTGTTTTGCGTAGTTGATGTGGAATCTCCCTACAATGCATTGATTGGAAGACCATGGCTTCATCAAATTCTGGGCATAGCATCGACATACCATCAGTGCATAAAATTTCCACATCCTAGCGGTGTCGGAATTATAAAAGGAGATTGGATAGAGGGGCAAAAGTGTTATGAGGTGGATGTAGAGAGCTGCGAAGAGAGAACAACAAAAAAGAAAGGTTGGAGGAAGAATGTACAGGATGAACAAAGAAAAGAAAGACTAATGGTAGATGCCATAGAAACAAAAGAAGAAGAGATGCTGCGAAGTGACTGCACAAAAGCAACTGAGTATCATGATGCAAAGGAGACATTGAAATGGTGGACTGATGCGGAGGCAGAAGGAAGTAAGAATAAAAGGTGTAAAAAATGAATAATTGCGAGAAAAGATAACAATTTAATGATGAAAGCATGATAAGGATAAGAGGCAGAGATGATGGTTGCGGAAAAATTGTGCGAGAATCTCGCCATGAAGAATGTATACAAATCTATTGAATAATGGAACTGAGATTGTGCGATAACTTCGCAGACAAATGATTGAATAAATTGATAAAATGAATGAGTGAGTGAATGGGACAAACCTTTATGGCGTACACCCTAGTTCGCGAATGATATTTCGCAAGAGGCAAATGTAAGACCTAAAGTACGTCATATAAGGGGGTATCTCTTAACATGGCTCAGGTGGAAGGTTACACCGCTCCTGAAACCTGGGTCATGGAGATTTGGGGCCCATGAAAGCCTATCCGGGGGAGATACCTTGGATTTCCAACTATATATATACGGTTATACCCTGGTTGGACGCCCGAGGGTCTCTTCCAAGGAGTCAGTGTATGACCAAGGCACCGAGGTACACGGTTGAGTCAAGAGTGCGGGGAGCATGGAACTTCCTTACCACTCTTGACAAGTCTTGGCACATGCTGCACTCGGCCCGAAGAAAACTCCACTTAGGGTGCAGTCTCGTAACCATAAACCATATAGGTATAAGGGATAAGAGGCTGCGAAAACAACCAGTTGTTGTTAAGACTGGATGGGAGGAGCTAGCCTTGTATGGCCGATGTACGCCTCCTTGAAGGGGCAACCAGGGAGAAGATAAGGGCGGCACCCTCCATTAGGGAGCTGATAAGTGTCAAAAGACGCAAATGTCATGAGGCTTTATTCTCGCAAGAGAATTTAGGCTTGTCATATTTGTGCAATGATCCTGCAGAGGCAATAATACTAACGCGAGGGTAAGACGAGATCAATGGGTTTTTACATGAAAATGTAAGAACGTCCTGCGATTTCGTCGCAAAGACGACAATGTGCCGGGATTTTGTGGTCGCAAGAACATTTAAACTTGCCATATTGTCCTACAAAGGCGAAAATACTAAAAAAATGATAAGACAAGGTCAATGGGTCATTATATGAAAGTGTAAAGACGGCCTGCGATCTTGTCGCAATGAGGGGTGGCAAAATAAGACCTTTACTTAGGAAGGCATAATAAGACCACACAAATAATGATAAGGCAAGATCAATAGATTTCTTAATCCATGAAGATATCTTGCGATCTTGTCGCGGTGATATTGTCAAAAAAAAAAAAAAAAAAAAAAAAAAATATATATATCTCGCGAGAATGATTATATTATTTAACTCGCAAAGTTGATCATATCTTATGAACAGAGGCAGAGGCAAATGTGAAGTTATAATTATAAAGAAGGGTTGTTTGATTAATATATCTGAACAAAGGGAGCAAAAGTTGAAATTTACATTCAATAGTCAAAGATATATGTATACAGATATTACAAGAAATCAAAGAATCAAGAGAAGTTATTTCTTTCTTTGGTTCTTCTTCTTCATATGATTCTTGGGTTTCTTCTTCTTCATCTGATTCTTTGGTTCCATCACTCTCGTCGTCGATTATTCTTCTTCATTAGCTTCACTATCGAAACATCTCGAGACAGGCAAGTTCTCGGAACTTCTTCAACGAGAAAGGGATATGAATGAAGAGGGATGTTGTGATCCTTACAAACTATTTCCATAGCTTGATTGCCAAAACGAACATCATCATTATTAAAATTCGCCACCGTAGTTTGGAATTGCTTGCTTCAATTTAGAATATCTATTCTCGCGAAGAGAGAGATCTTTTGCGAGACGCTCTTTTTCGATTTCAAGCTCTCCAATCCTTGTCTCAAATCTCTTTTCGATTCTCAAAACATGAGGAAATGAATTAATTTTAATAATACAAAAGGAAAAATAACGAAAAGTAAAGAAGTATAACAAACAACCTTCTCTTTCAAAGATCATAACCTTGATTAAGGTAGTTTGCTCGGTGCGAAGACTAACATCAACACCTAAGTTATTTCTAGCGTCATCTAAAACCTTCGCAGCCCAGGCAAATTCATCATCATTATTTATGACAAAAAGTGAACGAATTTGGTCTTCTCGCTCGCTAAGCATGGTATTCGACGAAGGAGTTCATCTCGCTCAACTTGCACATCAAGGAGAGATTTTGAAATTTTGCTAATGCCTCGTGCACCTCTGTTAGTAATGCGATCTTTCTCATCTATGAGATCACTAAATTTCTTCCTTAAAGTTTTGGTTTTCTTCTTGGAGTCAACGTACTTTCGTTTAAAAAGATTAGCCAAATTTAAACTAGATCTATGCTCGATTTTTAAGAGATGATGTTTGGATTGAAGATCCTTTAATGAAAGAAGGTTAGCATCATTTGAAGAACTACTTAGAGATTCATTGAGGCGAGCAAGGAGTACATCATCATCCATGGGCTCGGGAAATGAATGAAGAAGAATGGACTCTTCAGAGAGATTATATATGTCTGCGAAAATAGTAAATTAGGCAAAGAAAAGTAAATGGTAAAATAAAAGAAATCCGAGGAATAAAAATTGTTATACCATAAAGCTGCTTATTTGCGCTTTCAAGAGTAGATACTCTATTTTGTTGAGAAGTAAGTTCAGCCTCCAGTTGTTTAATCCGTTCATCCTTCTCGCGAGATGACGCAGCCCCAATTTCTAGTTCTCGAATCCTCTTGTTCAATTGCAAGTTCTTCTTTTCAAGGTTGTTGCGTCTTCTCTCAAGATCTGAGGCAGCAACAAAAGCAGCTCTCCCAGACTGTAAAAAAAAAAAAAAAAAAAAATATAGAGAAATAATTAAAGATAAGAGCGGAGTCACAAAGAGGTAAAGAGGTGTGAACATACCAAAGCATTGAGAGCATTTAAAAGGCTGGGTGTTATTGTTCGAGAAACTCCACGAAAAGACTCGATATCCTCCAACAACGGGGCATCACAGATCTTAGCGATAGTTTCGCAAGTAGCGGACAAGTTGCTATCGCCAAAACCTTGCATAGAATCGGTAAAGACATTAGATAAAAGCGCCATAGCGTAAGTATCCGAATGACTTCCCTTAGCGTAAGAGGTGCCAATCTCATTTTCATCTTCCGAATTCTCGCTAGATTGGGAGTTAGAATGTGAAGGAGGTTGGAGTCTCCGTCTTTTGGAGGATGGGCCAAGATTTGTCCTTGCGAGAAATGGCCTTGTTCTTGCCTTTAGCCTTCGCAGCCTTCAAACTTCTCCATCATTAATCTTTGCGATTTCAACTTCTTCAACACCAATCTTCACACACGAATAAAGATAAGAAACAGAGGCAACAATATTGTTTAAAATAACAAAAGAAAATGTTTCTTACTTCATCCGTGAGTGATTAATGATGGGGATTCTCTTTGTATTTCTTTCTCATTCTGGTGACCTAAAATTTTTCTAAAAAGTTAATGAAGGAAAGAAATGGAAGACATAGCGAAGCAAATCTAAAATGAATGATATGTATATACCTCTTTTGTCTTCTCAGGCCACTTAAATTCCCAAGGATGATAATTCGCGAGATTGGCTGGGAGTGCATGTGAGCCTGCGATATAAGGTCCACTCAGAAAGAGAGGTACAACCCACCACTTTTCATCTTTGGAGTAGCGAGGGATATTATTTTTACCCGAATGCCAGTCAATGTCTTGCATAAGCAGTTTGTCAGCATCAACGTTATCATTTTTCTTCAATCGAACACCCCAAATGAGATTTATCGTTTCTCATAGTTATGACTGAATAATTTGCAAAGAAATTATCCACAGTATACTTCTCGGCAACTATTGGTAAATTCGCAAATTGGGGATTTCTAACATTGTCAGGATATAAAGATCCTTTACCGCACCACGAGAGGCGAACTCAAGCATTAGGCGAATACAATCGCCGTTCAATTGATAAATAGCCCGCGAGAATTTCTCGTGAGCAAGAATCTCATAAAATAATGGTATTTCGGGATTATATAAAGGAATGGGGAGCCCTGCGAGAAGTTGACCTAGCGAGACTATAATTTTCTGATCATCACATTGATGATCAGAAAACAATTTTGCAGAAAGCATAGATGAGGATTCTTGATGTGGAATGGTAGATAAAGTGAAACCCTTTTCCCCGTAATTTCTTTTGAATATCGGTAAAATGAGGAGCGTATGTACGACCAAGTGAAGCCATTATCGAGTATAGGAATGAAGGGAGAAGTGAAGAATTGAAAAGGAAGCAAGAGTGAGCGCAAAATTGCGGAAGGAGAAAGGTGAAGAAAAGTTGCAGAGGGAAAATAAAAAGAGAAGAAGAGAAAGAGGAGAAAACTATATATAGAGAAGAGAGTTCTCGAGAAAACAAATGCATTTAATGAGAGAAGGGACGTGAATGGTTAAGAATAATCGGTTGAAAGAGACGTGTCAAGAAAAGAGTGGAAGAAGAAACACCTGTAATAAATTCCGTACATAAACAAAACGAGTGAAAATAAACAATCGCAAGATAAAGATAAGCGATTGCGGCACTTTAAAATATTGGTTCTCATGACATTCTCTTCTTCGCAGAGAAGACATGAGAAGAGGCAAGATGTAGGACCAGAATATCGCGACAGCAATACTTTGCGAGATTAATAAACGACTGCGTCGCGAAGGAGTCGCATGGAGGTAAATAAATGACGTAATAGATGACGATAGTTAGAACATGAGGAAAGTATGAAAGACTTGGCGAGATTTAAGAGTGTCGCGAAGGCAAACAGTTGTATATTCGCGAGCACTCGCGAGACGATTCCGAAAATAAGGGACAGTATAGCTGTCACCCACTATGTAATACCCTATATAAAGGGTCGAGTAAGTCTGTTGTAAGGGGGCGCTTTTTGAATTGAGAAACAAGTCATTAGGAGAGAGAAAGGAAAGAGAGATTGTAATTTCTTTAACTTTGTTCTACATTTCTTTGTAAATCATTCAAGAAAACAATTAGTAAAACACATCATTGTTCATCTTCCAATGGATTGATTAAACATATTTGAGTGAGGGGTGTAGTGTGGGAAATCCTGCAACTACAATTCCAATTCTCCATTACTCTCTTTGATTCTAACTTTCTCCAATTTATCCATCATATTCTTGACTTGAACGATTTTAATATCAATATCCAATCTCTTATCTTCAACAGTCCCTGTTTCTAGCGCCAATATGTAGTTGCAGGAAATCCTACACTACACCCCTCACTAGAATCCATACAACTAAACCATTTGAAGATGAATAACTATGATTTTTATTGATTAATTCCTTGAATATTACAAGATAAAATGGAAAAGAGCTAAAGAAATTACAATCAATACAAAGTTTCTCTCTCCTAATGACTTGTCTAACACTCGGAAAAGATCTCTCCACAAATGAGACTTGCTCAACTCTTTATATAGGGTAGTACACAGTGGATGACAGCTAAGCTGTCCTTTATTTTCGGGAATGACTTGTGAAATATCGCAAGTGTACAAGTATTCATTCTCGCGACACTCCTAAACTTCGCTAGATCTTCACATCTTTCTCGTGTTTTGGCTGTCGTCATTCATTGCGTCATTTATATTACTCTTCTGTGACGCCTTCGCGATGCTGTCATTTACTAATCTCGCGAGGTATTGATGTTGCGATATTCTGATCCTACAGGTGAGTTTCTTTAAATCTTCAAATTTTGTACACTCCTTTGGGACATTACATAGAATGAGCCACATGAGTTCTTCGGCAAATTGTTGATGGTGGATTTTCGACAAAAGCTAAAATCGTAAAATCATGATCTTGCATATTTCTGACACGGCTTCAGACACGTATGCGAAACTCATATTTTAGGATTCGTGAAAGCTCATTTCACAATCTCTGGCTGAGCGTACACCCTCTCAGAGCCCTGCATGAATATGTGATTTGTAAAGCCTCTCAACTGAGCTTTTCGACACTTCGCATATTTTATCAACACTTCTGCATAGGGATCGTTAGTGATTGGAAGGCTCCTAGACATATTGCATGCTAGTATAGAGCATTAACATCTTCAGGATGTCTCAATGTTCTCTAACTATACATAATTCATATTTAGAACGAGTATGATGTCCCTACCATCTCATACCTCGATCTCGAATAAACGCTCCTAGACATATTGCATGCTAGTATAGAGTGACCGGTTGTCAGCCGACACAAATATAAATTACACTTTCTTACTACTCAAAATATATAATGAAGCAAGGGCAAGAAAGGATCGTTCCCACAGAGAGGTCTTGGTTGTCAAATTGATTCGGTTTCCTAAAAATAACACTGGGGGTTTTCTGATTTTTATATTCTAAAATAAAATAAAAGCAAACAATAAAGGTAAACAAATTAAATCAAGGATGTGAAAGTATTGGTCATGGATTTCGTCTTCAATCACAAACATGTTTTCAACACAATAACTAGAATTGATATTTTAATCTCAACTTTTATCAAAGGCCCTAGAATACCTTGATCGCAAGAATATCCCGCTAATCTCCTCTTGTCATCAACAAACACATTAAAAGATGCGAATATGAATTCTATCTAAAGGAACAACCTAACGTGTAAAAGCACTAATCAAGTTTAATTCCCTAGATGCGTTAAGTACTATGAAATCAGGCCAATCAAAGCAATCGAACGTGTAAAAGCACTAATCCGATTTAACAAAGGTTATGGTTCACATATGATCATAAGAATATATCACTACAAACTATAATCATATTTATGCTACTTTAAATCAGGAATTATCACTTTTGCGTATAATAACCCTAATCTAGCAAAAGACATGCATGTGAGTTCTACCAATTTGCAACTTGACAAAACAAACATTCAATCATATGACAATATTAATGGTGAATCATAAACGATAATATGAGAGAAAACTAATTTATTGAACAAAAACTCATGTTTGGAAATCCAACTAATCCATAACCAATAATAAAAACTAGGCACTCATATTCATGGAGTTCATAACAAGAAGGAAGAGAAAACCTATCATGTTTCTAAACCCTAGAAAACAAAGTAGAGGCAAAAGATATTTCTCCCTATTTTTTTTATTTTTCTCTCCACCAAAAATTGTCTATCTCCTCCGAAAATTGTATATATTGGCTCTTGGCAAGTCACGGTTATTTATATAGGTTTCAATCGAAACCTAACTTCACCCACAAGTCCGCCTAAGATAAGTATTACCCGTAGTTGGTACATATCCCAAATATTTGCACTGACGTACCCATATCCCCTTCTTTTTCTCGTTGAGTCACTGGATCCTTTTCTTTCTCAAACTGAAATATTTATCACAATCAACCGCAAACTCGGACTCCAATTCTCTTTCGGTATTCAATATCTTTGCCATGAACCACCATCGAACCCCGGCTCAAATCCAACACGAGCCTCATTCTCTTATCGGCTTCATCACTACTGCCATTGGTATCATCACATCAGCAACTCGATAAAACTTCAACTTCTCTGTTCATTTTCGATCTTGATAACAGTTCCATCTCCGACCAACGACGGATGCAAAAGGCGTCATCACTGCCATCTCTCTAAGCCATCCATCACAGCTTCGAACTCCTCTCCATCTCTTGCTATTGTCGACACCGTTAAACCATTCTCTAGCCTTCATTCTGAGCAGCCGCCATCATCATCATTGCATGTGGCATCAATGGCAGAACCCAGATTCAACTCGGTCCATCTTCATGCCTCTGCCAAGCTCGACCATCTTCTCTGTTTTGTAACTCGAGCTCTCCATCCACAATAGTAGCAACGTTCAAACCCAGTTCTTCATTGACAGCAGCCTGCCTCGTCTCATGCCCTTCACGCATCATGCAGTCTTCTTTGTCACTTCATAGATGAATCCATCAAACTCCACCGCTGCCAACTGAGTTTCATCTTCCCTGACCAACAACCTCCACCATCACGAGCTCTTCACCACAGCCATCAATGGCAGCAACACCGAACTCCACTATCTGCCATCGCCATCACCGTTTTCCTGTCGAGCCACAGCAGTATTCAAGCATCAAACACTCTCATCATACTTCTATCATCATTGGCAGCACTCTGAACCTGCTCGAGCTTCTTTATCCATCGCTAACCATCACCGATCACCTGCAACAACTAATGATCACAGCACCAGCTTCTCTATTGACCATCGAACACCGATCAACCCATCTTCATCTCGCCTGTATAACCGAAAACCATGGTTCTCGGTTTGAACAGAAAACTCGACTGAAACTTATTAAGAAGAAGACGCAGGTGCCCTAAGTAAATAGGACGGGTGCCTTTAATAGCCTTTGAATTCCGGCTTCCTCCTTTGTAAAATACATGACTGTGTTTAGCAGTCCCTTTGAAATGGACATCCCTTAACAGGATGACTCCCCTTAACGTACAATTGGGGTGTCAATAACACTTGCCCTTTTATGCTTCAAGTTCTTGTTTTGCTCATAACTTCTTCATACGAACTTGGAATGACTCCATTCTTTCGGCATTGTCTTCATCTTCTCGTCCTCTACACAATGAAAAGTAGAAATCTTGTATTTGAACGAGTTCCAATTGGTCTTTTTGCTCCAAATGACTCCATTGCACCTAATAAACTCAAAAGTAAACATAAGATACATAATTTACAAGAAAACTCGCAAAGAAAGCATAAATACTAGATATTAAATACGGTGTATTCTACACCTATAATAGAGCAATTCATAGATTAATTCTAGCGCAATATTCATCAATTGAATTCCTAGAAAATAATCTATTTTATCTCATTACTCTGTTTCATGGCTTATTCTCAGCTGAATTCCATGGATTAGTAATAAATATTCACTTTTCGGGAATTTAGGCCAGCACCGAGTAAGCCCTAAGAAAATGTGCAAGTTTACTTAACAATAATGCACGAACGAGCACCCAAATATGCATAAGTGAGCACCCAAACGCATAAACGAGCATACAAAAATATGGACGAACGAGGAAACCTATGCAAAATAGGGAAGGAAAATAATAATAAAAAGTAAAAGAGAGGCGCGCACGAGACCGGATCCACCGGTCATGTCGTCGTGGCCGGTCCCACGCCTCCCCTTTTATTTTTTACCTTATTTTATTATTTTCCTCATCTCATGAAAACTTTCTCGTTTGAGCAAACTTCCTCGTTTGAGCAAACTTACTCGTTTGAGCAAAACTCCTAGTTTCTCCATATTTCCTCACAAAGAATAAAAATAATAATATAAAATAGGGAAGAGCCTCACGGGACCAGGCCCACTGGCCGGCCGGCCATGCCTTGGCCGAGGCCGGGACCACGCCCCTCCAATTCTTTATTTTATTATTATTTCTTCTCTCATCTCATGAAATTCCTGATAGACGCATTTATGTGTCTATTTTGATCTCAATTGTATGTATTGTTAGTGCTCGATTTTGTATTTATTATGGCTTTTTATGTCTTTGTAGTTGCAGGAAATCCCACACTACACCCCTCACAAGAATCCACACAATCAAATCATTTTAAGATGAACAATTATAAGTTTTACTAATTAAATTCCAGAAATGTTACAAGATGAAAGGGAGATAAACCAAAGAATTACAATCACTCTAAACTTTCTCTCTCTTAATGACTTGCTCAACACTACTAAAAAGATCCTTCCCTTCGTAAGCCTATTCGGCTCTTTATATAGGACATTACATAGTGGATGACAGCTAAGCTGTCCTTTATTTTCGGGTATGTCTTGCGAAGTATCGCAAATGTACAAATGTCAAATCTCGCGACACTACATCTTCACATCTTTCTCGTGTTTTGGCTGTCGTCATCCGTTACGTCATTTTTACTTCCATCCCGCGATGTCTTCGCAGTGTGTCGTTTATGGACTTCGCGAGAATCTTGGTGTTGCGATATTCTGATCCTACATCTTGCCTCTTCTCATGTCTTCTCTGCGAAGAAGAGAACGTCATGAGAATTAGTATTTTCAAAATGCCTTGGCCATTCATTTCTTTCCTTTATTTTTCTTCCGACAAGCTTCCGTAAATCCAGTATAACTGCTTACACGTGTTACATATTCCCCTTTTTACCGGCACATTAAATGCTAACCAGTCATCCTTTTCTTGTCTATTTAAGAAGAGATCTATCAAGGATATCTTTCTTTTCTTTTACTTCATCTTCTTCATCTCTGCATTCTCTATGAATTTTTTATCATCTCGCAACTTTTTGTTGTTGTTCATCTTCTTTGTAAATCTTCCCCGCTCGTTTTTATGGAGCCATCAAGGTTTGTAGATCCATCAAGGTTTGTTTTTATGGAGCCATCAAGGTTTGTAGATCATACTTCTCATCACGTGATCCATTTGAACTCTTCTAATAACAATATTTCCATGATTGATGATTTAACTTGTGATTAATTTATTTGATTTTGTTCATCTCCACAAAGGTGGAGGAACCGGTCTTGGAGGCAATTGTTGTTATTAATTCCCTTATTGTTTCTGTTTTAGTAAGAACGTCCCTGTTACCAAATTCACAGTCCAAAATCCTAAAATATCCAAGGGTTCGCAACAAAAATCCGTTGCACACAAGAGAAAGCCTGCGAATAGCAAGGTATTAAGAAACATTTACTCTTCTAATAACAATATTGTTTCCTTTGTTTCTTATTTAACTTGTGATTCGCAGGATGACAAAAACGTCGATAGATCCCCCTGATCGGTTGTCAATCCGTCAAAAATAATTTCACTTTCTTACTCACTAAATATGAATGAAGTAAAAAGTAAGGAAGAGTTCGTATCCTTTGATAAAAGTTGAGATTAAATATCAATTCTAGTTAGAGGGCAATTGTTGTTATGCAATTTTTTATATAGGTTTCTAAGGTAACCAAGGGGGGGGATGTTTGTTGTTTTAACGAAATACTAAAGTAAAAATAAAAATAAAGCAAAGCAAATAATTGGAATAATCAATAAGGAGAAGATATTGGTCACGGGATAGTATCATTCACAAACATGTATTTTCATCAATGATTAGAATTGGTATTTTAATCTCTTATTTACTAAAAGTCCTAGGATACCTTGATTGCAAGTATATCCCGCTAATTCCCTGTTTTCATCACAACCACATTAAAAGATGCATATGTGAATTCTTCCTAGAAAGCAACCTAAAGTGTAAAAGCTCAATTAGATTTAACTCCTAAAAGCAATAAGTTCTATGGAATAAGACTAATCAATGCAAACGAATGTGTAAAAGCACTAAACGTTTTAACAAAAGTTATGATTCACTTGTGACTAGTAGGATATATCACTACAAGCACTACCCACAATTATGCTACTTAGAAATCAGGGATAAACAACTTTTTCGTATTGAAAACCCTAATATAGCTCTAGAGATGAATGTAAATCGGATTGATTCCGGACTCAACCAAACAAACTATCAAATCATATAACACTATTATTTGTGAATCACAAACAATAAAATATTGAGACAAAACTAATTCATTGAATCATATAACATATTGAGAAATCAACTTTATCCCATAAACCAATAATATTTGTTTAGCTATTCATAGCTATGGAGTTCATCATAAAAATATTAATTGAAAAGAAGAAGATGAACAAAAGAAAACCCTAGAAGCGTAAACAAAACCGGCTCTCCAAAGTTCCAAGAAAAATATGTGTTTTCTCCAAAGTTGTAGAAGTCTTTCCTTTAAATAGCTCTCTTGTTTCCAAAATTAGGTCTAATCTTCAAAGGTCCAAAAGATAGAAGTCCACCAAGCCCATATGTGAGAAAAACCCATGTGAAAATATGTCCCAAAAGAGGTCACCGGAAATCTGGTATTATGGCCGGAAATTAGCCGGAAGAGTCGCTGGAAAATAGCTCAGGTGACCGGCAAAGTCCACCCGGTCACCAGTCAACGAGTCAGCTCGGGTCAACTCGGGTCAACTCGGGTCAAACCGAGTCATATAAGTCAGGTGGTCTAGTCAGACCTGAGTCAGAGTCTAACAAGCCTGACTCAGCTGAGTGATCCTGACAAGAATCTGAGCTGTTGCAGTTGCACAGGCTGTAATCCAGTCATGGACCAAGATGGTGCTTCATCCAAGCAATTCCAGCCATTCTGGCTGTGCATTCTTCATATCTGCAGCTTTGTCTCTTGCCTGCACTTCAAGCCAAAACCGTTTCATTCCCCTGAGCAGCACCACTACAAGCCATGAGCACCAGCCATGCTGTAACACTCGGCACTAGTTCCTGTGGCTACTTGAGGTAAAACTTAGCTATAACACCAGCACCATAGTCCCATGTATCCTAGGCATTCATCTATGCTTCACTTCAGCCACAACTCAGGTTCAAAACTAAGCTCATAACCCTCTAGCACCGCAGTCTTAAGCCAGCATCTCAGCATCACCAGTGCCTACAGCTCCATCTGTCTTGCACACCTGCAAAGCCTATACCATCAACAACTCCATCTAAGCCTTTGCCATATCAGTCAACAATAGCTCCATCTGAAGCAACCATACACACTGCATTTCTTCCTTGCCTGCAATGTTGTCATCCAATCAATGTTCTCACTGCAATTCCATTTACAGCTCCATTCTCTGTCATTACCAGCTGCAACTTCAATAGGCCTGCACCTGCAGTTGCACTTGCAACTTCACTGAAACCCATTCTGAACCACAACTCCAGCTGCACTTTATCACCATAGACTGCATCATTAATCATCATAAGCTAGGCCATCTCCAACTGCAACTCAACCCTTCACTGCTTCCCTGTAATTCCATCAACGAGCCAACCTGCATGTGCACAATTTCCCAGCAAAAACCTCTAATCGAAACCAATCCAACACCATCTTCATTCCCTGAGTTCAGTTCCATGTTACCACCTAACAACTCAGAGCATTGCTTCAATCACTACAATTTCATAGCACGACTGACCCTTGCCTGCAACAGCTTCAAATACTACCAGTGCTTCACCTCAAGCTTCATCCTTTTCAGTAGCAGCTGCACTAGGTCCTCAGCTCCTTCACAATGAGCTATGAACTCATCTTCGATTACATCCATCCCAGACCACCACCAACAGATACCCATGAACAACTTCTCAGAAATATCAGATTCATTGCCACCATTCTTCCAATTTCGACAATTCAATCTTCAACCGTCACACAACAGCACCATCATCTTCAGTTCTTCATAACTTCAACTGATTTGCAAACCCATTTATCAATTTCACCAAATCGACAGAAAGAAACCATCTCACTACCAACTTCATTCTGCAACCATTTGATTTTGTAGCAAACCCTAACTTCAGACACTGTCGAATCTCCTTCATTTCGACCAAACCCATGACAATCAACAGCCTGAATTTCCCTTAATCTTCACCATCTCGCAGACATCTCCGATCTCATTTCAAAACCCTTAACAGAACCATCTTCTTCAACTTCTCGATTTGCCATACTTAATTCAGACAAAACCCCTTGATAATCTTCTTCCCAACTTTGAATCACCATTTCCATTAGTCGATCGGAAATATCAACCTAAACCCGTCCATCATCTTCAACCACACTACCAGAAACCCTGGACTTCTCGATCTGCTCTCAATCACCAGCAGCAACCTCATCTTCACGGCAACTGCAACAATCACTTTCACTAATCTCTGAAATTTATCAACATCATTTAATTACAGAGAGAATGGTCTCAGACAACCATCTCATCCTCTCTTCTCTTGATTTCAGGTGGAGGAAGAAAACTAATGATAAGAAGAAATAAATCTTCTCTGCCATTTAGGTTTTGTGTAGGAGTGAATATTGTTAAAGACACCCCATTGCTTTGGATAAGGGCTGCCCAGATCTCATTTGGCATGTCAGTTTCACAGAACCGACTGCCTATTCACTTCTTTGCTCAACCGTAGCTAGCTTCGCTCGCTTGTGAATTGGTCTTTTCGCTCTTTTCCGCTCCAAATGGATACTTTCTCTTTCGTTTGCTCCAAGTGACTCCAAAGTACCTAAATACTCAAAAGTAAAAATAAGATACATAATTCACACGAAAATTCGCAAAGAAAGCATAAATACTAGATATTAAATTAGGTGTTTTAGACACCTATCAGATTCCCCCACACTTAGACTTTGCTAGTCCTCGAGCAAATCAAACAAGACAATTCTAAAACATACAAACAACTCCGTGTCGTCGAGGCTACGGTCACTTTTAGCATAAATAACAAGCCTTTGAACCCCTAGGTGTCCCTAGTGGACGAGTTATAGTCTAGTGAGGGTTTACTGGAGATATACCCACAAAACCTACTTTTCCAACTTACTAGTTCTCTGTAATGATAGCATCCAATGCGCTAAGAAGACATAGAAATTCTGCACACTAGTCATAAGAAGTTAGACACATAAATGAACACAATCTCATTCTTAAAAGTTGAGAGAGAAATAACCATCCCTTCTCGACAAAAATTCGGGTTCGGAGTGATCGAAAGTCTCGACTCTGCCTCACAAGAAAGGATTTTATGAAGTTGCTCTCAATAATAAATAGCTTTTTTATGGGTCACACATGTGTCCAGGTAGGAATGAAGAGAGAATCCTGCGACACGTTGAATAGTAGGAAGGCAAACCCTCCGAATTGTTTTGAAAACCCACATCTTTTAATATTTTTGAAAACCCATTTTTCTGACGATCTCTTCGAAAGGAAATCAACCACTTAACGAAGGTGGGAATATGCTTACTTACCTCGTATGCGTTCGGCGTGCAACTAGCACCACTCTCACAAAGATCCATAGAAACGTCTTCGGTCTTCAATCGGTGTCTTCATCTTCGTCTTCGGTCTTCAACTCTTGATGATAACTCTTGAACTTCGTAGAATCTTGACAATATGATTCTTTCCCTCAAATTCCTTATTGCTTGAAACTTCTTTGTAGATATTCCTTCTTTCCATTGGCTTTATTGAAAGAATACAAAACTAAAAACGAACTATACAAACCCAAAATATATATATATTTTTTATTTTATTTTCTGGTTTTTTCTGGTTTTTTTTATCATTTTTTTTTATCATTTTTTTTTTTGATCAATAAAAAATAAAACAAATACAAAATAAAAACGAAATAAAACAATAAAAACTAGTAATGAACCTAAAGAAATTTTCTCTTGTCTTTTTTTTTTCATATATTTTTTTAAATTTTTTTTTTTTTTTGAGACAAGAGAAAGTAAAATACAAATAAAATAAAAAATTAAGTACAAAGGCCATGGTGTAAGTACTTTACCGCTTGATTTTTCACAACTTATATGTCTTGATATCATAAACTTCTCGAACTCTCATCCTTGATAATTTTCACTCTTGTACAATAGTCTTCAACTTATAAAAATTCTGCTCCTTGTTTTGTTGTTATACTTGAATCTGAAATCTGCTCATTTTTGTATCGTTGCTTGTAAACCATGAACGTGTTCAACTTTCCTTCAAATTTGTGATGCTCCTCTTGTTGATGATGATGGTGTTTCTATGGACCTGTTGGTGTAGAGAGAGATAAGGTGGATGGTGCTAACTGCGAACAAGATTACAAGTGGTATGTAAGTTAGCAATTCGATGTCACCATCATGGTTGATAAAAATAGCACTCAAGAGATCAAAATAGTGCTTCTATGGTGGGAGGTTGGGTAGCTCACCATTCTACCCGGAATTTACGTACGGTGACACACACTCTAAAAGCACAAATTTAGACAGGTACAAAGAATTAAAGGTTGGTGCCTCACATTATGTAACATGGGTAGTCTCCACTATAGGGGATCACTACTCTAATACCGAATTCGATCACCCTTATTTGCCACCGGCATGGTTAAATCCAACTTTAACTCTCATACAATTAAGAAACCCGATCATGTTCTCTCATCTCATCTCTAAGTTCGAGTCACTCTTATGAGATTCTCGATGTAATCTTAGCGACATGTATACTATGTGACTCTAAACTAACCATAAGTTGGAGTTTTCTTATTCACTAGTTTACACAAAAGTTGAAATTTTCAAAAATTTACAACGCAAATGCTTAACCACTCCCCCGCACTTAAACTTTACATTGTCCTCAATGTAAATTGAATCGTCCATAGTAAGTCAAGGTAGGAAATTCTAACAAGAAATCAGAAAAAATAAAACAAAAAAAACACAAGAAAAACTAAAAACAAGACAAGAAATAAATACAAGACAAGAAATACAAAACCTATGGGTTGGCTCCCATTTAGCGCTTGGTCTAAAGTCGTCAACCCGACTATCTCCTTGCTTTCTATGACTCCTCCAGAGGGAGTACATCCACAAAGTTAACTCCTTCCACCACTTCGGAAGTGAAATTCTCATAATATGGTTTCAACCGGTTCCCATTAACTTTAAGTTCTTTCCCTGTAGCTATGCTACGAATTTCCACCGCACCATGAGAAAACACATTAGTAACAATAAAAGGTCCGATCCATCGTGACCTTAATTTACCCGGAAATAAATGCAAGCGAGAATTAAACAAAAGCACTTTCTGCCCAATGCAAAAAATTTTCCTAGAAATCATGTTATCATGGAATGCTTTCGTCTTTTCCTTATAAATGCGCGAGCTTTCAAATGCATCATTGCGAAGCTCCTATGGCTCTTGGAGTTGTAACTTCCTTTGCTTTCCAGCCCCATCCATCTCCATGTTGCATTGTTTAATAGCCCAAAACGCCTTATGCTCAATTTTAACGGGTAAATGACAAGGTTTACCATACACAAGCCTAAAAGGAGACATCCCGATAGGTGTCTTGTATGCGGTTCTATACGCCCACAAAGCATCATTAAGTCGCATGCTCCAATCCTTCCTTGTTGGGTTCACCGTCTTTTCTAGAATGGATATCACCTCCCGGTTAGACACCTCGGCTTGTCCATTTGTTTGGGGATGATAAGGTGTTGCAATCTTGTGCGACACATTGTACTTCGTCAACAAGCTTTGTAAAATCCGGTTTTTGAAGTGAGAACCCCCATCGCTAATTATGGCTCTTGGAATTCCAAACCTTGCAAAAATATTAGCTTGCACAAAATCTGAAACCACTTTAGAATCATTAGTTGGGGTGGCCTTAGCTTCCACCCATTTCGAGACATAATCAACCGCAAGTAAGATATAAAAATTTCCATGGGAGTTGACAAAAGGCCCCATAAAATCAATACCCCATACATCAAAAACTTCAATAAATTGAATAAAAGTTTGTGGCATTTGATTTCGGGCACCTAGATTGCCGGTTCTTTGGCACCTATCACAAGTTGTACAAAATATATGTGCATCCTTAAACAAAGTTGGCCAATAAAAACCACTTTCAAGTACCTTGTGAGCGGTTCTCTTACTCCCAAAATGTCCTCCGCAAGCATAAGAGTGACATAAAGACAAGATAGAATTAAATTCAGATTCGGGAACGCACCTTCGTATTACTTGGTCACTACCATGTTTCCACAAGTATGGATCATCCCATATGTATTGGTTCTCTAACTTCTTAAGTTTGTCCCTCTCAGCACGAGACAAGTTCTTTGGGATTTGTTTAGAAACTAAGTAATTGACAATATCAGCATACCATGGTTCTCCAAAGGCAATTGAGAATAGTTGCTCATCCGGGAAACTTTCACGCAATGGGATAGTCTCCTTGTCCACAGCAAGTCGGCTCAAGTGATCCGCAACGGTGTTCTCAATTCCTTTGTTGTCTTTGATCTCAATATCAAACTCTTGCAAGAGTAAAATCCACCGTATGAGCCTCGGTTTCGCCTCTTTCTTTGTAAGCAAGTACTTAAGCGCTGCATGATCAGAAAAGACAACAACTTTTGTACCAATTAGATAAGAGCGGAACTTTTCTAAAGCAAAAACAATGGCTAACAACTCTTTTTCAGTGGTTGTGTAGTTTTGTTGGGCCTCATTTAACGTTCTAGAAGCATAATAAATAGCATGAGGAAGCTTCCCCACACGTTGCCCAAGCACCGCACCAACCGCATAATCACTAGCATCACACATGAGCTCAAAAGGCTTACTCCAATCCGGTGGTTTAATGATAGTGGCTGAAATCAAAAGTTCTTTCAAACGATTGAATGCCACCATACATTTTTCATCAAAGTTAAAAACCACATCTTTTTGCAATAAATTACAAAGTGGTGATGCTATCTTGGAAAATACCTTGATGAATCTACGATAGAAACCTGCATGACCAAGAAAAGAACGTATCTCCCTCACCGTAGTGGGAGGGGTTAGAGCACGAATAAGGTCTATCTTAGATTTATCAACTTCCAAGCCTTTAGAAGATATTATATGGCCTAAAACTATGCCATGAGTTACCATGAAATGGCACTTCTCCCAATTTAGCACAAGATTTGTTTCAACACATCGTTCAAGGATTAGAGACAAATTTTTCAAGCAAAGGTCAAATGAATCACCAAAGACACTAAAATCGTCCATGAACACTTCGATTATGTTTTCAACATATTCCGAAAAGATACTTACCATACACCTTTGAAAGGTAGCTGGAGCATTGCATAAGCCAAAAGGCATCCTTCTATAAGCAAAAAATACCGAAAGGACAAGTGAAAGTGGTTTTCTCTTGGTCCTCCTTATCACAACTGATTATAACCTGAAAAGCCATCAAGAAAGCAATAATAAGAGTGTCCAGTTAAACGTTCAAGCATTTGATCAATAAAAGGCAATGGAAAATGATCTTTTCTAGTGGTGGCATTCAATTTTCTATAATCAATACAAACCCTCCAACCGGTTTGCACACGATTTGGGACAAGTTCATTCTTATCATTCTCCACCACTGTCACACCTGATTTCTTTGGTACTACTTGTACCAAAGCTCACCCACTTGCTATCGGATATGGGGTATATAACACCCACTTCCAAAAGCTTGAGTATCTCCTTTTTCACAACTTACATCATGGGAGGATTCAAACGACGTTGTGCTTCCCTTGTAGGCTTTGCATCGTCCTCCAAACGAATTTTGTGCATACAAACGGCAGGGCTTATACCCTTGATATCGGCAATTGTCCATCCTATGGCCGTCTTGTACTTCCTTAGCACCCTTAGAAGTTTTTGCTCCTGTAAATCACTAAGCTCATTAGAAACAATCACAGGTAACTCTTCATTATCACCCAAGTACAAGTACTTAAGGTGGTCGGGAAGAGGTTTCAATTCTAACTTTGGAGATTTAACAATTGAAGGTACAAGCTTTTCATCACTGCATGGTAGAGAAATAAAAGAGATATTATGAGTTTCCGGGCATCCTTGTAGTGAATTAAGATCACCAAGGGCTTCCTTGACTTCATTACCACACTCTACATCATTATCCATGGATGTAGTTAACACGGTTTCCAAAGCATCATCACCGTTCAATTCAAACATTTGTTGTGCTAATGTATCCATAACATCAATAGAAAAACAAGAGTGGACATCACTAGGATATCTCATCGTCTTGAAAATTTTGAAACGTATTGTTTCTCCATCAAACTCCATGGTTAGCGTTCCCTTATCCACATCAATTATGGTTTTCTCCGTTTCATGAAGGGACGCCTAAGTAGCAATGGAAGAGACGAGTCCGGTGAACCTTCATTCATCTCTAACACACAAAAGTCAGCTGGAAATACAAGTTGATTAACATGCACAAGACCATCCTCAACAATACCCATTGGGTAGACATTAGAGCGATCGGCTAATTGTAATACAATTTCAGCCTTTTTAAGAGGACCAAGATCAAGTGAATTATACATGGACGCAGGCATAACATTAACGGATGCACCTAAATCCAACATAGCTTTGTTAAATGTTGTGTTACCAATTGTGACGGGAATGTCAAAACTACCGGGATCCTTGCACTTAAGTGGGAGTTTGTGTTGTAAGATTGCCGAAGCATTCTCCCCCACACTAAGCACTTCATTACCTTTGAGCCTTTGTTTGTTGGTACACAAGTCCTTCAACACCTTTGCATACTTTGGTACTTGCTTGATAGCATCAATGAGTGGTATGTTCACATGGATCTTTTTTAGAACGTCTAAAATCTCCTTCTCTAGTTCCGCCTTCTTAGAACTTGCAAATCTGCGAGGAAAAGGTAAAGGAGGAACATAAGTAGAAACCGGAGTTTTAGAGTTAGGAATAGGTACCTCAGAAGTTTGGGGAGAATCCTCATTATTCTCCTCCAAAACAGGTTCCTTGGGTGTTTCCACCTTGCCTGAATCAGTAATTTCGGGTTGCACAAGTTGTGTACCACTTCTCAACGTAATAGCATTGACACCCTCTTTTGGGTTAATAGGTTGAGAAGGGAGTTTCCCACTATTTTGTGCCTTCAATTGGTTCAACTCAATAGCCATGGAGCCCATTTGTGTTTGGAACTCCTTGATAGCACTCTTAGTTTCCTGTTGACTTTATTTAAACATGGTAGAAATGCCTTGCATCATTGTTTGAAGCTTTGAGTCAATATCGGAACCCTGATTTTGCATTGATTGTTGTGCTTGTGGTTCTTGAAATTGTTGTCTCTACTGGAATTATTGTTGTTGAGGTTGAAATCCACTTGAAAAGTTGAAGGTAGGTTGTTGAAGCGCTCCTTGCTTGTTGGCATAGCTAAAATTGGGGTGATCTCTCCATCCCGGATTGTAAGTGTTTGAGTAGGGATCATACCGTCTTTGTTGATTTGGAAAGACCGCATTAGCTTGCTCATCTTCATAACATCGACTAGAACTTGGTATAACCGCGGCTGCAACTTGTTGCATCATTGCCGACATGTTACCCATTTGTTGATGAAGTTCCTCAACCTCGCTCACTTCATTCACTCTTCTTAGAAGCACATCCGAACCATGACTCAAAAATTGTTGGGAGTTTGCTGCCATGTTTTCAATCAACTCTCTAGCTTGTGCCACCGTCTTGCTAACTAGTGCACCACCACCCGCAGCGTCAATAAGATTCCTATCACTTGATTGGAGTCCTTCATAGAAGTATTGGATGATCATAGCGTCACTGAATTGGTGGTGAGGGCAGCTTGCCACCAATCTCTTGTATCGTTCCCAACATTCATATAAAGATTCTCCCACAAATCTCCTTGCGAATTTGAGTAGCCTTTGATGCAGGAAAATATCTCTCCAAAAAGAGTTTCTTCAACCCATTCCATGTTGTGACACTTCCGGGACGTAAATAGTATAACCAATCCTTAGCACTATCCATCAAAGAGAAACGGAAAACTTTCAACATTGCACCATCCGCCTCTACATCCGCTGGAAGCATAGCCGTGACAATGGTGTGGAAGTCCATAAGATGTTTGTTTGGGTCTTCATTCACCATGCCATGGAATTTTGGTAATTCTCTAAGCAACCCCGGCTTTATCTCAAAAGTAGAGTTCGTTTGAATACACCCATGTTGTGTATCAAGCCTATGAGAAGCCAAGTCCTTGAGTGAATGATTTGCATCACCCATTGCTTCTTCTTCTTCAACTTGTGGTTCGTCTACGATTGGAACCTCTTGTTAGCCTTCTATTTGTACTTCTCCTTCCACCTCTAACTCTGGATTTTCTGTTGTGTCTTGACTTGGTTGGAGTATTGTGCCCCTTCGAGTAGCTATCCCGCACCTTGGGTAGTTCCAATCTTTAGAAGCCAGGGATTAGGTACCTGAAAACAATTCTCGCAAACAAGTGAGAAATAAGACAAGAACCTAAAAGCAAAGATAAAAGCAGAAATTATAAAAAGAAACTAAAAACTTAATAACAAGCCGTATGCCTCCCCGGCAGCGGCGCCAAAATTTGATCGGTTGTCAATCCGTCAAAAATAATTTCACTTTCGTATTCACTAAATATGAATGAAGTACAAAGTAAAGAAGAGTTCGTATCCACAGAGAGGCAATTGTTGTTATGCAATTTTCAGTTTCTAAGGTAACCAAGGGGGGATGTTTGTTGTTTTAACGAAATACTAAAGTAAAAATAAAAATAAAGCAAAGCAAATAATTGGAATAATCAATAAGGAGAAGATATTGGTCACGGGATAGTATCATTCACAAACATGTATTTTCATCAATGATTAGAATTGGTATTTTAATCTCTTATTTACTAAAAGTCCTAGGATACCTTGATTGCAAGTATATCCCGCTAATTCCCTGTTTTCATCACAACCACATTAAAAGATGCATATGTGAATTCTTCCTAGAAAGCAACCTAAAGTGTAAAAGCTCAATTAGATTTAACTCCCTAAAAGCAATAAGTTCTATGGAATAAGACTAATCAATGCAAACGAATGTGTAAAAGCACTAAACATTTTAACAAAAGTTATGATTCACTTGTGACTAGTAGGATATATCACTACAAGCACTACCCACAATTATGCTACTTAGAAATCAGGGATAAACAACTTTTTCGTATTGAAAACCCTAATATAGCTCTAGAGATGAATGTAAATCGGATTGATTCCGGACTCAACCAAACAAACTATCAAATCATATAACACTATTAATTGTGAATCACAAACAATAAAATATTGAGACAAAACTAATTCATTGAATCATATAACATATTGAGAAATCAACTTTATCCCATAACCAATAATATTTGTTTAGCTATTCATAGCTATGGAGTTCATCATAAAAATATTAATTGAAAAGAAGAAGATGAACAAAAGCAAACCCTAGAAGCGTAAACAAAACCGGCTCTCCAAAGTTCCAAGAAAAATATGTGTTTTCTCCAAAGTTGTAGAAGTCTTTCCTTTAAATAGCTCTCTTGTTTCCAAAATTAGGTCTAATCTTCAAAGGTCCAAAAGATAGAAGTCCACCAAGCCCATATGTGAGAAAAACCCATGTGAAAATATGTCCCAAAAGAGGTCACCGGAAATCTGGTATTATGGCCGGAAGAGTCGCCGGAAAATAGCTCAGGTGACCGGCAAAGTCCACCCGGTCACCAGTCAACGAGTCAGCTCGGGTCAACTCGGGTCAAACCGAGTCATATGAGTCAGGTGGTCTAGTCAGACCTGAGTCAGAGTCTAACAAGCCTAACTCAGCTGAGTGATCCTGACAAGAATCTGAGCTGTTGCAGTTGCACAGGCTGTAATCCAGTCATGCACCAAGATGGTGCTTCATCCAAGCAATTCCAGCCATTCTGGCTGTGCATTCTTCACATCTGCAGCTGATGAGTGCCAAATAGTGCATATTTATACACCTTTTTATTGGCATTTTACTCATCTTTTGTGCTTATAAATCAGATATTATCCCATATTCTGTATTTTCTTTGTTTTCAAGAATAAATATTTGTATTAATTAATTTTGTGTTTTTAGGTACTAAATAAAGTCCGGAGAAATTGAGGAGCCAAAAGAGCGAAGAATTGGAGTCAAGCATCTACGGAGCAGATAGCCAAAGCCCGCACGCGAATCAGTTGCAACCCAACAAGGAAGACATGGGCTAGAGCTACCCACGACCCGGATCCGAACCCGCTCATTCCGAGCCGTTGAGATCTCGTCCAAATGCATCACACGGTCGCTCCTTCACTCACATATATTTCTCGATGCTCCGCTCAACACCAAATCGCCTCGCTTCTCCCCGACCGTTCAGATCTCTCCCGCAAGATCCAACGCTCGCTAGGCCGTTCTCATCAAACCTTGTTGTTCCCGCCTTACACCCTATCAACCTAACCCTATACCCATCGAGAGAAACTCATTTCTCTTCTCCTTCTTCTCTTTCTTCTCTTCTCTCTTTTCCCACGCCTCTGCAAATCCCATCCTTCTTCCCCGACCAAGCCTGTACATCACCACCACCTCCATCACTTGTCAGCGACAACCACAAAGAATAACAGACCACCTCTCCGCCTCCCTCTATTTCTCTCATAGTCTCTTCCCTAGAGGCTAAGTGAGAAATAGAAAGAGAAGAGGGTTAGGGTTAGGCTTTCTCGAGCAGAGGAAGGGAACATCGATCAGAGATGAATTGACAGTGGAGAGGACGATTCAGGGCGACGTGGGTGAGAGTTTTATTTTAATGTTGATTTCGATTTTAGAGAATTAGGGTTTGAGGGTTAGGTTTTGTGTGCATGTATAAATAGAAGAGGGAGAAGATGATTTTAACACGCCTGGATTAGCCAGTGCAGTCAATAGTTATATTTTGTGTTAATTTATGTTCTAGTTTGGTGCTAGGGTTTCAATGAAACCCTAAATCCATGTTGTGATGTTAACTGTTTTTGAACCATTCTTGTATGCTTAAACTTTAAAATAATTTCAATCCTAGCATCTAACATTCTTCTCTCACAATGCATGCCAACGCCATGGATGCATTGTAGTTAGGTTATACTTATGTTTAGTATCTTTGCAGCTCAATCCTTAGAGTTATAGGCTAATTCCTTTGATTAGTTATACTTAATTAGATAACTAATGCTCAAGGTTAGCACCTTAGCTGTGTATTGAAGTGTAACATGGAGAAACCCCTTAGATAGGTGGTGGGTTTGACACCGCCCTTATCGACCACAGGGGCAAGAAAGCCTCAAATCGGTGAGCACACAAGAGGAGTTAGAGGTGAATTTGAATACCTTAGCAACCCCTTGTCATTACCTTTTACCTTAGTTTAGGTTTATTTCACTACAAAACAGCCGTATCGGCACAAAAATATCTGCAAAACCATCTGTTGTCACTTGTTATCACTTAGAACTCAGTTTAGCAAAGCCTTAGATCAATTAGAGCACCACAAGTCTCTGTGGTTCGACCCGTACTTGCCGCGTCTCCGATAGACACCGTGCACTTGCGGTATTACCGTAGGCCGTAAATTATATACACATCCTCGGGCCTACCAAGTTTTTGGCGCCGTTGCCGGGGACTTGGCGTGTGCCCTGCTAATTTTTGTGCTTGCTTCACTGAAATCTCATTTCACCTTGTACATAATTCCCTTTTAATATTACTTATAGCCCTGTTTTAATGTAATTTAGCTAAAGTTTATCTTTTTTCTTTCCCTTGCATCCTTGCATCTGCATCTTAGCTGTAATTTTTTTCTTTTTTTTGCATCTTTGTCTTGCATTCACCACCTTAGACCCATACTGTGAAAACCCCTCCCTGTGACAGTCCAAATTAGTTTTCCCTGTGTCAGTCCAACTACTCCCGACCCTACTAGTTAGTATCTTTGCTTTAAGTGTGAAATTTTGAGAATCAAGTGTGTTGTTGAGCCAACAGAGTGCTGGTTGTGCTTGTGCTTTGCTGTCACGAGCAAGCCAAAGGCAGGGAGCGGAATAACACAGCCATTGTGGCTAAACCGGTTGGTCAATTTTTCTTATACTCTATGCCTGCATGAATATGTCTGAGCTTTAGACTTGTATTTGGGTATTACATGAGGTGTGAAACTAGATACCCTGCTGAGCGCATTCCTGACTGAAAGTAAACTGCGCATACTTGTTTGTGCACCTTGTTGTGACCTGTCGAGTCAAGTGTGAACAATTGAGCCACAACTGAATATAACACCACGAGCCAACCCTCACACAAGCCGTGGCTTGTATACAAACCTTGCACACAAAATGACCTTGTGAAAACTAAGCCGCCCTGCCACTGTCACGTGGTTGGTATCCTACACCTACCTTGCTTGTTAAGCATAGCTGTGCACAGCCCCCACAGTCTGTTGGGCCAACTTGCCGTCTTGACTGTTGAATGCACACACCCTTGCATGCTAGCCTTGTATTGCCTTCTTTGAGCCCTTGTGTGTACGTGCTTTGCCATTTGTGTATTACAGCAATTACCGAGCTCGAGTTGATTCCCATTTGAGCCATTGTCTCCATGTGCCTTGCCTGAATATCCACAAGCATAACCACCTAGTGCAGCATTTTTGAATCTATATGCATGATAACTTTTGATTCCCATGAACATGATGCTGTGATAGTTGAATACCATGTATGCTCACTGAATATCCACAAGCATAATCCTGTGCTATCTGAGTGATGATTTCTACATGTTTAAAGTGTCGTATCTTGGTATGTCTCTCTAGCTCAAATTGGTTGTTTGTTGAGGGCCAAAGTGCTAATCCCCTCGCATTAGTACTCAACAATAAAAACCTTGTAATCTCCGAAATGTGTGCATAACCCTATGGCATAATCTGTGAAATTGATTGCTTGCTTGCATCATAACCGTCTTTGTGCACATAATTTTTCTTAGGCCATATCTGTGGTAACACCAATCTGTGCATGCACTAGAGTGCATTTAGAGCTGTGCTGTGTGTTTTTAGAGACCTGTGCAAGCTGCTGCTTCCTTGTTCTGGGCACAAACTGAGCACTCAACCTTGTGCCTTACCAGGCTGTGCACACAGCCAGTGCATGAGCTTGCCAAGCTCTGCACAATTGAACCCAGCACCATTAATCTGGGCTTGCACTCTGCATAACCAGAGCCCACAATCAATCTGGGCTGACTGACCACACTGCTGGGCTGATTAACACAACCTGGGCTTTGCACTCTTCCACTGGGCTAGCTAAACCCACATCTGTTGGGCTGAACATCAGCTGGGCTAACCAACTCAACCTAAGCTGGGCTGCACTCGTTCATCTAACTTGGGCTCTACAAACAACTAGGCTCTACACAACCACTTGGGCTTACACCAAAACTCAGCCCAACTCAATTCATTTCAAAACTATACTTTTTCAAACACAACTGGGATCTGGCACACAATCGGGTCATGTCGGTTTCACAAATCCTGGGCTTCAAACAACAAATCCCATTTAAACCAAACCCAACAAAACCAAATGAAACCCAATGAACCAAATCAATCCCACCAAAACCAAACTTAGTCCACTTCAACTGGGCTTTGAGTTCAATTTGAGTTGATAAATCATGTCCGGATTCTGGTCCGCAACTAGGGATTCAAACAAATCCCTTAGAGAGCTTGCTACGGGCACCTTTCATAGGATGAACACCCCACATACCATAGTGACTTTAGGGATTTATATGGGCCTTCTCGGGGCCTAATCTCACATACCTAATCATTATGATCACATACATCATCCACCACAAAGTTGAAAATGAACAATTTTCTCATACCCAGTCATCACTTTTAGATCAATTAGAAGTTCGACTATCCTGCTTTTTAGTCGGACAATCTGCCTTAGAAAGGCAATCGTCGAATCTAATTCCTCTAGGCAATATATTTATGCTTGCACCTTATGTGGTGGCTTAGACCACCTCGCCGAGTCTTGTTATATTTTGCATGCTTATAGACAGTCTAGAAAACCATCCAATGTACGAAGTGTCTAGAAGTGACTATGCTGGCAACTATTTGGACCATAATCAACTCCGCACACACATGCATCATTCACCACGGTGGGGAGATGAACAATTTTATACTCCCCCAATCCCTAGTTTGCAATCAACAATGGAAACACTCATGGAGGAAAAAGCTATGCTTGAAATGAATTCAATGCATGACCATCCATATAGCAACATGTCTGAATTTCCCTTCTCTAGTGAACCTCATGCACAACCATACAATGAATATCCATATGAAGAATGCATACCCACTAGTGAAGACTGTCCTTCAATAGAACGACTCAAAATGATTCTTCAAAGGAACTGATTGAGTTACAAAATGATATAAGTGAAAATAGTATTTCTAGTCTTACTCATGCAACTAACATCGAATATGAACCTAATCCAGAGGTAGATGAGTACACTAAAAATACTACAATTTTGAATGGAGAGATGAATTCTTGCTATGATGATGATGATGATGAATATGAAGAGCATGTGTATTTTGAAAATGTAATAAAATCTTTAGGTTCAGAGACATTAGGTGTCTCTTCTGTGAACCCTATGAATGATGCTTCTTCTAATATTCATATATGTGATGATGATGTGGAACCTGTGCAATTGTCTGTGAAAGTGAACATGATTTACCCTCTTTTGACTTTAGGAAAGTGTGTGATGGTACAAATGATTTTAAAAATGAAAACAACCTAGATGTACCTAACCTCTCTCTGAGTCACAAATTGAAACTCCTTCACCCAACCTAGGTGTAGTTTGTCACAAAATTGCAAAACCAACTTTTCAAAATGCCTAACTTAGGCCTAGAGCTTTGTGCTTCCCAAGTACTCTTGGACTATTTTGCATCAAAGTATAACACTCTTAAGGAGCCACGTTGGAATGTGTATGTCTGCCTGTAATTAGCAAAACTCATTTTGAGTTAGACCTTTTGCATGATGTACCTTTAAAATTGCAAGATTTTGTTCTCACAAACACACCTGTTCACAAGTTTAGGTTTGGGGGAAACTCCTTCACATCTACAGTCTTACTTGCACTCTCATGTTATATTTGTGTAAGATTGTTGATGGTTGTACATATCGTCTTTTGGGTTGATCCTCAACTCTTTAGACTGTTGGTTTATGGTGCATTTTCATTGTATATATCCAGTAGGACTTGTTAAATTTTTCTTTTCTTGATTCGGTTGAGTCTTCTTGCACATATATTATGCTAATCCGATATGATCTCCGTTGAGAATATTGGATTCTAGCCTTGACGAATGAAGCTCAACCTTGCTCTCCTGCCGACATCCCAGGTAATCTCTTCCCTTTTATCTTATCAGCATAGTTCTCGTGGTACGTGATTTGTTTAAATTTTTCCTATCTATGACACATTGAGGACAATGTTTGATTTAGGTTTGGGGTGCGGTTGCATTTAGAGTTTTTAGTCTTTTATTTTACCTTTTATTTTCAAAAAAAAAAAAAAAAAAAAAAAAAAAAAAAAAACCCTTTTGGTAAAAAAACCTCCAACTTTTAGAGATTTTAGAGTCACTAGCATGCTTCTAGCTATGTTTACATAGAGATTCGACCAAATAACAGAACTTGGAAGTGCTAGGAAAACGTAATCGGGTTTCTTAGTTGATTAGAGCGTTAAAGTTGGATTTAACCATACCGGAGGGCAATTAGGTGTGTTAGATATTCGGTAGTAGAATTGTGATCACCCATAGTGGAGACTACCCAATTTACATCAAGTGAGGCACCAACCTTCAATTTTTGCAACTTTCTAGAAAAGGCTGTTAGAGTGTGTGTCACCGACGTAAATTCGGGTAGGAATGGTGAGCTACCCAACTTCGCACCATTTTCAGCACTACTTTTGATCTCTTGAGTGCTAGTTTTTGTCAATCATGAGGGTGACGTCTAAAGATGAAAACTCCTTCTAAATACCGATTTGTAGTTAGCATCATTCTCTCTCTCAATCAGCAAGACCCATAGAAACACATCATCGTCAGCAAACGGAGCATCATCAGAATATGGAAAGAAAAATTGATATAGTCCAAGGTTTATGTGCAACAAAGAAAACGAAAAGAAAATAGGATGAGAATTAATAAAATTTATAAAATCAAGACAATACAAGTTGTGGAAAAATTGAGTGATAAAGTCCTTTGTCCATGGAGTTAGTTGTTTCATTATTTGTATTTGTATTTTTATTTTCACTTATTATAAAAAAAAAAAAAAAAAAAAAAAAAAAAAAAAAAAAATCAAAAAGTCAAAAAAATATTGTAGTTTATTTTCTTATTTTTGCTACCACCATGGTAAAGAAGAGTTCAAAAGAAAAATCAAACAACAAAGGAATTTGAGTAGAAAAGTTAAAAATTGTCAAGTTTTGTGAAGTTTAGAAGTTCGTCATCAACATTTGAAGACCGAAGGCCGAAGATTGAAGACGTTTCTATGGTTCTTATGAGAGTGATATTAATTGCCGATCGGGTGAGAAGTGAGTGAGTACTCCCACCCCTTGCTAATGGTTGATTTCCTTTCTTAGAGATCATTAGAAAAGATTCTTTTTGTCCACACCTCTTTGTGGAGTCTTGATTTTATTTCGAAGGTTATCCTTCTTACCTACAACGTGTGCGGATTTCTCTCTTTATTCTGCTGCACACATGAGAGACTAAAAAAGCGATCTTTTTGAGTGCAATTATCATAAAACCTAATGGTGAGGCGAAGTTGAGACTTATGATCACAAACGAATCCGAATTCTTTCATATGGTATGGTTACTTCTCGCTCAGCACTTAAGGATGAGAATGCGTTCTTTGGTAGTTCTAACTTCTGTTACTAGCATGCAGAAACTCTATGTCCTCATAGCTTCTTGGAGGCTTGAGACTCTTTTACACTCTGAAGTTGGAGAAGGTTTTGTGGGTACACCTCTGGTAAACCCTCACGAGACTACAACTCGTCCACTAGGGACACCTAGGGGTTTAAAAGGCTTAGTGCATACGCTAAATGCATCGAGAGACTGCGACGGGGGTATAGTTAGGATTTCTTAATTTATTGTTTCACTTGAGGACAAGTAAAATTCGGGTTTGGGGGTATTTGATGAGTGCCAAATAGTGCATATTTATACACCTTTTTATTGGCATTTTACTCATCTTTTGTGCTTATAAATCGATATTATCCCATATTCGTATTTTCTTTGTTTTCAAGAATAAATATTTGTATTAATTAATTTTGTGTTTTTAGGTACTAAATAAAGTCCCGGAGAAATTGAGGAGCCAAAGAGCGAAGAATTGGAGTCAAGCATCTACGGAGCGAGATAGCCAAAGCCCGCACGCGAATCGGTTGCAACCCAACAAAGGAAGACATGGGCTAGAGCTACCCACGACCGGATCCGAACCCGCTCATTCCGAGCCGTTGAGATCTCGTCCAAATGCATCACACGGTCGCTCCTTCACTCACATATATTTCTCGATGCTCCGCTCAACACCAAATCGCCTCAGTTCTCCCCCGACCGTTCAGATCTCTCCCGCAAGATCCAACGCTCGCTAGGCCGTTCTCATCAAACCTTGTTGTTCCCGCCTTACACCCTATCAACCTAACCCTATACCCATCGAGAGAAACTCATTTCTCTTCTCCTTCTTCTCTTTCTTCTCTTCTCTCTTTTCCACGCCTCTGCAAATCCCATCCTTCTTCCCCGACCAAGCCTGTACATCACCACCACCTCCATCACTTGTCAGCGACAACCACAGCAGCGCAACAGACCACCTCTCCGCCTCCCTCTATTTCTCTCATAGTCTCTTCCCTAGAGGCTAAGTGAGAAATAGAAAGAGAAGAGGGTTAGGGTTAGGCTTTCTCGAGCGAGAGGAAGGGAACATCGATCGAGAGATGAATTGACAGTGGAGAGGACGATTCAGAGCGACGTGGGTGAGAGTTTTATTTTAATGTTGATTTCGATTTTAGAGAATTAGGGTTTGAGGGTTAGGGTTTGTGTGCATGTATAAATAGAAGAGGGAGAAGATGATTTTAACACGCCTGGATTAGCCAGTGCAGTCAATAGTTATATTTTGTGTTAATTTATGTTCTAGTTTGGTGCTAGGGTTTCAATGAAACCCTAAATCCATGTTGTGATGTTAACTCGTTTTTGAACCATTCTTGTATGCTTAAACTTTAAAATAATTTCAATCCTAGCATCTAACATTCTTCTCTCACAATGCATGCCAACGCCATGGATGCATTGTAGTTAGGTTATACTTATGTTTGAGTATCTTTGCACTCAATCCTTAGAGTTATAGGCTAATTCCTTTGATTAGTTATACTTAATTAGATAACTAATGCTCTGGGTTAGCACCTTAGCTATTGTGTATTGAAGTGTAACATGGAGAAACCCCTTAGATAGGTGGTGGGTTTGACACCCCGCCCTTATCGATCCACGGGGCAAGAAAGCCTCAACTCGGTGAGCACACAAGAGGAGTTAGAGGTGAATTTGAATACCTTAGCAACCCTTGTCATTACCTTTTACCTTAGTTTAGGTTTATTTCACTACAAAACAGCCGATCGGCACAAAAATATCTGCAAAACCATCCGTTGTCACTTGTTATCACTTAGAACTCAGTTTAGCAAAGCCTTAGATCAATTAGAGCACCACAAGTCTACGTGGTTCGACCGTACTGCCATGTCTCCGATAGACGCCGTGCACTTGCGGTATTACCGTAGGCCGTAAATTATATACACATCCTCGGGCCTACCAGCAGCTTTGTCTCTTGCCTGCACTTCAAGCCAAAACCATTTCATTCCCCTGAGCAGCACCACTACAAGCCATGAGCACCAGCTACATGCTGTAACACTCGGCACTAGTTCATGTGGCTACTTGAGGTAAAACTCAGCTATAACACCAGCACCATAGTCCCCTGTATCCTAGGAATTCATCTATGCTTCACTTCAGCCACAACTCAGGTTCAAAACTAAGCTCATAACCCTCTAGCACCGCAGTCTTAAGCCAGCATCTCAGCATCACCAGTGCCTACAGCTCCATCTGTCTTGCACACCTGCAAAGCCTATACCAGCAACAACTCCATCTAAGCCTTTGCCATATCAGTCAACAATAGCTCCATCTGAAGCAACAATACACACTACATTTCTTCCTTGCCTGCAATGTTGTCATCCAATCACTGTTCTCACTGCAATTCCATTTACAGCTCCATTCTCTGTCATTACAACCGCAACTTCAATAGGCACGCACTGCAGCTTGCACTTGCAACTTCACCTAAACCCATTCTCGAACCACAACTCCAGCTGCACTTTATCACCATAGACTGCATCATTAATCATCATAAGCTAGGCCATCTCCAACTGCAACTCAACCCTTCACTGCTTCCCTGTAATTCCATCAACGAGCCAACCTGCATGTGCACAATTTCCCAGCAAAAACCTCCAATCGAAACCAATCCAACACCATCTTCATTCCCTGAGTTCAGTTCCATGTTACCACCTAACAACTCAGAGCATTGCTTCAATCACTACAATTTCATAGCACGACGTTGACCCTTGCCTCGCAACAAAACTTCAAATACTACCGTGCTTCACCTCCAAGCTTCATCCTTTTTCGATGGCAAATGCACTTCCAGGTCCTCAGCTCCTTCACAATGAGCTATGAACTCATCTTCGATTACATCCATACCAGACCACCACCAACAGATACCCATGAACAACTTCTCAGAAATATCAGATTCATTGCCACCATTCTTCCGATTTCGACAATTCAATCTTCAATCGTCGCACAACAGCACCATCATCTTCAGTTCTTCATAACTTCAACTGATTTGCAAACCCATTTATCAATTTCACCAAATCAACAGAAAAAAAACCATCTCACTACCAACTTCATTCTGCAACCATTTGATTTTGCAGCAAACCCTAACTTCAGACACTGTCGAATCTCCTTCATTTCGACCAAACCCATGACAATCAACAGCCTGAATTTCCCTTAATCTTCACCATCTCGCAGACATCTCCGATATCATTTCAAAACCCTTAACAGAACCATCTTCTTCAACTTCTCGATTTGCCATACTTAATTCAGACAAAACCCCTTGATAATCTTCTTCCCAGCTTTGAATCACCATTTCCATTAGTCGATCGGAAATATCAACCTAAACCCGTCCATCATCTTCAACCACACTACCAGAAACCCTGGACTTCTCGATCTGCTCTCAATCACCAGCAGCAACCTCATATTCACGGCAACTGCAACAATCACTTTCACTAATCTCTGAAATTTATCAACATCATTTAATTACAGAGGAGAATGGTCTCAGACAACCATCTCATCCTCTCTTCTCTTGATTTCAGGTGGAGGAAGAAAACTAATGATAAGAAGAAATAAATCTTCTCTGCCATTTAGGTTTTGTGTAGGAGTGAATATTGTTAAAGACACCCCATTGCTTTGGATAAGGGCTGCCCAGATCTCATTTGACCCCGTCAGTTTCTGAACCATTGCCTATTCACTTCTTTGCTCAACCGTAGCTAGCCTCGCTCGCTTGTGAATTGGTCTTTTCGCTCTTTTCCGCTCCAAATGGTTACTTTCTCTTTCGTTTGCTCCAAGTGACTCCAAAGTACCTAAATACTCAAAAGTAAAAATAAGATACATAATTCACACGAAAATTCGCAAAGAAAGCATAAATACTAGATATTAAATTAGGTGTTTTAGACACCTATCACCCCCAAAAGATCTCGTCGT
>JAJJWW010016913.1:0-245323 GCA_023531295.1 Papaver armeniacum | reverse complement strand
GAGAAGGTTCGCAAGAAGAGGAAGTGTGGCCGGTGTGGGAGACTTGCCTTCCCACAACAGTCGTAGATGTCGTGAGCTCCTTTGGATCCTCGTGCACCGGTGTTTCGGGAGTCTAATTCCAGGATGATCAACTTTTTGAGAAGAATGTTATTCTGAAGTTTTAGTGCATGATTTACTATTTCTCTGAACTTCCTTTTTACCCTTTTATGCTAGTTCTTGAATGATCAACATGGATGTTAGTTATTTTTATGCTTTCCTATTTTTTCTTGTTGGATTTTATTGTTTTTAATGACATACATTTTGTTTTTATTTGTTTATGAATGTTATTGTTGTCAGTTTATGTCAGTTTGCAGGTTTACTGTTTTTTTTTACAAGAAACTGTATCAACATATCAATGTTGATGCCAATAGTGAGGCTTTCTGAAAAGAAAAAAATTGCATGGTTACAAGTTAACTACTTTTAGCTGTGTATACCTGCAAGCTTTACTATCTAAACAGTATCAACATGTTAATGTTGATCCATGTCATGGCATCAACTTCGATGTTTGATTCCTCTTCTTGCATCAACTTCCATTTGTTGATGCTTCTTTGAAAAGAAAAAATTTGCATGGTTTTATCGTATATATACAAGCCAATCCATCGACCGCATAAAATGCAATCTTTGCTACCAACATTCATCAATTTTTTTTTTACCCATTGATTTTTGGGATTAACTTCCATTGTTGATCCCAAAAATGGATCAACTTCCATTGTTGATGCTCAGTAAAAAGAAAAAATTTTGCATGGCTTTATCTGTATGTACAAGTTAACTCCATTAGCTGAGCATACTTGCAATCTTTACTACCAACATCATTCACTTTCATAAGAAAACCATTTATTCACTTGATAATCACTTGATAACTGGTATTAATATTAATTCATAACAAATTAGTACTAAACACATTCTCCAAAATTTTTCACAACATAAATCAGACTTTCGGACATAAATTGACAAGTGTCTAAATTAGAGACCTACTGAGTAACTAAATTACTTACCCGGCATATGTTAAACTACACCTAAGTGTGTTTGCACTAATTTAATGGTTAAAGGAATCTTGTATGTTGACTACCTCTTAATGAGTCTGTAAGTTCTTGTACTTGGTTTACCTTCTAATGGTTCAACGAGAATCTTGTATGTTGAATACCTCTTCACTGAGTTTGTAAGTTCTTGTACTTCCTTACCTTCTTCCAAAGTTGGTTTTCATGCATCGAATTCACCTAATATCCAGCGACAATCTTCGCTCTCTTCTGTTTATGTTCTCATGGTATTGTATCTTCTTACCATCTAGATCCCGGCATTCTCCACGCTTCACCAAGCACTTCATGAACATGCGAGATGTGCATTGCGCAGTCAAACCCTGTTGTTGTGGTACCGTAATAATGGTACAAAATTGTATATATTGGTCCACCTGTCTCAACATCTTTCAAACCCATTTGGTTGGAGTGGGAGTCAATGTTTGTACCATGACATTATCTTGCTTGTTGTATCCTTTGTAGTGATAAATGGTGTTGAATATCAACCATCTTCCATGTTGTTTATGGGTGAAAACTACTCTATTGAGAATTTGGTAATTTGGGGTGTGGATGAGGAATGAATTTAAACCTTTAAACAAATGCCTTTGCGCGGTGAGTGCTTGTAGATTCGAGAGATCAATCTGTGCAAGTCCGGCCTAAACCAAGAAATGGCGTTCCGGACTTGTTTCGGTCACAAAATGAAGGAGATGGGGTTGATCTTAGGGAGGAAGCGAAGAAGGTGTTGAGATTGTGAAGGTGTTAGCTTGCTTATGACATAGCATGAAAGATGAGCGGGCTTGCGGTTGATGCAAAGCGGGCTGCTGGTGTGTTTGAATACGATTTGTATTAACACTTGGTTTTAAATCTCGTCTGAACTTGTGTTGTTGTTTGAAATAGGGCGGAGAACCTATTTATACAAGTCATTGAGCCTCATTCATGTCTCTCGTGGGAAGTGGAGGAAGTGGAGTGATGGAGTAGTGGAGTTGTCGTCGACCGGTCTTGCCCACTTCTCCTGTTCATCTCTAACCGTCCATGACTTCCTCACACGTTCTTGTGATGGCGCGTTACCTGTTTGCTGTAACCGCCGAGACCCGATACCCCGATGTATCCCCCAGTTTGTGACATGATTGATATTCCGGAATGTGTGGATCGTGGCTCCACTAAAGATAGCATGTAATGTTGAATTGAATAAACGTGTTATTCGGGAAGTGGAAATACTTGTGAAGTATCGTGTGTATTTTATCACGAGTCTTGCATTACGGTGTGGTAAAGTGATAGGTGATGACTCTCACTAACCAAATAACTCGACAAATGTATAACCAAAAAGTGTGAAGTTGGACGAGGATGAGATGATCTTTGAGACACTCATCTGCGGCAGATTAATGAATATTAGGGTTTTGAAGAGGAGCGCAAGCATGACTCTTGACTTGGTCAAAACCAAGCATAAGAAGGATTTTGGAGATGGCCGAAGCGGACGTGTATGTAGATGGCATGCTGGCGTACACGTCCATGTCTCACCGTCTCATGAAGGTGCGATCTGGCCTCAATTTGGCCTAGGCAAGAGGTGGTTGAGATCGGTTCTTGTGAAATCATAAAGCAAGGAGTTGAAACCGCATGACATTCTGCCTGTGCAGCGTTTGAGGCGACCAATCTTGGTCGGTCTTGGTCGATCACTCCAAAGCATGTAGGTGGTAGGCTGGTGTTCACGCCTATACGGACTATCCCATGAAAATCGTGATCTAAGCCACTCAAATCATCGGTGAAGTTGAGCGGTCGAGATTAGTTTGCAATTTGGGAAGTGTAACCACGCATGTTTGGGGCGGGCGTTTTGGATTAATAGGAGCATGATATGCCTTGGCCGATCACATGAGGAGGTAGATGGGCCCACTTTGGTCATCTTTGGTATGACCGGACCTTGCTTAATCTAATTTGGGACCCTCCATTCATGCGGAGAAGATGGACGCGCGTGATGGCTTGAAACCTAATTTTGGTTTTCAAAGTCGTGTGCCTCTTCTTGTTTGGGTGATGATTTTGTAACGGCCAAACATTGTTGGTCTTGGCCAGGTTGGTCAAGTGTGTAAGCGAGCCCACGGTGATCGTGTTGACATGCTCTGGGCCCTTTGAGTCTATATCTACACCCTTCAAATCACTTTTCGAAGATGGATGGATGAAATTGTTTTTGCGACACATGGAATATCAAACCCTAATTTAGGGTTTTAAAGTCATAATGCTTTGTATGAACGGTTTTCTTTTGGTAAGCTAAGGCCGTGGGTATTCCATACCATGCTTGGGGTGATGGAATTGATGCGGGGTCATCAATCATGCTTATGGAGTTGGATGACTGCGATCGAGATCATATCCGGAAGCGTCTGATCAAGTCAGGATGCTCAATCGAGCTAATATAACACACCGAGAGGGCTCAATCGGGCTAGTATAACACAGGAGGGCTCGGGCTAGTATAACACAGAAGTCGGCTGTCTGGGTATTTCGTACATGGTTTCATTATAGTGCTTGGAGGTTCGTGTTACTCTATAAGAGTAACACTCGGTCATCATGCCACACCGATAATGATTCATTATAATGCTTGGAGGTTCGTGTTACTCTATAAGAGTAACACTCGGTCGTCATGCCACACTTTGATAATGAGTCTTTGGAAATACAAGGCTGATAATGAAATTCACGGGGAAGGGATTGTTGCTACATGCTCCAACACAGGAGGAATTTCATGTATTCCGAGAATGGGATTGTTGCCACATGCTCCATTCTTGGTGAATTAAGTGAGGAATATCCAACACTTATAAATGGCTTTATCTTTTACAAGATGTCAGTGCATGATTTTCGGTTTTTTACAAATTTAACCTTAAACGAAAATCCACCATCAACATTAAGTCCCACCCTAGCACACAATGGTTACACTATTGTGTGGTAGGCATGAGATATTGACATACATATGTGAGAAAGACAGGGATAAAAGGAGCTTACCCGGAAGAGTCTTTGTTGCTAGTTGTCCACGCCGTCATGCTTGTATGGAATCCTTTGGTGGGGCCTCAGGTTTCTTTCTTTGGGTATTTGAATCAAAAAGAAACCAAATAAAGAGGAATCCTTCTTCTATTGGGATTCTCCTAATTTTTGTCTATAAAGAGACCAAGACTCCTTTCTTCTCCTCACGAATTTTTTTTTTTTTTTTTTTTTGCTCTTGTCCGCAACCTTGCTGCCACCGTCGACCATTGTTTAATGCGGAATTGTTGCTGGTGCTTGCCGTTCATTTCGGAGTTGCTCCGTCCAAGTAGTCAAGGTAGGTTTCGCTCCCTTTTTTTTTTTTTTTTTTTTTTTTCAACGGTCAAACCCTAGTTTGTTAGGTAAACACCTTTTGTAAGACATGTGCATGCTTGAGCTTTTTCCACCATTTGGCTTGAATCCAGTGGACACGATTCCATGAATAAAGAATATCGTGTTATGATGCATGCGGATAAATGAATGTGGGCCCAGCCGTGTATCTTAACGTGGGTCTTATTCACATATGCTTGACTGAAATTTGTCTGGGACTTGAAACTTGATCAAACTTGACTTGACATTTATCCCGAGACTTGAAAATTTGAGTTATCAAACTTGATCAATACCGGACTTGAATGATGTTTGGGCCAGGCCATTGTATGCTCCGATCACGAGTTGTGTCTTTCTTGTGTGTGACTACATTTCTCATGCGCTTTCATCGAGTTCTAACTCCTGTGTTTTATTTCATTAGGTAGAAAGAAAAGAACTCCTGTCGATATGTCTTACGGAGATAATCTTTGGTGCCAAGTCGGGAAGTGTTGACGACTTCAAAGATATCTTGAACATCGATGATGAGTTGTTCACCTCGCCTTTTCTAACATTAGGAAACATCCTTCTCATAAGATAGTCTTGCTTTCCGATTCGGAAAATATGGATCTTTGATCCATTCTCTTCTTGACACTTGTGATGAGATTTTGTCTCGAAAGAAACGAATATCGCCTTCTCCTATTGATTTCAAGACTTGCCATACTCACTTTGGGTTCTTATGAAGGATGGATGAGACGCATGTTGAGTAATAAGGGCATTAAGGACAATTTGACCAAAGCACAAATCCTCAATGCGGTCATGGCATCTGCTACCCTCGAAAGTAGGAAAGATATTGCGGGTTTGATTACCTTCATTTCTCGGTGGCGCATTTCTCTCACATCTGTAAGTATCTAGATGGGGAGAGATGACTATTACTTTGGAGAGTGTGGCTGCATTAATGAACACACTTTTATTCTTTGAAGTCTTTCTTACGACTCTCCGTCTCGGAAAAGAGTAACTATCTTTCTATACTTCATAAGGTTGCGGAATCGACGTCTGGAGAAAGAGGAGAAAAAGATGCGAGATGCTTTTACACACACAGTGGGTGTCGGGTGGTCTCTGTGGACCCGGGCCGATCAGAATTGGAAAATGAGCTCGGCTTGATCGCGTTCTGTCTTTATGGCTGTCCCGGAGATATATTTGATGATGGTTAGGAAAGAAGACCATTAGAAGTGACCTTGTCAAGATTGCTATAAAGGGTGGCGAAGGGTGAAGTTCTTCCTCTGGGCTCATTGTTCCTTGGATCACTGTATTCCCATCTGGATGCTTTAGCAATGGACATGCATGCTTCTAACGGGTATAAGAAGGTGGAGTCGAACATTCACTTCGCTTTTCTGCAGGCGTTCTTATTGGAACACTTCAAAATTTACGCTCCTACTCCAGGAAATTCGATCAATAACTTGTATGGTGGCTCGAGAATACTCCGTTGGAATAAAAAGCGTCCAGGAGGCGGTCGAAGCTTGCGACGTATTTGACAATGTGTCTTACGTGGATTTAGTCCATGAGGCGGTCCACCATTCCATTGTCGACCAAAGACTTTTGCTATCACTTGACAGTCACGATGTTGTGTTGTGTCTGATGTCGAAACTATGAAATACGGAGAACTTATTTACTGTAGCATTTGCATTCCGAGGACACGTCCGTCTCTATTTAACGGAGAATTTTACGTGACTCAGTACAATATTGGCCAGTTTTGCTAAGCCAAATGAGGGTTTGATCGGGCGTCCCATTCATCCGTTCACCAAAAGGGTTAGAAAGAATCTCTTAGAATATTCTTAATCTTTGGTATGTTTTAGAGCGGGTGTGCCTTCCCCATACGGCCTATTAGGAGAAACCCGTGGTAACAGATAAGTATAAGGAATTTTGGAAGAGACAAGCTGGTTGGTTTTCGAGAAATTTTACGAGAGTGTTGTGACAAATTCCGTAGTGAGCCATCTTCGACGTCTTGGCCAAGTATTTCCGGTTGAAGCCACTTCGGATAAACGGACCCGAGGCGAGGTTACGTCCCCAAGTAAGGAGAGAGATCTAAGAGGCAAGTGTGCGGTTCGGTGATCCTTAATTCTTCAATATGCGGGTATTTAAATCTCTTTCTCGTTGATTTCTTCATTCCCAGTGTAAATTCTTCTAAAAGCGGTCTTTACTTGAAATCGGGGAATTAGAAGAGAATGTCTTCAAAGGTTGGCGCGTATTCAAAATGAGAAAGGCTGGTAATGTTGGCCTTCGTCTTTGAGAATCACAGCGATCTTGACCTTCATCTTTGAGAACCTTCTTGCGATCTTGACCTTCATCTTTGAGAAGTTTGGAGAAACCGCTCCTTTTTCGACCATGGCGAGAGATGATGCAAGCTCGGTTGAACAAGGCGCTTCCCTTAGTGATCTTGTTGACGGGGTCGTGATGGAAATCAGCACCCGAGAGCGAAATAGATGCCTAAGGAATATAAGAGAGACGATGCTCTTTGTAGTTGAGACGCTCCCATTGAAATCCATCCTGAACAGGTTCGGACAACATGGCTATTGTGGTGACTCCCTCTGAAAGGTCTCCTGCAACTGACAAGGCTCCTGCGGTTGGTGAATTACCGGTGATGCAGCCTGGGGCTTTGTTCGATCCTCCTTTTACTACCCCTCACCCAGGTCATGTATTGGTTGGCGGATTGACGTCTTGGGTTCGATTCGAAAAATTGTACACGACAATAACTGGGAGAAACACGGCCATATTGCTACCACCACGAAGCTCAAAAGTCGCCTTGCATTGGTCAACCAGCGTCCAGAAGCTTTATCTACTATCGAGGATGAGCGTCACGGCCAGGTCCGAGCAGGTTACGAGGAGATGGTTGAAGACCTGGAAGTGCCATCGAGACGTGTTTGCGCAATACGGTTTAATGCCCCTTGGTTCTTGAAGGGTTCTCCAAGATTCAGGAGCTTGAAAATTACAGGATGAAGTCCCTCTGCTGAGATTTGTGTTGCTCGCCGGGGAAGAAGAGGTCGAAAAGGCATGTATGAGGAGTTGAAGGTGAGGGCGGCCGTGCTCAAAGGATGAAAGTCGCTCTTGCCCGGAAGGACGAGTTGTTCTTTGAAGGACTTTCCTTGATTCGTGCCATATACTTGCCTCTTCTTTTAGATGTTTCTCTTTTTGAGTGATAGTGAGGATTTTCTTTCGTAATTTGACTTACGGTTTTGAGTAGGTAATTGAAGCTGGTTTATTTTGAGATAGTTTTGTGGATAACTTTTAAAATGGGTTATTTTAAATGGGATTTGCATCTTGGTCATGAATGATTGCACATATCGCATGAAATTGCAAATGTTATGTAAAAGAGAGGCTGACGAAAACAAACATGGCATTTGATCATTGAGCCTCTTTTTCCCACGTGCGGGATGCTAAGTCCCCGATGAATTCTAAACTATCTTTCTTGTAAAATTGTTGAGTAAAACTTACTTGTTTCTTGAAACCTCCCTTGTATCAAGCTAGGAGTAGCTTCTCCAAGAAAATCCTCCGTACTAATCTTCTCTTAACTATCCCTCACGAACCAAGCTTCTCTGAACAATGCGCTTCAAGCGTTGCATTCCTTTGGTGGGGTGATGAAGGAACCGGTGGTAATGACAATACCTCGGGTCCATTACTTCTTGATCGATGAGTGGGCGCCGTCAAAGGGGTAGCTCCACTTCTCCACTTGTGCCCACGTCTCCGGTAGCTCGAGAATTTTCTTCATTGGGAAGGGAAATGTAAGTACCTTGTATCTAGATTTTCTGCGTTAGCGGCGTTGCGATGTCTCTCGTGGCTTTGATGTGGAGCAGGAGATGAAGTTGGAAGACTTGCGAGTGTCATCATATCTGCCGGATCGCTTGCCTAGGTAGAGGGATGTGGAAGGTGCCGTAATGTCACTTCTGCTGAGTGACCAAATTGAATGCTCCCATTCTCGTATTCGGACATCCCACCAGTTGATTTCTCCTTCCTCAAGCATTCCTTGATTGGTTGGAAGGCCGACTCGAGATTGGACAGTCTTAGGGCTTCGACAAGAGTTTTGAGGTATAAATCCTCTAGCAAGGCTCCATAGGCTGCGAGTTCCCCTTCTTTATCTCGAGACATTGTAGTAGTCCGGATAAGTCTCTTCTCTGTGGAGTTGCATCGGGTCTCCATTGTTGGCCAGGACCATGTTGTTCATCTTCCCTAAGTCTCCCTGTGATTCGTCCTCTTTTGCTTCTCCACCGGTAAAGGTGTGATTCTGGTTAAAGTTTCAACATTTCTTGTTGCACAGTGGATGCATCCTTCTTGTAATTGTCTTTGCCATATCATTCAAAAGGCGAAATGTCTCGCTCTGCCTTTCACAGTGATCTGGCTTTGATTTGCCAAGACATCCTCCAGCATTCTAGTTATACTCCCCATGATATCCCGAACCACTGCCGGACTCACGGTGAAGGTACATCGTGGGATGAAAATTGAAAAAATTGAGAATTCAATTTTTTGCAATGAGAGATCAACCTCCCTTTGTGGTCGCCCGATTGTTTATGGGTGAAAACTACTCCTGCCGAGAATTTGGTAATTTGGGGTGTGGATGAGGAATGAATTTAAACCTTTAAACAAATGCCTTTGCGCGGTGAGTGCTTGTAGATTCGAGAGATCAATGCGTGCAAGTCCGGCCTAAACCAAGAAATGGCCGTTCCGGACTTGTTTGGTCACAAAGTGAAGGAGATGGGGTTGATCTTGGGGAGGAAGCGAAGAAGGTGTTGAGATTGTGAAGGTGTTGGCTTGCTTATGACATGTGAGAAAGATGAGCGAGGCTTGTGGTTGATGCAAGCGGGATGCAGGTGTTTGAATACGATTTTTGTATTAACACTTGGTTTTTGTCTCAATGCGAACTTGTGTTGTTGTTTGAAATAGGGCGGAGAACCTATTTATACAAGTCATTGAGCCTCATTCACGTCTCTCGTGGAAGTGGAGGAAGTGGGTGATGGAGTAGTGGAGTTGTGCGTCGACCCGGTCTTGCCCACTTCTCTGTTCATCTCTAACCGTCCATGACTTCCTCTGCACGTTCTTGTGATGGCGCGTTGCCTGTTGCCTTGTAAAACATGGACCAATACCCGGTATGTATCCCCAGTTTGTGACATGATTGATGTATCGAATGTGTGGATCGTGGCTCCTGAAAGATAGCATGTAATCTTGAATTGAATAAGCGTGTTATTCGATCGAATCTTGTGAAGTATCGTGTGTATTTTATCTGAGTCTTTGCATTACGGTGTGGTAAAGTGATAGGTGATGACTCCTCACTAACAAATAACTCTGACCGGCGTTATAACCAAGGTGGTGAAGTTGAATGGATGAGATGATCTTTGAGATACTCATCTACGACCGTTAATGAATATTAGGGTTTTTGAAGAGGAGCGCAAGCATGACTCTTCAGCACGCGTTTGGAGAGGACCGACCTTGGTCGGTCTTGGTCGATCACTCCAGCATGTAGGTGGTAGGCTGGTGTTCACGCCTATACGACTATCCCATGAAAACGTGATCTAAGTCACTCAAATCATCCGGTGAAGTTAGTAGTCGAGATTAGTTTGCAATTTGGGAAGTGTAACCACGCATATTTGGGCGGGCGTTTTGGATTAATAGGGCATGATATGCCTTGGCCGATCACATGAGGAGGTAGATGGGCCCCACCGGTGGTCATCTTTGGTATGACCGGACACCTGTAATCTAATCTGGACCCTCCATTCATGCTGGGAGAAGATTGGCCAGCGTGATGGCTTGAAACCCAATTTTGGTTTTCAAAGCGTGCGCCTCTTCTTGTTTGGGTGACGATTTTGTCACGGCCAAACATTGTTGGTCTTGACGATTGGTCAAGTGTGTAGAAAAGAGCCACGGTGATCGTGTTGACATGCTCTGGGCCCTTTGAGTCTACATCTACACCTTAAATGCACACTGCGAAGATGGATGGATGAGGCTGTTTTGCGACACATGTAATATCATATGAGCCTAATTTAGGGTTTTCCGTCATAATGCTTGGTATGAACGGTTTTCTTTTGGCAAGCTAAGGCCGTGGGTATTCCATACCATGCTTGGGGTGATGGAATTGATCTCGGGTCATCAATCATGCTTATGGAGTTGGATGACTGCGATCATATCATATCCGGACTGCATCTGATCAGAGTCCGATGCTCAATCGAGGCTAATATAACACACGAGAGGGGCTCAATCGGGCTAGTATAACACACCGAGAGGGCTCGGGCTAGTATAACACACCGAGAAGTCACACATGCGGGTATTTCGTACATGGTTTCATTATAGTGCTTGGAGGTTCGTGTTACTCTATAAGAGTAACACTCAGTCATCATGCCACACTGATAATGAATCATTATAGTGCTTGGAGGTTCGTGTTACTCTATAAGAGTAACACTCAGTCGTCATGCCACACTGATAATGATTCATTGAAATACAAGGTGATATGAAATTCACGGGAAGGGATTGTTGCTACATGCTCCAACTTTGGAGGAATTTCATGTATTCACGCGAGAATGGGATTGTTGCCACATGCTCCATTCTTGGTGAATTAAGTGAGGGAGTATCCAACACTTATAAATGGCTTTATCTTTTACAAGATGTCAGCGCATGATTTTTTACGGTTTTTACAAATTTAACCTTAAACGAAAATCCACCATCAACACATGTATCAATGTTAGAAGCACCCAATGGAAGGGTTACTAATTTATGTCTTGTAGACACATCGGTATCAACAGTATTGCGTTATTGTCATCCACTGGGTAATTTTCCCTTAACATATCTGGAATCCCACATGTTTCCACTTTCATTGCATCTTTGCTAGCTACTGCACCCCTCATTAATTGCTGCATCATTTTTCTTGGCATTTAGTTTATTTTTGAAAGATAACAACAATAATTCATTCATTTATTCATCATGTATACTTGAAGCATCCCTAGTACACTAAATTGTTTCATCTCACCTAAATAAGGTTTCAACTACGATAATGTAGAACTAAATAAGTTTATGTAACAAGTTATTCAAAAGACAGATTAAGAGTTTTCGTTACTTACATAAGCATTTGTAGACAGAGTTAAGTGCTTCTTCCCATAGTATGCCGGCTTAGATGGATCTTGCATCTTGGATTGCAGCATGTTGATGTAGTAATCAACAATCTCGTTGTTAATGTTTTCGTCATCCATTAGATCTTGGATATGCCTTCCATGGACGATCTCTTCCACTACATTGTTGAAATAAAAGCTACATGCTCTGGTACTGCATTTTCAAAGATTATGTTAACTCCCTGACATAAAATAACATATTACTTTATTGAAGCATTATTTTTCTTGACATTACATATTTGTTACTGAGAGTTGCATACCTTTACATTTGCTTGCTCAAAGAATGGGCGAAGGACATTTTTTTCATCCTCGGTCACGGATTTCCATAGTTTGAGATTTTAAAGCTTCTTCGATTTTTTTGCTCGGTGGCGTCACATTAATGTAATTATCAAGGTCGATTATTACCGTTCTTCTTCAACACCTCCCCTTTCTTCTTTCTCTTTCCTCCTTTCGTCCTCTTCTTCACTTTATCATCGGTGTGAATTTATCAAAGCATTCCTTGACGACCTTGTGTTATACCTACGTGCTTTCCTGTAGCCTCGGACTTATTCCTTTGGCTCCGTCGCCAGAATCATTACCGTCTTGGGTGGTGTCTTCATATTCGATTGGCCCGTATTTCATCTAATTTGTATATCACTTTAAGCCCTTCCAACACATTATCATCATCCTGAGTTTGAAATCACCTATTCTCATTTTAAATGTGTAGGAGTATATTCCGTTTGTTGAGTCGGAGCATCTTCCATCTTTTCTCGAGGAGTAGGAGTAAATATTCCTATAGCGGTGATTGCACGAGAAGCTTGGGGTAGTACCTGCGGAAATAATCGATTAGATTAAACATATCAATATATCATTGTTGACTCATTGTTTTTTGGGATCAACAATTGTTGTTGGTTCTTCTATGGGATCAACTTCCATTGTTTACCCCACATTATTGTATCAACTTCTATTGTTGACACTTACAAAAAATAAAAAATTATGCATGGTTTTATCTGTATGTACAAAGTTAATTCCATTATTTGTAAATGCTAACACTCGTTCTCTTCTTTACAACAAACCAATCATTCATTTATTTGTTGATCCATTTGCTTTCATGGATCAACTTTCATGTATAACTTAAACATACTTGCATACAATTTTTAGAGTAACTAATATGTCTTTCAAATTTATTACTTTTTCAACTGAGTTAAAATAGTACCTGTAGGGACATAATCCGATGTTCACTGGACGTATAATGTTAATTGGAGGAGTTGAATAAACAATTACATCTCCCACGATCTCCGCTTCCTGCATATTTGTACTCATTTCTCCTTCTTTTACTTCATTCTCCTCTTTTATCTCATTGGTGAGTTACCAATCTCTTGCAACCACGATCTTGATCTGAAGATCTTTCTCCTCTTCTAACTGTTGATCTGAGTTACCAATCTCTGCTATCACAGTAGCTATTAGAAGATCTGCTTCTTCTTGTCTTTTTTTTTCTTCTCTTCCTGCATGGAAGCCCTTCTGCCAGTTTGTCTTCAAAGCATCCGACACCAAAGGGTAAAACCTGGAATTTTATTCCACTCTGATAACCCTTCTTAAAGCTTTTTTCCAAATCAGTTTCACCAGCATCTGAAAGTGACAGTGCCGGTTGACTTGATTCTTGTTCTTCTTCTATATTCAAGTCATCTTCATTTTCCTTTTCAGATGGTTCTTCACCTTTATTCTCCACTTGAGTTAATTCTGTCTCAAGCATAGTATTGGTTGTTCTTCTGAATTCCCCTTGAGTACTCTCTGATCTTGCTCTCTTGAGATGATTCTCCTTTTCATTCCATAGCTTCACTTCATTAGCAATATCCACAAGTTTCTCTTCTCTCCAGGATGTAACTGAATCCTGTGCTTGTTGCTGTCAATGATTTTCTTCATGAATATTATGTTGCTCATCAATGCCTTTGCTTGGCCCTTCCTATGATAAGTTATTTCCTGTTTTTCAAACTCAAGAAACATGTTTTGTTCTTCGATTCTCATTCCGCTGCCTCTCTACTTCCAACTCTCGTCTTTGGTGCTTAGAAAGATCAATCAAATACATCTCTTCATCTACATCACAGGGATCAACAAAATCTTCATGAACCTGCAAATCAACATAAAAATATAGTTAGCAAAATATTTTTTGACAATAATATTTTTTTCTCACTTTTTACCCATAATATATCTTTCACGAGGGGCGCAGCCAGGGTGATTTGCGGCGTATATGATTTTGCAGCAATATATAAGCTGAGTACATTTCGGATATGATGTCAACTTCCATTGTTGACACAAACAAAATGTGGTACATTTAAGTTACCGTGTAAACATTGGTTGTTGACTCCATACAATTGTATCAACTTCTATTGTTGATACACAAAATCTGTTGTGTATCAACTTCCATTTTTGACACAAACAAAATGTGGTACATTTAAGTTACTGTGTAAACATTGGTTGTTGACTCCATACAGTTGTATCAACTTCTATTGTTGATATACAAAATATGTTGTTGATTCCATTCATTGGGATCAACTTCCATTTAAGTTACTGTGTAAACATTGGTTGTTGACTCCATACAACTGTATCAACTTCTATTGTTGATACACAAAATCTGTAATACATTTTAGATGGCAACAACCATAAAATCACAATTGTTTTCCTAATCCTAATCTGAACCAGCTCTAATTTAAATACATAGATACAATAAATGTGCATAATCAATCTTTTTCTCTAGTAGATTTCAGTTATTCTCTAATCAGTATACATACAAATGTACCAAGTTCAATATGTTGATACACAAACTTTTTTTGTTGACTCCCTAAACTGGTATCAACTTCCTTTTGTTGACAACTTGACATCATAAAAACTGAAAACTATTTGAAATATAAATTGAGTAAATGAATTTTTTTTACCTTATGAGTGAGCCAAGTCATGTTTATTCTATTATCAACTTTATCTCCAAATTCTTTTACCAGTTCTTTGCACATTGCATGTTGGCTCCATCTCAGGAATCTTGGAGTTGCGCTTTCAAAATTTGACCTCTTTGCGATGAATTTTTCTGTATGTTCGCAAAACCAATACTGCATACAGAGAATCAATGATGTTAGTTTTGACATACAGTATGCATTTTACTATGTTCAAAAATAAACATTATATTAAATGAACTTCTTTTTTTACCGGCAATAGAGTTGTGCAGCCAGGAACACTTCTTTTCTTTCCTTTCTGCTTTCCAATGTATTTAAGAAGATAGTTTACTATGTGATCTGGCCATGATACTTTGTCCATGTTTAAAATATGAGGAAGCCATTGCTTTGCTAATCCTATTGCACCAGCATCCGTGAAGAAAACAACTGTGCACAGCCACATAGCAAAAAGTCTCACAAAATGTTGTGGGTCAGACTCATCGTTAGCTGCATCTTTTAGTTTGCGCTCAATTTCAGCTTTCGTTATTTTATCACTCATATCTTCACCCTCCCCTGGTCTGAACTTGTTCTTTAACCATGTAGTGACTACGGGATCATTCTTTTTATTCAAAGAACTTCTTCAACTCTTCACTCTCGATGACCCTTCTTATCTTAAACATGATTGCAAAATCTCTTGGTTCTAGTGAGCACTCGGGAAGCGGTTTTATTTTTTTCCGAACTTGAACTTGTTTGTTTCTTTATCGAACACTCCAATAAGTAGTTGTATTGCAAGGACGATTTTCGTTAACCACTTATCAGTCGTTATATCGATCATGTCTGCTGTGTAGAATGGGCTGATGAAGTCCCAAAACGGGCATTCCTTTAGTGCTTTCCCATTGATTGTCTTCTTCCCATTATCAGAATCTCCTACTTCAAACAGTTTATATAGAAATTTACACATATCAACCAGCGGCATCAGACATGATTTGAATTTGGTTTCGTTCTTTCTTGATCTACCTGCATACATGTAACTCATTCATTTATTTTTATATTTAATATAGAATGAACTTAATTATATTTCAGCATACAACTGAAATCAAAAATAATGTATAATTCATTTAGTTTTACCTTTTAGTTCTTCCTCCGTTTCGCCATCTGCGGCTACTTTTTCTTCTTCTGATTCTGACTCTGATTCTACTTCTTCATCCTCTGAATCTTCTTCTTCAACTACCACCTTTTTCTTTCCTTTACGTACTGGTTCTTGTTCATTTTTCTTATTCTTCTTTGTCGTTGCTTCCTGTTCTTTTTCATTCTTATTCTTGGTCTCCCTCTTTCTTTTTGTTGCTCTAACTTTTTGACTCTCTTGCTGCGATTCGTCTTCTTCTGAATCTTCTTCTGGTTCTTCATTTTTGTGCTTTCTTCTTTTTTCAACCAGTTTTTGTTCTTCAAGTAATAACTTCTTGTTCACCCTCTTCCTTTTTGGGGCTACATTTTTATCAATCTGTTGTGAATCATCTTCTTCTATACTCTTCGGATGTAGCCTTGGTGATTTTCTCATTTCTTTCATCTATTTTCAAATAGCATTAATGTAGTCAGCCATCTTATTCATTCAATAATCGCAACAATAACAGTTGAACAGTTAGTAAAAAGGGATCAACATTTGTTTGTTTATCCTATCTAATTGCACCAACTCCTGTTGTTGATAACAATGTACTTGTATAACTCCTGCTGTTGATACCATCAAATGTTATCAACTCCTATTGTTGATTCCATTTTATGTGATCAACTACTGTTGTTGATCTCATTGTACTGGTATAATTATAGTTGGTTTTCAGTTTTTATGGCATCAACTCCTGTTGTTGAACCAGGTTACTGCTATAATATGGCATCAACTACTGTTGTTGACACCAACAAAAACAATTATAACAAGAATTACCACAAAACAAATTCTTCTATAACCAAACCTCAAAACAAATTCTTACATGAAAGATAGCAAACCTCAAAACAAATTCTTCTATAACCAAAACAGATATTACATGAAATTTTTTTGTAAGTTATTAGCTGTTGTTCATTCATTCATTTAGAATAACTAACAACAATTACCCTAACTTGTTTATATATATTCTTTTTATTAGATGAAGCAGAACCAAACTCAATTACAGTCAACATCAATTAGCACAACTTGTTCATATGTAGCCTTACATGAGAAAGACAACCAACTTCTGTTGTTGAACATTAGCATTAGCATAAACATTAGCATTAATAACTCAAATAACAATAACATTGATGGATCAACTTCATTGTTGAACCATTTTACTTGCTATAATATGGCATCAACTTTTGTTGTTGATCCTATAAATTGCATCAATTACTATTGTTAAACCATGTTCTTTGGAATAATATGGCATCAACTCCCATTGTTGACCCTAATCTATTGTTTAACATCAACATTAATATCAATCAGTAACTTCTCTTCTTTTGCAGAATCATCAACTCTAAGCAAGGACTTGTTTAATTATCATGAAAATACTTATGAACACACACACAGAGAAGTACAATAATTTGAATATACTTTTCTTACCTTTATCAACTGCAAGCGCAACTTTGAAATCGATTAACCTAAAATCAAAATTAAAATCAAACAAAAACAGTTAATACGAAACTAATTCTATCCCAAACCAAATCATAGTATCTAGTAGCAGTAATTGGCATCAAACCTTACATGCAATTTTTTTTTTCCAGAAACTGAAAATTAAAATTAAAATCAAAACCTTAAAATATCACCATCAAAACCAAAATATTCACCAATAACAGTAAATAGAAGATTAAAATCGTGTTTACCTCTTTGAATCTTGTCTTTAAATCTTCAAACTTAGTAAACCCTATTTTTCTATCATTTCTTCTCAAATTTTTTGATTGTTGAAACTAAAAATGGTTCTAATGAGATCAGTTACTGAGATTTATATAGTTTGACGGTTTATTTTTTCAGTTTTTGATCGACGGTTTCGCTTTGATTTTCCATTCAAATTTTTTTCTTCTCATTCTGAACGAGAGAGAAGAGATGAAGAAGGAGAGAGAGATCGTGTGCGTGCGTAACGGCTACTGGAGTAAATGAGCTGTAACGTTATAATCTTTAATTATATTGAGGGGCATTATTGTAATCTAACAGTCCGTGTTTTTTAAGGGAGGGTATTATTATTTTGGGGGAGGGTATTTATGTTGGGCCTCTATTATAGGGGCATTTAATTAATGTACCCTATAGACTAAGGAGGTCCAGAGAGCATCAACGTGATCACCGCGGGCCCACCTGTGCGTGTGACCGGCTGGCCTAGGCTAACCATGGCCGAGCGCCTCTAAACACACGCCTGAAGGTGGTATCTGACGCGGCTTCCAAATCCTTTGCGGCAATGGATTCCTGTCGCAAATCGATCACGACCACTCATCTTTGCCAGCCAATTTGAGTGGCCTAGATCGCACCTTCATGAGACAAAGTGGTACGTACATGCACACCGGCAGGCCGTCTACACGCATGCCCGGTCGGTCCCACCAAAACCCTTGTCCATGCTTCTATTTCGGTCAAGCTAAAGAGTGATGCTTGCACACCTCTCTAAAACCCTAAAATCCATCAACGGTCCCAAACATGTGCCGCAGATCATCTCTTCCGTCCAACTTTTACAGCTTGGTCGGACAGCCTAGGCTAAGAGTTAAATAGCCAATGAGGCACCTTGGTGATCACCGTCTGTCACTCTACCACATGGAGTGATCGGCCAAGGGATGGCCCGCCCACGCGGCCTTCAAACTATCCCTTGAAGATGTTTGAACATACTGTTATTTTAAGACGCTTAATCCGCGACTTACTCCATTGAGCTTTAAAACAGCGATGCTTCATACATATTAATTGTATTCGATGCATTACATGCATAATATATACACGATATTTCATGAATATCGATTTCCTAAATAACTTATTTATTTAACCTAATAACATCACATGTTATTTCCTGCGGGTCCCACGACTCGACCCACTCACTAGAGACATCAAACATGTCACAAACTTGGGGATACTCACTGGGGTATTGGTCTGGAGGTTTGCAGCGTGCAAAGCGCCATTACAAGAACGTGTCAGGAAGAGTGGACGGTTAGCAGTGATGAGGGAAGTGGGCAAAAGTTTGATCGTGTAACAATCAACACTCCAGCACGACCCCACTACTCTATCACTTCACCTCCTCCACTTCCTATGAGATGAGGGTTGCGCTCAATGACTTGTATAAATAGGTCTTTCACCTATTTCCAAACAACACAGACGAACACAGAAAAAACCAAGTGTTGTCATCAGTATCTAGAAATCACCATTCTGATACAAGTCATAAACAACCAATACCTTCACAATCTCAACACCTTCTTCTCTTTCCTCCCTAAGATCAACCCCATCTCCTTCACTTTGTGACCGAAGCAAGTCTGGAACGACCATTTCTTGGTTTAGGACAGAATTGTATAGATTGACCTCTCGAATCAAAAGCACTCCCGTGCAGTGCATTTGTTTAGGGTTTAGATTCGTTTCTCATCCACACACACCCACATCTACCAAAAACTGCAGAAACAATTTTTACCCATAAACACTTGGACGGTATCACAAACCAATATCCAAGTGTCAATCAATTCAATCAACAACCTAAAGGTCGGATTCAAGAACTGATTGAACTTAACGCACAACCTGTGATATTTCTATTATATAACAAAATATAATGCGGAAAAGAAATAACACAGACACCAGAATTTTGTTAACAAGGAAAACCGCAAATGCAGAAAAACCCCGGGACCGAGTCCAGCTTTGAACACCACATTGTATTAAGCCGCTACAGACACTATCCTACTACCAATGAACTTCAGACTGGAATGTAGTTGAGCCCTAATCATAATCTTAATCGTATGGAAGCGAAATAAGATGTTGTGGAATCACAAACGATGAGACGAAGATGTCTGTGACTACTTTTAATCTTACCTATCGGAGATAAATCTCAAGCAAATCTTAGAAAATATAATACTCAATCATGATAGTAAAAGTAAGATCAGAACACACAACTACAGAGAAAATAGTTGGGTATGGCTTCAGAATCCCAATGAAGTATTTAAGTCATTAACCTATAGGGTTTCGTGAAAAATCTAAGGTTAAAGGAGAATCGACTCTAGTCGCAACTAGTATCACACAGAAAGTGTGGGGATTAGGTTTCCTAGTTTCTAGAGTTCTCCCTTATATAGTTTTCAAATCAGGTTTTGCAATCTAAGTTACCTTGGTAACAAAGCATTCAATATTCACCATTAGATGAAATCCTGATTAGACTCAAGCTAATATCTTTCAACCGTTAGATCGAACTTAGCTTGTTATACCCAAATGAAATGTACCTTCATTTAGGTTTGAGTAACCATACCTAAACGTGTACACTAGGTTGGATCAACAGTAGTTAACCGAGGTTAGCTATATGAACATTTTCATATCAACCTTATTCATCTTAACCACAACTAGTTCAAATGACTCAAATGAAACTAGTTATAAAGTTTTTCAATTGCTATATTCTCATAGAAGTATACAAGAACACAAAACGGTTTGATTCACTCGAATCAATTCATGAACATCATAGCCGCGGTTTGCAAAGAATGCATTCCTTATTATATAAATGTATTAGTTCATGAACAAACCGATTTTAGAACTTTAACCACTCAAGTATGCAAACGTGTACGCATACTTAAGTAGCCGGTCTGAGTTTGGGTTCGCCAGTATGCAAACGGGTACGCATACTTCCAAACACAACAGAAATTCCCGGACCCAAACCCTTTTCCAGTACGCGTACGGGTATGTGTACTTAGGTACTCGGAATTTCACAACTAACAGATACGCATACGGGTATGCATACTATAGTTCCGGTCATGGATCACATAAATGCAAGAACGCACACTATGTTCATAATCCAATGATGGTTAAGTGTTCTAAACTCTATTTCAATTATTGAAACTTTCTTAGAGGATGACAATAGCTTTTTTCACGAACTATTAGCATCAAAGCAATTTTCAAGTTATTGAAATAATCATAACGAAACATTCTAAGTCTACACCAAATGATTGTATCACACAAACCATGTAAGATGTTACTCAGCGATTTTCACATGATCATCTTTTGACTTTCGTCAAGAATATAAAATGAACTTTGTTGAAGCGAAAGCTTACTAACACATATTTCAAGAAATATGTAAGCGAGTTAAACTCTGTTCGAAATCTCAAATGTGCATAATTGAATACTATTTAGTAATATGACTTTTGTCTCAATATAGGAGATTGAGTAGAAATAGAATTTCCAAGTGATAGATGAGTTTAAATCTCCACATACCTTTTGTTGATGAAGTTTCACAAGCTTTCCTTAGTAGTTCCTCATCTTCAATTGATGAACGCTGTGAAGTCTAATGCTCAACTACACAATATATCCTAGTCCGATACATCACTATATGTAGACTAGAAATAAAGACTTATAGTTTTGATCACTAACATTGACAAACAAGCTTGAGATAGAAACGCTTGCGAGTTCGACCGAGCAGTGCTCTAACAATCTCCCCCTTTGTCAATTTTAGTGACAAAACTATCAATACATATGAATTACAAAATAAATAAACTTTGTAGCTTCTCATCCAAATGCTTGATCTCCTTAGTTCTTCAAAATTACTTTAAATCTTCGTCACTTCCAAGTACTCCAATGATTCTAAATGTGTTCAACTCAGCATCATAGTTTTTGAAGATCTGTAGCTATAACAATGAGAAAACAGTTACTCTCAATCATTGTTATACAGTGTCATAGTATTATTACACAGCATCAAAGTTTAATTATACCACAACTTTGACAACAATACTATGGTGATTAATCACTCCCCCTTTGTCAATACTTCATCTCACAATGAAAACCACTCCCCCTTACATAATGATCCGTAAACCATATGTATTTGTAGTGTGAACTACACATTAATTCTCCCCCTTTTTGTCAATATAAATTGGCAAAGGTACGAAAACTAGTAGGATCCTTATGAAATTTTCATAGAGATACTTCATGACCAAAAGAGAACAACATATCAACTTGTTTCGATGATTTCACATAGTCGAAACTTAGTGTATTCATCAAGGAGTTTATAAAGATACAAGAAAACTCCTACAATATTCCACAGCCACACTCCCCACAAAGATTTTGCAATTAAGCACAAGTTCAATTAAGAACTCTTCCCCATAAAATGTCATTCCCGAAAGAACAACAAGAGCGACCTTACTTTCACAAGAAAAGAAGGATTTCTTTGGACATTAACAAATCACATGAAACATGAATTTGTATCCAAAAATCTCAATTGAATTAACCACAAGGAAAATAATCAATTCAATTGGCCATGCTCAACATAAGAGAACTTACGGAGCCGCACAGTACATACACAAAGATGTGGATCAGGGAAAGACCAATACTGCGGAATAATCAAAGATTCATTCTATCTTTCATCACTATTTGCACAATGACATATAATAAACTTAATCTTTGTAAACAAAAGTTCATCCTATCTTCCATCAATATTTGCATAATGACATAATAGGCTTAACTTTTGTAGTTAAAAGTTCATTCTATCTTTTATCAATATCTTCATACCGACATATATAGAGTTAACTTTTGAACATATATGGTACATTCAAGGTTCATGGACGTAAACAACATATCCCATAACAATTTGCAATATATAAAACCATAAAGATTAATACTGCAAAAATCATCTTCCAAATAACTTAGAATTTAAATAAATAAATCTAAAAACATTGCAAGATGAAAACGTTGGCAATAGCTATGTGTACTCACAATAATGGCTATTCCAAACCCTATTTATCCTTCTTAAAAACATAAGTGTTGATGGTGGATTTTCAACAAGGGCTAAAATCGTAAAATCATGATACTGCATGTTTCTGACCCGGCTTCAGGAACGCATGTAAAGAATCATATTTTATGATCCGTGAACCGTTTCACGATCTCTGACTGAGTGGGCATTCCTCTCAGAGCCATGATGAATATGTTTCTCGAAAGGCCTCACAGCCGAGCGTTCGATGCTGCACATTTCATCATGACCTCTATGTAGAATCAAATGATTGGCAGTTCTCTAGACATAATTGTTTGTTAGAGAGCTTAACGCCTTTAGGACGTCACATTGCTCGATGTTCCCTGACTACATAGAGAGACCCACCTCTATATAGATAGTGATTGGGCGGTTCTCTAGACATAATTGTTTGTTAGAGAGCTTAACGCCTTCAAGACGTCACGCCGCTCGTTGTTACCTGACTATGTAGAGAGACCGTGTATAGATTCAGGCGGCTCTCTAGGCGGTCTCTCTAGACATAATTATTTTTTAGATGAGATGAACGCCTTTAGGATGTCAACGCTGCTGTTTATGGGTAAAAATCGTTTCTGCCGATTTCGGTAAATTTGGTAGGTGAGTGAGAAACTGGTTCAAACCCTAAACAAATGTGCTGCACGTGAGCACTTTATAGATTCGAGAGATCAATCTGTACAAGTCCGGCCTAAACCAAGAAATGGCCGTTCCAGACTTGCTTCGGTCACAAAGTGGAGGAGAAGGGTTGATTTGGGGACGGAAGCAAAGAAAGGTGTTGAGACCAGAATAATTCTGAGAGAGTAGTGTCTCGACTTGTATCAGAAAGTTAAAGCTTCGGTGCGAGAGATGAAAGCTTTTTTGGAGAGCTTGCAAAGTTGCCTTTTACGAGAGTGTAGTATTTTTTCTCTGACCAGAGACTTGTTGTGCGGTGGAAATAGGTAAGACCTATTTATACAAGTCGAGATTGAAACGTACCCTGGCCTCATGAAGGAAGAGAGTAAAGGGTGAAATAATGGGAGGAGGTGGTAACCGCATGGTGTTAATGGGTGAAAACGTTTTCACCATTATTTCCTCTTTTATTTGACCGCTTTATTCCTATTCACGCTTTCTTAATGTGAGCGTAGTGTACGCCGCATCTTTGTGACCGCCAAACCAAAACCCTAGAAAGCATCCCCGGTTTGTGTTGATATCTCGAGTGTTGGTTGCACCTTGAGTGCAAGTGGCGCTGCTAGTGGCGCGTGTGGCATGTGCCATTGGCATGTGCGGAATGCCCTTGTTGCGGGTTGTACTTTGAGCGCAAGTGGCAATGCCGAGCTGCTAGTGGCGTGCGTGGCATGTGCCAATGGCATGTGTGGAATGCCTTGGTGGTAGGTTGTACGTTGAGTGTAAGTGGCAATGCCAGAGCAGCTAGTGGCGTGTGTGGCATGTTCCAATGGCATGTGTGGAATGCCTTGGTGGTAGGTTGTACGTTGAGTGTAAGTGGAAATGCTAGAGCTGCTAGTGGCGTGTGTGGCATGTGCCAATGGCATGTGCGGAATGCCTTGGTGGTAGGTTGCATGGTTTGCGAGTTAGGCTACCAGCGTGGGTTTTGGCATGTGCCAATGGCGCGTACGGCCAAGTTGGCCTAAGTTGCACGGCTTGCAATTTAGGCTACCGGCGTGCATTAGGGGCACGGCTAGGTGATGAAGGCTACCAGCGAGCGTGTTGGCATGTGCCAATAGCATGCGTGGCCGTTTAGGGTCGTGGCCTTGGTAGGAAAGCTACCAGCGAGCGTGTTGGCATGTGCCAATGGCGTGCGTGGCCATTAGGGCCGTGGCCTTGGTAGGAAAAGCTACCAGCGAGCGTGTTGGCATGTGCCAATGGCATGCGTGGCCGTTAGGGCCGTGGCCTTTGTAGGAAAAGCTACCAGCGAGCGTGTTTGCATGTGCCAATGGCGTGCGTGGCCGTTAGGGCCGTGGCCTTGGTAGGAAAAGCTACCAGCGAGCGTGTTGGCATGTGCCAATGGCATGCGTGGCCGTTAGGGCCGTGGCCTTGGTAGGAAAAGCTACCAGCGAGCGTGTTGGCATGTGCCAATGGCATGTGTGGCCGTTAGGGCCGTGGCCTTGGTAGGAAAAGCTACCAGCGAGCGTGTTGGCATGTGCCAATGGCATGCGTGGCCATTAGGGCCGTGGCCTTGGTAGGAAAAGCTACCAGCGAGCGTGTTGGCATGTGCCAATGGCATGCGTGGCCGTTAAGGTCGTGGCCTTGGTAGGAAAAGCTACCAGCGAGCGTGTTGGCATGTGCCAATGGCATGCGTGGCCGTTAAGGTCGTGGCCTTGGTAGGAAAAGCTACCAGCGAGCGTGTTGGCATGTGCCAATGGCATGCGTGGCCGTTAGGGCCGTGGCCTTGGTAGGAAAAGCTACCAGCGAGCGTGTTGGCATGTGCCAATGGCATGCGTGGCCGTTAGGGCCGTGGCCTTGGTAGGAAAAGCTACCAGTGACGCATGTTGGCATGTGCCAATGGCATGCGTGTCCAATTTGGCCTAGGTTGCATGGTTTGCAAGCCTAGGTGCGGGCGCTACTTTGGCATGGCGCGGCTAGGGCCAATGTAAGGGTGTTTGGCTTGGCGTGGCGTGACTAGGGCCAAGGTAAGGGTGTTTGGCTTGGCGTGGCGTGACCAGTGTAGCTAGGGCCAAGGCGAGTGTGTTTGGCATGGCGCGGCTAGCTCGGGTTAAGTGTGGCTGGCATGATTTGCCATTGGCACGGAGGTGCGGCTAGCATGGTTGGCATGCTTCGATGCGTTTGGTATGGCTGGCATGATTTGCCATTGGCATAGAGATGCGGCTAGCTTGGGCTAGGTGTGGCTGGCATGATTTGCCATTGGCACGGAGGTGGGCTAGCATGGTTGGCATGCTTCGGTGCGTTTGGTATGGCTGGCATGATTTTCCATTGGCATAGAGATGCGGCTAGCTTGGGCTAGGTGTGGCTGGCATGATTTGCCATTGGCACGGAGGTGCGGCTAGCATGGTTGGCATGCTTGGCCCGTTTGGTATGGTCAGGCATGATTTGCCATTGGCATAGAGATGCGGCTAGCTTGGGCTAGGTGTGGTCGGCATGATTTGCCATTGGCACGGAGGTGCGGCTAGCATGGTTGGCATGCTTGGTTGGCGCGTTTGGTATGGCTGGCATGATTTGCCATTGGCATAGAGATGCGGCTAGCTCGGGCTAGATGTGGCTGGCATGATTTGCCATTGGCACGGAGGTGCGGCTAGCATGGTTGGCATGCTTTGGCGCGTTTGGTATGGCTGGCATGGTTTGCCATTGGCATAGAGATGCGTCTAGCTCGGGCTAGGTGTGGTGGCATGATTTGCCATTGGCACGGAGGTGAATTAGGGTTTTGTTCGTTGTAACCCTAATTTGAAAAAATACCCCTATTAATTACCGACTACACGCATTAAATGTTCTAATAAATGTGTCACTTTGGTGACATTAGGTTATTTGGGGTTTTACGATTTTACCCTTTGTTTAAAAACCACCATCAACATTAAGTCCCCCGCTTAGCTCGGAGCGGGAGCTTTGTTGCGAGGTAAGCATAAGATGGTGACAAACTATCAACAACAAATCGTAAAGAGAATTGAGGAGGTTTGTCTGACCTTTTATCAATAGGATTTGGAATCCTTGCCTCTGGCAATTTTGCACAAATCGGGAGGCTGGCGCAATTGGGAAGTTATCGTTGTGAGAGACGGGCAGCTGGGCGGCACTGAGAAGTTGACGCGAGTTTAGGAAACTGAGCGTGCTAGCTGGTGGTACCGGCGCAAGGTGGGGAAGCTATGCGTGCTTGCTGGCGGGACTTGAGCGGTCATTGGGAAGTTGGCGTGATTGGTGGGGCCGGTGCAACTTGGGCGGCATTGGGAAGTGGTTGCGAGTTGGGAAACTGAGCGTGTTAGCTGGTGGGACCGGCGCAACTTGGGGAAGCTGTGCGTGCTTGCTGGTGGGACTTGAGCGGTCATTGGGAAGTTGGCGTGATTGGTGGGGCCGGTGCAACTTGGGCGGCATTGGGAAGTGGTTGCGAGTTGGGAAGCGAGCGTGTTAGGCCCGAGTGGGACCGGCGCAACTTGGGCGGCATTGGGAAGTTGGGCGTTCTTGTGAGTCCGCACGATTTTTGGTAAAGGGAAATCCTTCCCTATTTCGGAATCTTCACGCCCATATATATATAAAATCCCTTTCTCTCATCTTGCACCTTATTCCTTTCATTCTTTCTTACTAGCGGCATAGTCACAAAGAAAAACCGGCTTCCAGGTGTGTCTTCCAGTACTTCTCTTGTTTCCCTTTTCATGTAGGTGCAAACCCTAAGAGTAGGCGTTTTCTTTATAATCCTTGCAATGATATTGCGCATATAATTTCTTAGCGTGTCTCTTGTAAAAATATTGTATGTATGCAACCAAGGGAAATCTTTGCATATATTATTCGAACCCATAGGAAAGTGCTCCATATACAATTTTGAACCCAAAGAAGGATACTGCAAGCGCACTTGAGCCCGTATGAAATACGTGTATAATTTTGAACCACAAGAAGAAAATCTTTGCGTGTGCGATTACGAACCCGTAGAGAATACTTGTGTGAATCCTAAATAAGAATATTGTATATATGCTTCATATGACTTCGAACCCGTAGGAAATATCGCATATATGAATTTTCGGTCTGAAAGAGATCTTTGCAAGCGTGCAGTTTTGAACCCGTAGAAAAATGCTCCATATATAATTTTGAACCCGAAGAATGATACTTTGCAGACGCACTTGAGCCGTATAAAATCTTTGCGTATATAATTTGAAACACAGAAGAAAATACTTTGCGTGTGTATTTTTGAACCACAAGAAAATACTGCGTGTGTATTTTTGAACCCGTAGAGAATGCTCCATATATAATTCTCGAACCCGAAGAATGATACTGCAGACGCACTTGAGCCCGTATAAAATACTTTGTATATGTAATTTTGAACCCTGAATAAAATACTGCGTGTGTATTTTCGAGCCAGTAAAGAATACGCCCTCTTCCTTTTTTTTTTTTTTTTTTTTAGTATTTCAGGTTTTCCTTTGTTGGGCGCGGTTATGTGTCAGGAAAATAATTTTGTTTTTTCTCCGGTGTGCGAGATATCTTATTACTAAGTTGTTATGAAGAAATCCGACAAGATGTTACCCAATGAATTCCGCCTCATCAAAGGATGTCCATAGTTCCAAACCGAACACGGATGATGAATTCTTCGCCAAAAACTTGCCTCTGCTCGGAAAAATCACCCGGGTTTTCGTGCCAATTTTGTTAACCGGTGGTGAAGATGAAAAGAAGACACGTTCGGTTTGCCCAGAGAACACCATACGGTTCTGTCTTCATAAAGGGGTATATTCCTCTTCCAACATTGATTTCAGGATGTGCCAAAGCCCATTGCGTTCTTTTGATAGATGGGTTGAGTTCATGGTGAGTAAGGAGCATATAAATACCAACTTGACTCGAGCGCAGATTATTGATGCTGTGTCGAGCTTGATAAATCTCCAGTTAGGAAGGATATCTCGGGCTTGGTTGCTTTCATCTCCGGATGGTGTTCGGACACCCATACGTCATATGTAGATGGGGTGAGATGACTTTCTCCTTGGAGAGTGTGGCTCTCTTCTTTGAATCTTCCAGAATCGGGAATCTTAAAATCCAATTATCCGAAAGTGAGGGAAGATGCGGGATGACCTTGCCGCTAAGTTGGAAGATTTCGCTCGGAAAGACTCCACCGCGAAGTCGAAGGATTCTCGTCCGAAATAGGATGAAAGGTGCCTTTACAGGTGGTGGATATCTCAATGGTTTCGGACGAGCTGGAACCTGAACAGAAAAGCGATGATCTTCACGTTGCGGCATTTTTGGCTCTCTCGTTGTCTAGAGACATTTTTGACGACAGTTACTCGTAAGAAGGAGATAAGACCCGAGTTGCTAGTGATTCTTTGTGAAGTTGGCAAAGGTGAAGTTCTTCCCATTGGCAAGCTATCCCTCGGTTCCCTGTATGTGCATCTAGATCACCTAGTTGCGAACATGCGAGTTTCGAATGGTTTCATGAAAGTGAATTCATATGTGCACGTTGCTTTTCGCAAGTCCGGCTATGGGAGCACTTTGAGAAGTATGCTCAGGAAACCGATGCCTTCGATTCCGCGAGTTGGGGCGGCTCTCGAATTCTTCGATGGGTGAACAGGCGTCCAAGAGTTGGCGTGAGCTTGGTTAGTCTTCTTGATAAGTCGTATGAAATCGGTTTTCGCCCATGGGAGTCGGTCCATAGGTCGGTGACTCAAATTGACACCTTTAGCCTCGCTCCCGCTCATGTCTTTGTCTTCGATGGCGATTTGAGCATTGGTGAAAACTTGTTTATTCAAAGCTGCACGTCCGTTTATATGCCGTCTTTCTTCATGGGGTCTTTCCAGGATAGCCGCCCACAATATTGGCCGTCTTTGCTCGTCACATGGGTTTCGATCAAGGGTGCCTCTTGCTTACCAGTGGGTGATCCCTAAGGATTCTTTGTGTGCCGCCCTTAATGCCGGTGCCCTTGAGTCGGGTATCCGCCTTCCCTTCTTTCAAACGGGAAGAGTAACCCGACGACCTTCGGTTATAATGAGTTACAGTGCGACTAGTTTATTATGATCCAAGATTTTGTGAATAACGTGGTGGAGAACGTTCGTTGTAAACCTTCCCGGCAGTTTTGAAGAAGTATCCAATGTTGAGAGATCTCAAGCGAAAGTTTCATAGCAACTCGGAAAGTCCCAGGCCAAGGAACGGAGAACGAAGAATCGTCTTTGGCGGGTTCCGGGACGGTTTCAAAAGATCCTCCCGACTCTCGTGTCTTTCGAGTTCTTCCAATAACCGGGTATGTGTCGCTTCTTCATTGGTTTGTCTCAAAACACGTGAAATTCTCTGAAAACATGTGTCTTGTTTCTTCCAGGCTTCGGTAGTGTTAATGTTTTCGCTGCCCTTGCACGTTGCCGGAGACGGCAATTTCTTCAAAGAATTCCAGCGATCGAGCCTTCTCATAGCGGTGATGAGTCGAGAAAGAAAAAGTTCGACAAGTGAGAGTGATTCCTCTGCGCAAAGACTTGGTTCTTTTTCGGGAAGTGGTTCGGTGAGTTCCGCGCTTCTTTTCTTTCTTCTTCGATTTCTTCTTTTGAAAAATGTCGACTCAAGTTCGCGGGAGGAATCCGGTTCGGAGGACGATTCTGGGGTAGAGCCACACGAAAACTTGCCTTTGGTGGCCACCGCCGGTGATTTGGAGATGGGAGTTAGCCAATTGCCGGGCACAGATGTGGCTCAAACGGTGGATGATTCTCTGATGGTTGCTGTCGTAGACATGGAAGAAGACCCTCTGCGAGTCGTGAGGCCAGGTGCAGGCGCCATTTTTGATCCCCCGTACTTGGTTCCTTATCCGGGTCATGTGTTGGTTGGCGGCTTCAGTGTGCGGCTAAGCATGAGGCGTTGTACACCGAGAATGCAGGAGAAGTACGGACATATGGCCACAACCAAGAAAGTCACTAGTCGATTTGCGCTGGTTAAGCGTGTGGAAGAGGCTTTATCTTCCATCGAGGATATGCGTGGGGTGATTTGGTCACACCGTTTACGAAGACGTTATTGCCGATCGGGAGCACCATCGCGACGTGTGCGTAGAAAAGGATTTCAACACTTCGTGGTTTGTCGAAGGCCTTGCTGAGATCCAAAAGTTGAAAGATGCAGACAAACCGAAAGCCTTTCCGCCGAGGAGATTGCACGACAGGAGGTAGAATTCGAAAAGCTTTCCAAGATGTTGACTATGAAGAGAGCGGCTCTTGAAGATGCAAAGTTGACTTTCTCCAAGAAGAACAGACCTCTGTTGGATGATTTTCCTTGAATGTTTCTCTGTTAAACTTTCATTTAGGTTCTTTTTCTTTTTTGAAAGACATATTGGATGTCCGGTTCAAGGTTTGACCCGTTTTTGGTAGGCAATGGTAGCTTTTGAGGATGTTGGATTATTTACGGGATGAATGGTTTTGATAATATGACTCTGATTATGTTTTGGGAAAGGAATATTGCTTTTATGAAAGTGTGCGCTAGCAATAGACACAATACTCAGTAGTATAATGGTTTTACTAAGAACCTAAAAACAAATCGTATATCTTGCGCAGTCTGAATTTACTCACTTCATAGGTTTTTGCGAACATGCCCCTCTCTATGTAAAAAGGAGGTTTTGCTGGTAGCATCGCCAGCAAGTCCCCAATCGCTGGTAGCATCTTCGGCGAGTCTCCAGTTTTCTCGTGTAGTTTTTGCAACTGGTAACCGGGTCGTCTGGTAGTTGAGTCGGATCGAGTAGTAGCATCTTCGGCAAGTCCCCAGTTTCTTGTGTAGTTTTTATAACTAGTAACCGGGTCGTCTGGTAGTTGCGTCGGATTGAGTCGCCTTCCCCTACCATCTTGACATCTGGGTCGAGAAACGAGATCGACAGTCTGAAATTATAGCCGATAGATCAATCCTCCCGCTGTGGTCGCCAATTGTTTATGGGTAAAAATCGTTTCTGCCGATTTCGGTAAATTCGGTAGGTGAGTGAGAAACTGGTTCAAACCCTAAACAAATGTGCTGCACGTGAGCACTTTATAGATTCGAGAGATCAATCTGTAAAGTCCGGCCTAAACCAAGAAATGGCCGTTCCAGACTTGCTTCGGTCACAAAGTGGAGGAGAAGGGTTGATTTGGGGAGGGAAGCAAAGAAAGGTGTTGAGACCAGAATAATTCTGAGAGAGTAGTGTCTCGACTTGTATCAGAAAGTGAAAGCTTCGGAAGCTTGCGAGAGATGAAAGCTTTTTTGGAGAGCTTGCAAAGTTGCCTTTTCTGAGAGTGTAGTATTTTTCTCCTGACCGAGACTTATTGTCTGGTGGAAATAGGTAAGACCTATTTATACAAGTCGAGATTGAAACGTACCCTGGCCTCATGAAGGAAGAGAGTAAAGGGTGAAATAATGGGAGGAGGTGGTAACTGATGAGTGCCAAATATTGCATATTTATACATCTATTTATTGGCATTTAACTCATCTTTTGTGTTCATAAATCAGATATTATCCCAGATTCTGTGTTTTCTTTGTTTTCAAGAATAAATATTTGTACTAATTAATTTTGTGTTTTTAGGAAATAAATAAAGCTCGGAGAAATTGAGGAGCCAAAAGAGCATAAAATTGGAGACAAGCGTCTATGGAGCAGAAAGCCAAAGCCCGCGCGCGCAACAGTTGCAACCCAACAAGGAGCAACCCATCTACAAGACATGGGCCCAAGCTATCCACGACCCGGATCCGAACCCGTCCCTCCGAACCGTGAGATCTCGCCCATCTGCATCCAACGCTCGCTGCACTCCTACACACCATCTCTCGATGCTCCCTCTCAACACCAAAACTGCTTATATCCTGAGCCGTGAGATTTCCCAATACCCTAGATCCTACGGTCGCTCCAACCTTTCCATCGTTCCTTGATGCTCCCGCTCCACAGCAAAGTTCCCAATACCTATACCCATTCGACCTAACCCATTTCTTTCTTTCTTCTTCTCTTTCTTCTCCATACCATTTGCAGAGCTCTCCCATACCTCCTTCACCCGACCATACCAGAACCACCTCACCACCACCATCTTCTTCTCCCCGACGAAGCAACCGCACCACTTCTACCTCCTACACTGCTCTCTATCTCTCCCATAGCCTCTTACCTAGAATCTAAGTGAGAGATAGGAAGAACTAGGGTTAGGTTTTTGTCCAATCAAATCAAGGGAAAATCAGAGTAAGGAGCTCTCAGAGCCGCACAAGCAGAGGAGACAACCGATTAGGTTTTTGGGTAAGAGGGTGTTGAATTATTTTATGTTTTGGAGAAAATTAGGGTTTAAAGTTTGCATGTATAAATAGGTTGAGGAGAAGATGTTTGAACTTATGCCTAGGCTAGCCAGAGCACAACTTTAGTGTAATTTATGTTTTAATTGCTTTGAATCATGTTCTAAGTTCTTAACTAGGGTGTTGTTGAAACCCCTGATAATGTGCTAAGTAATTCATCTTCATGTTGTGTTCTTGTCATGCTTCATTATTTTAGAAATATTGAATTAGCCATTTGATCACATGAACCTGTGATAGAGTGTATTGTAAGAAGACACTCTATACTAGGGGGGAATGTGTGAGATTAGCCAATACCTTATCCATGGTGTTCTTCCCTGGAATGAATCGAGAATATAGTGTGATTAGGAATTGCCTTAGCATAGGATCAGGTGGTGGATTCACTGCCCTAGTGCTCTTTCCCTAATTGTTACAACCTGTTGCTACCTTAGTTTACTGTCACAACTCCAACACCTCAGTCGTATCGACACCAACCATATTTGTGTTACATTTCATAGAAATCAGTTTAAGTAAAGCCATAGATCAACATAAGCATCCCATTTCCCTGTGGATCGAATCGTATTTGCCCAGTTCTGCATTGTAGACACCGTGCACTTGCGGTTTAACAAGTAAGCATAAAAACAAACCACTTCCCAAGCCTACCAAGTTTTTGGCGCCGTTGCCGGGGACTTGGCGTGTGCTGTGTCGACTATTGGCTTGTCTTCACTGTTTTTCAACTCACCCTGTACATATTTGATTTGAGTTATTACTTTTACTCCTTTATTAGTGTAGTATAGTGTAGCTGTTAGTTTTCTTTTTCATTACATCCTTTATTGCACTCTGTTCTTGCATTGTTGCATTGGTAAATCTTTTAATCTCCCTGTTGTTCTTGTCTAAGTTATATGTAACTCTACACCCACAAGCTCTGCATCTTTGCCTAGTAGTATCACTTAGTGTAATTATCTTGTCAATATATGTAGCTTAGTTGCAACATTAGTGTTAATTCTGCATTGCATCTTCTATTGCATATCTTTATCATCTTAGAGTCTCTTGATTATAGCTTAGTAGTAAGTTCAAGCATATTTGCACATCTGCATCCTCATCTATGCATTGCATCTCATAAAACTCTACACTCTATATTAGTAGCATCAGTTATATAATTCCCTGTCATCTGTGCTCATTCATTGAAAGTAAAAAGCTATAAGCTCATAGTGCATTGCACTTCCAATCTCAGTCAGCATCTGGCCTGCTACCTTGCTTAGCCCATCACATTTGTGTCATATCAGCTGCATTGTGACCTCCAATTACTAATTGCTAGACCCTCATCTTTGCTAGCTGACTTTGTGTAGTGATTCTGTTGATGTAACATCCACATTTTTGGAAACTAAAACTTTCTCTTGAGTAGACAGGTGCCTGTAACCTCTGTTGTATAACCAAGGAAGAGAAGAGAAAGGCGCATAACTTGAGTTCTACAACACCCTGAGCAGCCCCTGTAATTTATAGGATTCAGGTGAGTGACTCCTTGATAGCTGAATATGCTCTTTGTGCCTCATAACTGCATGATAAGACCTGCAAAACTCTGAGCCCATGCAATTGCTAGTTTCCATCTAAAAGACTCCACGCTAGCTGAGTTTGATGTCTCTTGTGCTGTATCTCTGAGTTAAAATAGATCATGATATATGCATGTATGAACTTACCACATCTTTCATGAGCTGTACCTCATTGCTATTCTGCTAAGCTATGCATAACTAAAAGTCTGCTGAGCATCTTTGTGTCTTCACCTGTGAGCCGTTACTCCCTGACAATCTCACTACCCTGATTGCATGATAAAACCTGTGCTAGGTAGTGCTCACACCCTGAAATCTGCACTTGTATGTTCTGTGACCTTAGCTTCCATCTGCTCTGATCCGAACTCCAGCCCCTGAAGCTGTGAATTGAGCGGCAGATTGGTTAACCAAGTTAGCGTTTATCCCTAGTTGACATCACTTGAGTAGGGCACCCTGTACCCTTATGCATGCTTGAATTGCTTTAAACCTTGTGTGAGCTGTTGAGCTTAAGCTGCAGACCCTGTTGAGCTAGGTTGTTGCCATCCCACTTCATCTGCCTTGTGCCTTGTATGACCCTGTTGAACCATATCTGAGCAACATTTACTTCCTTGTTCTCTGAGTTGCACAAAGGCATAGTTACTTGAAATCCCATTGGAAAGCCGAAAATGTATCTTTGTGGTGTAATCTGTGCATTGAACCATTGGCTGAGCTAGCTGTGAGGTTGAACTTGGATAGTCGGGCTAGCTGCAAACCAAAGAGCATAACTCATCTAAGCATAACCCCAGCATTACCACGACCCTATGGTCGCTGCTTGCCTTGGGCTGATTGCCGTGGTGTTCAACCTTGACCTTATAAGCCTGCAAGCCTATTGAAACCACATCAATCGGCCCCAAAACATCAAAGTATGCCTCTGTGCAAACCGGTGTGTTTTCAAATGTGTTGTACTTTGTTTACTGTTGCATCTGCTGACCCTGTGAACCTTGGGTGTTGAATAACATGCTCACATGAAGGATTAGTTTCTTACCTTGCTGACAAACCTGTGAACCTCTTCACATGCTTGCATAACCCCCTGTATTGCATTTTTAGCCAAGTTCACTTGATATCAACTGAGATAGTTGATGTCAACTGAACCAGTTGACCTATCTGCCTTGTGCCCCTGAGCATAGTCTGTTGATACTCTGTGGCATGTTAGGCTTATGGTAAAGTGCTCAAATTGATCATCTACTCGTTTGTTGCACCTGCCCTGCATCTTTGCACACTTTTGGTTAGTGAGACCTTGAATAGCATGTTGACTTGTTGAATCTGTTTGAGCCATGATCACATCTTTGAAATTTTGAGCTCTCCCGTGCTCGTGTATTGCTTTGCTTGAGTGAAAGTTCTTCCTCTGTTGTATCTGTGGACCAACATCTCGTGACTTGTTTATGATTTTTGTGGCACTGGAATGAATGTTGGTTAGCAGTTGACTGTTTTTCAAACACACATCCCATCATATGCTTCACATTGAGTGAGCATTACTCAGCCTAAGCTGTGCTGTGTAATCCATGACAGCAATTACAAGCACCCCTGTGTGCTTAGCTTTTGGAAATTAGGTATCAATTTTTGTGAAATTGTGTTGCCCTGTGTTGTTCTGTGCACCAAAATTGTGCTGTGCTGTATCTCTCTTAAACAGCAGCAAGAAGCACTTCTGTGAATCAGGTGTCATTTTCTTTTGTGAGTTATATCTCTCTGGGATGAACCCATAACCACAGAAGCCCACTTAAACCAAACTGAAACCCCACACAAACCAATTTGAAGCCCACTTTGTATCCTGGGCTTTACATAATCTAACCTGAATCCCACAACAACTGGGCTTTGCATAACTTGGGCTGCACAATTGCAGCAACACCAAGCACCCCTGTAGGCTTAGCTTCCCTGTTTTGAGACATCATTGGTTATACATGTTTGATGTGTGCTAAGCTATGCTTCTTTTTGAGTTCACATTGAATTGCTAGATCATGTCAGGATTTTGGTCTACAACTGGGGATACGAACAAATCCATCAGAGAACTTGCTTACGGGCATGCCTCACAGTATGAACTCCCCACAGTCCATGATGATTTTAGGGAATATTATGAGCCTTCTCAGGGCCCTAACCTTGAATACACACACCCTAATCATTATGATCACATGTATCATCAACCACAGTGGGGTGTTGAACAATTTTATACTCCCCCAACTCCTTGTATGCAATCACTAATGGAAGAGCTCATAGAGCAAAACAATGATATACTTGGATGGAAAATGCATGATCATCCCTTCTCTAGTGAACCATGTGCACAACCATATAATGATCATTCATATGAAACATGCATACCCACTATTGAAGACTCTCCTTCCATTGAACAATGTCACATGTTCTTAAAGATAAACCTGATTCATTTAGAAAAAGAAGAATGGAGGGAAGTTCATGATAGGATGATTGTTGTCCCTAATAAAGAAAATTTTGAAATAGTGTTTCTATTCCTACTCATGCAACTAACACTGAATATGAACCTAATCTAGAGGTAAATGAGTACACTAGAAATGCTACAAGTTTGAATAGGGAAATGCATTTTTGTTATGATGATGATGATGATGATGAATATGATATGTTAGAAGAGCACGTGCGTGATGAAAATATGGTGGAATCTTTGGGTTCAGAGACGTTAGGCGTCTCTTCTGTGAACCCTATGAATGATACTTCTTCTAACATTCATACATGTGATGTTAACTCGAGTTTGGGTTTGTGAAATTCTTCGGTGAAAGTGAGCATGCTACACAACTTGTTTGTGACTTAAGAAAGGATGAATCTTCTCGTTGACACTAATGTTCTTTTGGATCATGATATTATTGTTGTGTCGATTCCCCTGCCCATGTCACAATATGTTGCCTCCTCGATGATTATGACATGGGGATTGATGAATTGTTCTATGCAGGTGAGCATGATTTACCTTCTTTTGACCTTATGAAAGTATGTGATGGTGCAAATGATCTTATACATGAAAACAACTTAGATGTACCTAATCTCTCTCCTAAGGCACAAATTTAAACTCCTCCACCAAACCTAGGTGTAGTTTGTAACAAAATTGCAAAACCAACTTTTCTGAAAATGCCTAATTTAGGCCTAGAGATTTGTGTTTCCCAAGTCCTCTTGGACTATTTTGCATCAAAGTATAACACCTTTAAGGAGCCACGGTTGGAATGTGTATATCTGCTTTTTGTTCTTAGCAAAACTCATTTTGAGTTAGACCTTTTGCATGATGTACCTTTAAAATTGCAAGATTTTGTGCTCAAGAACACATCTGTGACAAGTTTAGGTTTGGGGGTAACTTGTTCACGTATGCAATCTTTCTGCACTCTCATGTTATATTTGTGTAAGGCTGTTGATGTTTGTACATATCGTCTTTTGGGTTGATCCTCAACTCTTTAGATTGTTGGTATATGGTGAATTTTCATTGTATATAATCCAGTAGGACTTGTTATATTTTCTTTTCTTGAATCGGTTGAGTTTTCTTGTACATATATTGTGCTAATCCGATATGATCTCCACTTTAGAATGTTGGATTCTAGCCTTGACTAATGAAGCTCTAACCTTGCTCCCCGCCGACATCCAGGTAATCTCTTCCCTTTTCTCTTATCGACATAGTTCTCATGGTATGTGACTGTTTATTATCTGTTGAAACATTGAGGACAATGTTTGATTTAGGTTTGGGGGTACATTTGCATTTAGAGTTTTTAGTCTTCTTTTATTCAAAAAAAAAAAAAATAAATAAATAAATTCAAAACTCTTTTGTAAATAAAAACCTCCAACTTTTAGAGATTTTAGAGTCACTAGCATGCTTCTAGCTATGTTTACATAGAGAGTCTGACGACCGAAATAACAGAACTTGGAAGTCTTGGAGAACACAATCGGGTTTCTTAGTTGATTAGAGCGTTAAAGTTGGATTTAACCATAACGGAGGGCGAATTAGGTGCTGTTTAGATATTCGGTAGTAGAATTGTGATCACCCATAGTGGAGACTACCCATTTTACATCAAGCGAGGTACCGACCTTCACTCTTTGTGACTTTCTAGAAAAGCTGTTAGAGTGTGTGTCACCGTACGTCAATTCCGGGTAGGAATGGTGAGCTACCCAACTTCGCACCACTTTCAGCACTATTTTTGATCTCTTGAGTGCTAATTCCGTCAATCATGAGGGTGATGTTTAAAGATGAAAACTTCTTCTAAATACCGATTTGCAGTTAGCATCACTCTCTCCCTCTCAACAACATCAACAGATTCATAGAAACACATCATCGTCAGCAAGCGGAGCAACATCAGAATATTTGAAAAAAAGTTGAAATAGTCCAAGGTTTACGTGCAACAAAGAAAAGAAAAATAGGATGAGAATTAGTGAAGTTTATGAAATCAAGACAAGACCAGTTTTATTGTTTTATTGTTATTTTCATGTCATGCTAAAAAAAAAAAAAAAAAAAAAAAAATGTGTGTTTGTCAATTAATGTTTTGTGTTTGTCAAGTTTTTGTGAAGTTCGAAGTTCGTCATCAACATTCGAAGACCGAAGATTGAAGATGTTTCTATGGTTCCTATGAGAGTATGATGTTAATTGCCGATCGGGTGAGAAGGTAAGTGAGTACTCCCACCCTCTCTAATGGTTGATTTCCTTTCTTAGAGGTCATCAAAAAAAGATTCTTTTTGTCCACACTTCCGTGGAGTCTCCAGAAATTATTTCGGAAGGTTATCTTTCTTACCTACAACATGTGCAGGATTTCTCTCTTTATTCCTGCCTTTGCACACATGAGAGACTAAAAAGCGGTCTTTTTGAGTGCAATTATCATAAAACCTAATGGTGAGGGCATAAGTCGAGGCTTATGATCACAATCGAATCCGAATTCTTTCATATGGTATGGTTACTTCTCGCTCAAAGACTTAAGGATGAGAATGCGTTCTTTGGTAGTTCTAACTTCTTGTTACTAGCATGCGAAACTTTATGTCCTCATAGCTCCTTGGATGCTTGAGACTCTTTTACACTCTGACGAAGTTGGAGAAGGTTTTGTGGGTACACCTCCTGTAAACCCTCGCGAGACTACAACTCGTCCACTAGGGACACCTAGGGGTTTAAAGGCTTAGTGCATACGCTAAATGCATTCGAGAGACCCGCGACGGTGGTATAGTTAGGATTTCCTAATTTCGTTTCACTTGAGGACAAGTAAAATTCGGGTTTGGGGGTATTTGATGAGTGCCAAATATTGCATATTTATACATCTATTTATTGGCATTTAACTCATCTTTTGTGTTCATAAATCGAGATATTATCCCATTACTCGTGTTTTCTTTGTTTTCAAGAATAAATATTTGTACTAATTAATTTTGTGTTTTTAGGAAATAAATAAAGCTCGGAGAAATTGAGGAGCCAAAAGAGCAGAAAATTGGAGGCAAGCGTCTATGGAGCAGAAAGCCAACGCCCACGCGCGCAACAGTTGCAACCCAACAAGGAGCAACCCATCTACAAGACATGGGCCCAAGCTATCCACGACCCGGATCCGAACCCGTCCCTCCAAACCGTGAGATCTCGCCCATCTGCATCCAACGCTCGTTGCACTCCTACACACCATCTCTCGATGCTCCCGCTTAACACCAAAACTGCTTATATCCTGAGCCGTGAGATTTCCCAATACCCTAGATCCTACGGTCGCTCCAACCTTTCCATCGTTCCTTGATGCTCCCGCTCCACAGCAAAGTTCCATACCTATACCCATTCGACCTAACCCATTTCTTTCTTTCTTATTCTCTTTCTTCTCCATACCATTTGCAGAGCTCTCCCATACCTCCTTCACCCGACCATACCAGAACCACCTCACCACTACCATCTTCTTCTCCTGACAGAGCAACCGCACCACTTCTACCTCCTACACGCTCTCTCTATCTCTCCCATAGCCTCTTACCTAGAAGCTAAGTGAGAGATAGGAAGAACTAGGGTTAGGTTTTTGTCCAATCAAATCAAGGGAAAATCAGAGTAAGGAGCTCTCGAGCCGCACAAGCGAGAGGAGACAACCGATTAGGTTTTTGGGTAAGAGGGTGTTGAATTATTTTATGTTTTGGAGAAAATTAGGGTTTAAAGTTTGCATGTATAAATAGGTTGAGGAGAAGATGTTTGAACTTATGCCGGCTATCCGAGCACAACTTTAGTGTAATTTATGTTTTAATTGCTTTGAATCATGTTCTAAGTTCTTAACTAGGGTGTTGTTGAAACCCCTGATAATGTGCTAAGTAATTCATCTTCATGTTGTGTTCTTGTCATGCTTCATTGTTTTAGGAATATTGAATTAGCCATTTGATCACATGAACTGTGATAGAGTGTACGTAAGAAGACACTCTATACTAGGGGGATGTGTGAGATTAGCCAATACCTTATCCATGGTGTTCTTCCCTGGAATGAATCGAGAATATAGTGTGATTATGAATTGCCTTAGCATAGGATCGGGTGGTGGATTCACCGCCCTAGTGCTCTTTCCCTAATTGTTATAACTTTGTTGCTACCTTAGTTCACCATCACAACTCCAACACCTCGGTCGTATCGACACCAACCATATTTGTGTTACATTTCATAGAAATCAGTTTAAGTAAAGCCATAGATAAACATAAGCATCCCATTTCCCTTTGGATCGACCCGTATTTGCCCAGTTCTGCATTGTAGACACCGTGCACTTGCGGTTTAACAAGTAGGCATAAAAACAAACCACTTCCCAAGCCTACCAAGAATCGCATGGTGTTAATGGGTGAAAACGTTTTCACCATTATTTCCTCTTTTATTTGACCGCTTTATTCCTATTCACGCTTTCTTAATGTGAGCGTAGTGTACGTTGCATCTTTGTGACCGCCAAACCAAAACCCTAGAAAGCATCCCCAGTTTGTGTTGATATCTCGAGTGTTGGTTGCACCTTGAGTGCAAGTGGCGCCGCTGCTAGTGGCGCATGTGGCATGTGCCATTGGCATGTGCGGAATGCCCTTGTTGCGGGTTGTACTTGAGCGCAAGTGGCAATGCCGAGCTGCTAGTGGCGTGCGTGGCATGTGCCAATGGCATGTGTGGAATGCCTTGGTGGTAGGTTGTATGTTGAGTGTAAGTGGCAATGCCAGAGCTGCTAGTGGCGTGTGTGGCATGTGTGGAATGCCTTGGTGGTAGGTTGTACGTTGAGTGTAAGTGGCAATGCAGGAGCCTGCTAGTGGCGTGTGTGGCATGTGCCAATGGCATGTGCGGAATGCCTTGGTGGTAGGTTGCATGGTTTGCTGAGTTAAGCTACCGGCGTGGGTTTTGGCATGTGCCAATGGCGCGTACGTCAAAGTTGGCCTAAGTTGCACGGCTTGCAAGTTAGGCTACCGGCGTGCATTAGGGGCACGGCTAGGTGATGAAGGCTACCCGCGAGCGTGTTGGCATGTGCCAATAGCATGCGTGGCCGTTTAGGGTCGTGGCCTTGGTAGGAAAAGCTACCGAGCGAGCGTGTTGGCATGTGGCAATGGCGTGCGTGGCCGTTAGGGCCGTGGCCTTGGTAGGAAAAACTACCCGGCGAGTGTGTTGGCATGTGCCAATGGCATGCGTGGCCGTTAGGGGCCGTGGCCTTGGTAGGAAAAGCTACCGGCGAGCGTGTTGGCATGTGCCAATGGCATGCGTGGCCGTTAGGGCCGTGGCCTTGGTAGGAAAAGCTACCGGCGGCGTGTTGGCATGTGCCAATGGCACGCGTGGCGATGTTGGCATGTGCCAATGGCACGTGGCCTTGGTGGGAGGAAAAGCTACCAGCGAGCGTGTTGGCATGTGCCAATGGCATGCGTGGCCGTTAGGGCCGTGGCCTTGGTAGGAAAAGCTACCAGCGAGCGTGTTGGCATGTGCCAATAGCATGCGTGGCCGTTTAGGGTCGTGGCCTTGGTAGGAAAAGCTACCAGCGAGCGTGTTGGCATGTGCCAATGGCATGCGTGGCCGTTAAGGTCGTGGCCTTGGTAGGAAAAGCTACCCGGCGAGCGTGTTGGCATGTGCCAATGGCATGCGTGGCCGTTAGGGCCGTGGCCTTGGTAGGAAAAGCTACCAGCGAGCGTGTTGGCATGTGCCAATGGCATGCGTGGCCGTTAGGGCCGTGGCCTTGGTTGGAAAAGCTACCAGTGACGCATGTTGGCATGTGCCAATGGCACGCGTGGCCAATTTGGCCTAGGTTGCATGGTTTGCAATCCTAGGTGCGGGCGCTACTTTGGCATGGCGCGGCTAGGGCCAAGGTAAGGGTGTCTGTCTTGGCGTGGCGTGACTAGGGCCAAAGTAAGGGTGTTTGGCTTGGCGTGGCGTGACCCGGTGTAGCTAGGGCCAAGGGGGTGTGTTTGGCATGGCGCGGCTAGCTCGGGTTAAGTGTGGCTGGCATGATTTGCCATTGGCACGGAGGTGCGACTAGCATGGTTGGCATGCTTCGGTGCGTTTGGTATGGCTGGCATGATTTGCCATTGGCATAGAGATGCGGCTAGCTTGGGCTAGGTGTGGCTGGCATGATTTGCCATTGGCACGGAGGTGCGGCTAGCATGGTTGGCATGCTTCGGTGCGTTTGGTATGGCTAGCATGATTTGCCATTGGCATAGAGATGCGGCTAGCTTGGGCTAGGTGTGGCTGGCATGATTTGCCATTGGCACGGAGGTGCGGCTAGCATGGTTGGCATGCTTCGGCGCGTTTGGTATGGCTGGCATGATTTGCCATTGGCATAGAGATGCGGCTAGCTCGGGCTAGGTGTGGGCGGCATGATTTGCCATTGGCACGGAGGTGCGGCTAGCATGGTTGGCATGCTTGGCGCGTTTGGTATGGCTGGACATGATTTGCCATTGGCATAGAGATGCGGCTAGCTCGGGCTAGGTGTGGGCGGCATGATTTGCCATTGGCACGGAGGTGCGGCTAGCATGGTTGGCATGCTTGGCGCGTTTGGTATGGCTGGCATGGTTTGCCATTGGCATAGAGATGCGTCTAGCTCGGGCTTAGTGTGGTGGCATGATTTGCCATTGGCACGGAGGTGAATTAGGGTTTTGTTCGTTGTAACCCTAATTTGAAAAAATACCCCCTATTAATTACTGACTACACGCATTAAATGTTCTAATAAATGTGTCACTGGTGACATTAGGTTATTTGGGGTTTTACGATTTTACCCTTTGTTTAAAAACCACCATCAACAGCTGCACGTTGTTCCATGAATATACACTCTCAGAACGAGTATGATGCTTCAATTATCTCATATCTCGATTCTGCAATAGATTAATTCTAGCGCGACATTCACCGACTGAATTCCTAGAAAGTAATCTATTTTTATCTCATTACTCCGTTCCATGGCGGATCCCCGGCTGATTCCATGGATTAGTAATAGATAATCAATCTATCTCATTACTACGTTCCATGTCTGATCCCCGGCTGATTCCATGGATTAGTAATAGATAATCGATCTATCTCATTACTCCGTTCCATGGCTGATTCCCAACTGAATTCCATGAATTAGTAATGGATAATCAATCCATTTTATTACTCCGTTTCATGGATTATTCCCTACTGAATTCAATGAATTAGTAATAAATATTCACTATCCGGGCGTCTGAGCCACCGTCGAGTAAGTCCCGAGAAAATGGTGCAAGTGTACTTGACAATAATGCACGAACGAGCACCTGGACGCACGAACGAACGATCGAAAACATGGACAAACTAGTAACTTATGGAGGAAAATAATATTAATAAAATAAGCAAGAGGTGTGGGATCGGGCCCACCGGCCATGCCCCCGGGGCCGATCCCCTCTCCATTATTTTATTTTATTTTAATTTAATTTATTTTCCTCATCTCACAGAGACTCCTTCATTTGAGCAAACTCCCTCATTTGATCGAAACTCCCTCGCTTGAGCGAAACTCTTAGTTTTCCATACTTTCATCGGACAAAATAGGGAAAGGTGTCACGGGACCGGGCCACCTAGCCGTCCGGTCATGCCCTAGCTATGGTCGGTCCCACACCTTACAATCACTTATTTTCTCATATGATTATTTCCATCATCTCATGGAACTCCATCGTTTGAGTGAAAAACCCTAGTTTTTCAATATTTTCTCAAACCATGGAAAAGCCAAAAAGTCAAATGGTCACTTGACCGACTAGGCTACTCACGTGAAATATTAAAACATTACTATTTTAATATTCTCAAAATATTGGTCGCACGAGCGAAGTTCTGCTCGCTCATTCGAGCAAAATTGAGAGTTTCAGTCAAGATCAAACTCTTCTGAAAATCCAAAATATTGCTCAAACGCTCACCATAAAATACCAAAACTCTCACGACTGAGACACGGACAATATGATGGCGTGTGCATGTTTCCTTGACCGACCAAGTCCGGCCCTAAGGCTTGCAATGAGTCGGTCTCACACATCTTTATAATTTTGACCTAATGTGCTATCAATTGCTCATATTGGGTAAAAACTTTCTCAACCGACTTGGGACTCGCTCAATCGACCGACAACTGGTCCCACGACCACCAAGGGCCAGTCCCATGACCCTTGGTCGATCCCTCATCTATACATAACTAGGTTTTACTACCTAACGCTCACACGAGCACTATTTTAATAAATGATTAAACCAGCGTTTGATCGTTCTTTCACAAACCGGTTAACAAAGGACTTTGGTGCATGCTCACTTGAGCACTCAGGCGCTACATAGTAGACCATCATCCCATGTATCCGGTCACTCCTTCACCCAATGACCCATTTTCAATAAATCATCAATTGACGAACAATTGATGAAAATTAGGGTTTCGAACAAAATGCTCTAAAAATCATAATTTTGAGCAATTTCAAACACTAATAAATTTATGTTGACCCATCAATCAACATCTGGATTAATTATATAATATTTGGTAGGCTACCAATATTTTAATTAATATTTTATTTGGTCACGTTACCAATAATTCATCGAATGAGCAATACTTGCTCAGTTGCTCGAATGTTGATTCAACTATCAATATTCAGTAATTTATCGAATTGAGCAATACTTGCTCAGTTGCTCGAATAGTGATCCAACTATCAATATTCAGTAATTTATCGAATGAGCAATACTCACTCAAACGCTGGAATATTGATCTAACTATCAATATTCAGTAATTTACCGTCGAATATTGATTCAACTCAATATTCAACAATTCATCGAATTTACAATATTTGCTCAGACGAGCAATATCAACATCATTCATTCGAGAACTATACGTCCCAGCAGATATGTTCAATTCATGAATCCTAGAGCATTCAACAGTCATGCTCGACTGAACAATACTTAAACTCATCGTCTAATCAAGTCAACGACTGACTAATCAAATACACGTCTGCTACGCAGACTCCACGTTCGAGAGACATCATGTCACATGGAGGATATTAATTAGGGTTTTGGTCTGGTGGCCTAAAACACGTGTGTTCATCCCACGATGAGAAATGAGAGTAAGTCGTGCAAGCAGTTGAGGGAGTTAGCAAAGTAGTGGGTGGACAATCGACCAAGTCTCCACACGACCTGGAACTGGTTAAACCACAATTTCCCAGTTTCCCACTCTTTCACTCCAGAAACCGTCACACTTACTGGAGATCAATGTGTCTACTATTCTGGCAATATAAATAAGTTTCTGAATCCACGATTGAAACAAGACAATTTTTCGAGCAATCAATCTCAAGAATTCCATCAATCGACCAGAACTTATTCGAACTCAATAGTTCACAGAAAACTTGCAGAAACCCACAACACATTCACAATCCTTGATCACCATTGATCTCAAACACTTCTCAGCTTCCCTCCTACAGATCAACCCTCTTCCCTCTTTGTGACCGAATTGACTCTGGAACGACCATTGTCTTGGTTTAGGCCGGAGTCCTACAGATTGATCTCTCGAACTCAAAGCACTCCCGTGCAGTGCATCTGTTTGAGGTTAGGCAGTTTGCTCGGTTGAGGAGCCTTCGTCCGCACGGTTGTCTCTCCGTTCCCTGAAAATCCAGCAAATCGTTTCCCCCATCTACAACAAGAATAAATTCTCATAAGAAGTGATGGGTCGGATAACCGACTTTGTTTTACCGCAAGTGCACGGTGTCGAAATTGTACACAATAGCAAATGTGGTTCGTTCCCACGAGGAATGTAAACTACTTCTAACTAATACAACTAATTTTCTAATCAAAAACAATTCAAGAGGGAGTTTTCTGAAATCACCAAATAAATTAGATGCAAACTAAATTATTAAAGTGACAAGCAGGATGAGAAAAGAATAAGGATCCAGGAATCCATCATAGGCTAGGTTTTACTTATGTTTTTTCGCAAGAGTGTCTATTTTACTCATGTAAAGTTACAACACCTGGCTACTTAAACATGGAAGATATGTCGCTAAGAATTCTTGGTAATCGACTAAGGATTGTTTGATCTCGACCTAAAAGTAGAAACCCCTAATCACGATGTATACATGGCATACAAAGTAGAAGAGTATTCATAAATATAATATCAATCAGGTCACAATGGGACTGTCTATAGCTTACCTATGTAGTATACTTGGCATAAAACATTAAAAGATCTATAAGAACAATCAACCTATATAAGATACTCAAACATAAAATTAAGATTTTGATTAAAAGAACTCTTGTTCAAAACATAAATAATCTAGCCTACAAGTTCATCCTTTCACCCTAACAATAGTTTAGCAAACCTGCTGGGAATTACACCTCAACTCTTCTGATCTTTAGGGTAAACAAAGAATAACCAATACACCAAGAGTTACGAGAAACACTTAATCAATCACACAAGACACAGATTTACGTGGAAAACCCCAAATCGGATAAAAACCACGGACAAGAACACAATTTCTTCAATTAACCACAAGGATGATTACAAAGAAGACTCTCACCTTCTCTTACAGCTCCCACCTTCTTCGCATAACAAGAAATTCACAAAGAGACCAAAAACTAACTTTTGTTATCCCACTCTTAAGAAGAACTCTTCACAACTGTGTATTAAACACTCCTAAGGTCCTCTATTTATAGTAGACATCCCTTGTTCTCCAAGTAACCTGTTTTCTAATCTGAATTGGGAAACCATCCTCAACTAGGAATGTCTAACCTAATTAGGTAATACATCCTCAATAAAGAATCCATACTAAAACAGGAAGCTACCATAAATAAGACTTCTAGAATTTGCTAAATCTAGACAACTTCCAACAATCTCCACCTTGACTTGATTTCAACATTCACAAAATTCTTCTTGCTTCTTTAACCAACTAATTTCCATTGTGTTCTTGTCCACCTGCCCTTACGGGCCATTGATCATCAATGATGATGACCAACACAGTCCAAGTTATCCTTGGACTTGCCAATCTTTGGAACCCACTTCTTGATCATACGAGCCTTTGTAACTCCATCCAACGCCAAATTTACATGGGACTTTACATTCCCAAAAGTTGACTCGGATCCATCCTTAACTCCTCCTAACCCTGACTGCCTCAGTGTATATAAGCCGCTGCTACGACTTCCTTTCATGATCATAGTAGATCCTTGATAAACCTTTATTACTCCACCATAACAGGAATACTTACAACCTGCAGAATCTAATTGGGAAAGACTTATTAGATTTCATTTTAATTCTGGCACGTGTTTTACTCCTTGGACTATTCGAAACTTACCATCAAACATCCTCATGCGAATATTACCGACTCCCTTAACCGATAGTTCCGAGCCATTGCCAGTAAACACTTTACCACTACACCACACATACATATCGAAATATGACCGGTGTGCACACATATGTGTCGTGGTAACGCTATCTATTATCCAACTCTTGTCTTGATTTAAATCAGCAGCAATCAAAAGAGAGTAATCGCTTTCATAGCCTACATGGTTAGCTTGACCTTCGAGACCTCTTTACGAACCTGTCCCATTGTCTTTCCACTTACAATCACGTCTGATGTGACCTGGTTTGTGACACTTCCAGTAAACACTCTTACCGTGTTTCTTCTTCCCTCCAGCAAATAAACTAACATCTTTAGACGAGCCGCTGTTACTACTCTTCATCTCCTTTTCTTCAGACAAAAGAGCACTAGTAACTTCAACAAGACTCAAAGTATATTTTCCATGCTTTAAGTATGTCACCATGTGTTTATAAGATGGTAAAAGTGACAAGATGAGGCGAAGTGCTTTATCCTCATCATTAATAGTTACTTTTAACGCTTACAGTTCAGAAACAATTGAATTTAAAATGCTGAGATGATTAGCAATAGACTTACCTTCAGCCATCTTCAATATATGAAATTGCTCTTTCAAGTACAATCTATTCGAACGAGTGTTTGTCATGTACAACTCTTCAAGTTTACTCCACAGCTCCTTTGTTGTAGTAATCTTTGAAACATTAGCCTAAATATTCTTTGCTAATAACAAATGTATCTTACTCGCAGCTCTTAAATCAGTATCTTCCCAGTCTTCGGGATTAATACCACTTTCCACTTGTCCTTTCAGTGCCTTGGCTAATCCAGATTGAATTAAAACATCCTTAACTTGAATATGCCATAAACCAAAGTTAATAGAACCATCGAACCTCTCAACCTCAAACTGTGTATTCAAAGCAGAAATCTTTGTCATCTTGTTTCCCTTAAATCCAAGCTCTGATACCAATTGTTGGGAATTACACCTCAACTCTTCTGATCTTTAGGGTAAACAAAGAATAACCAATACACCAAGAGTTACAAGAACACTTAATCAATCACACAAGACACGGATTTACGTGGAAAACCCCAAATCGGGTTAAAACCACGGACAAGAACACAATCTATTCAATTAACCACAAGGATGATTACAAAGAAGACTCTCACCTTCTCTTACAGCTCTCACCTTCTTCGCAGAACAATAAATTCACAAAGAGACCAAAACTAACTTTAGTTATCCCACTCTTAAGAAGAACTCTTCACAACTGTGTATTAAGTACTCCTAAGGTCCTCTATTTATAGTAGACATCCCTTGTTCTCCAAGTAACCTGTTTCCTAATCTGAATTGGGAAACCATCCTCAACTAGGAATGTCTAACCTAATTAGGTAATACATCCTCAATAAAGAATCCATACTAAAACAGGAAGCTACCATAAATAAGACTTCTAGAATTTGCTAAATCTAGACAAGTTAAACCATGGCTTTCTCAAAAGCCATGGAAATCGATAGAGAAAATAATAAACTAAGCATCGCAAAAGTAAGAAAAATTAAACCTAGTTTCTTCCTCTGTAAACGGCGTCCCTTTGAGTATGTATCTGCCGAAATATATAGGTAACCGAGCAAGTACTGCAAAAGCCCGATCCAAACACATAACCCAACTTCCAAATTCTGGCCATAACCAAAGTCCGACCACCCAACAGTTTCCCATCTAGCCACAACTCTCAATTTCTATTTGCTATCCGTTTCATTCTTGTTACCTCCATCATCCACTGATTGCCAATAGCTCATATACAAGTTTGGCCACATCAACAACTTTCTATATCCATGGTCCTCTACAGTCCCGGCCATTACTCATCAAACATGAGTTCATAATCAACTCGTCTTATTCTCCCTGTAATCTCATGATTCCCCATTTTCAGTCCACAGCAAACTCAAATTAACTAACACATGAACTACCTCAAAGCTCATCTTCACATCACGGAAAAACCCTAATTTTAATTGTCGTTATTGTTAACAACATCCCCTTTCTTCAGCTGTTTTGCGACTCTAACAGATTCAATCACTATAACAATTGCTTCCATCATCCGATTTCATGTTGTTGTATCCCCATTCATGCCACCACAGATCGAACCACTAATTCCTTTTCCATCTTTTTTCAATTGAAGCTTGATTTCATCCATCTCCATTAACAGTAATCCATTTTTCTCATTCATTATTCACTGTCAACTGCCCTCCAATCCTCAAGAACAGATACACTTAGATTCAATCTTCAGATCACATGGAATAACCCCAAAATTTGTTGACGTTGCTGTTATAGAAGCCTCCGTGTCGATCCATGAAATCACACTGGAATCCTCCATTTTCAGGCCACGACAACCATCACTGCCTGCAATTTGCCGAGATACAGCAGCGAATGGCAGCTACTAGTTTCACCTCCTTAACAAATATCTCTACTGACCCCATATTGTATCTAAGATTCCATTGAATCATAGTAAACTCTCATCTATTCGCTTCTCTCATCAGCTGATTATGTGCATTCACAAGAAGATGATATCTCAACTGATTCGGCTGAAATTTAACCCACGACAGCCCCAATTCGATCCCTAAACATCCATTGACTTTCACCATCTCTTCCCTTACTACCATCGATGCCTTCATTTACATCTCAAATGAACGGAACGGAACACAACATTTCTGCCTAACCTAGATGCTCAAATTCATTTTAGTAAGATGAGAAGATGTTGTTCGAGAGCCTTCTCTTTAGATAAGAAAACCAAACACAGAATTGTTGAGGTGGGAGAAACGACACGTCTCACTCTCTTTACCCCACTAGTGGGCTTTCAGTGCTCTGGCCATGAGATGTAGACTAGGCAGTCCATGAATTTGCTCCTTTGGTGCCAGAAGTGACTTGAGTGGTGCTGATATATAGACTATAGAGACATACCAGGCCAGCCACTTTGGTCATTTTCTGGTCCGGTGATCTGATTTCTTTGGTATTCCTGTAAATGATTTAAAACAATATTATTAGCTAAAATATCGAGACCTAGCTAGTATAAATGTGGGTATAAAAGTGTCGCACTTGCGTTCTTATCAAGAAGTTTCCTAGACATTAAGACCTCTAAAAAATTCTTAATCGTCCCCGAACTCCTTGTCGTCAACAGCCATAGGGACATAAGGTTCATGAAGAAATGAGTTAATTCCAACAAACCTTTTAGACTGATGCCGAATCAGGGCCTTCTGAATCTCTAGAGTCCTAAACACAATATCCTTTATTTCCTGAATCTCATTTCTTGTTTCCTTCAACTCTTCAAGAACACCAGAAAACTTCTGAGAATTTGAAGGAATAACTCTTGGCTTCCTCACATTTCTTCTTTTTCTTTTCAAAGTTGGAGGTAACGGAGATTTATATTTTTCCTTCATGATTGATGGCTTAACAATCATATTAACATCTTTTCTATCATAATACATAATGCTTAGAGTATCCATACGTATGGAGTTGTGAGTGAAAAAGCGGGGGTACAATAACCACACCCAATATTTCGCTTAGCAATCTGTATGGACAAACTCCAATATACTTTCTAGAGAATCAACTAGACAGTCAGACTCAATCTAGATAAAAAGTATATCAAAGAGTTTATATCTCAATCTCTCGATTTGATATATACTCAAGCAAATAGAAATCTGCGAGTCTTTATCAAATACTAGAGAGATAACTTGGATGGTACCGAAGACCAATATCCAAGTCTCAATCAATTTAAATCAATAACCAAAAGGTCGGATATTCTAATTGATTGAACCACGCACAACCTGTGATATTTCAATTATATAAACAAATATAATGCGGAATAGAAATAACACAGACACCAGAATTTTGTTAACGAGGAAACCGCAAATGCAGAAAAGCCCCGGGACCTAGTCCAGATTGAACACACACTGTATTAAGCCGCTACAGACACTAGCCTACTCCAAATTAAGTTCGATCTGGACTGTAGTTGAACCCCAACAAATCTCACACTGATCCAAGGTACAATTATTCTCCTATGTCTCTGATCCCAGTAGGATGCTACGTACTTGATTCCCTTAGCTGATCTCACCCACAACTAAGAGTTGTTACGACCCAAAGTCGAAGACTTTAACAAACAAATTTGTATCACACAGAAAAGTCTACGATAATAGATAAATCCGTCTCCCACGAATATACCTACGAGTTTTTGTTCCGTCTTTTGATAAATCAAGGTGAACAAGAACCAATTGATAACCCGGACTTATATTCCCGAAGAACAGCCTAGTATTATCAATCACCTCACAATAATCTTAATCGAAGCAGCGAAAAAAAGATATTGCGGAATCACAAACGATGAGACGAAGTGTTTGTGATTTCTTTTCTATCTTGCCTATCGGAGATATAAATCTCAATCCAATTATTCCAATTGTACTCATATGATAGAAACAACAAGATCAGATCACATAACTACAAGAAAAGTAGTATCGGTCTGGCTTCACAATCCCAATGAAGTCTTTAAGTCGTTAACTTTGGTTTAGAAAGAAAACCCAAGGTTAAAGGAGAATCGACTCTAGCTTATGCAACTAGTATCACACGTAAGGTGTGGGGATTAGGTTCCCCAGTTGCTAGAGTTCTCCCTTATATAGTCTTTCAAATCAGGGTTTGCAATCAATGTTAGCTTGGTAACAAAGCATTCAATATTCACCGTTAGATGAAAACCTGATTAGATTCAAGCTAATATTTCTCAACCGTTGGATCGAAACCTTAGCTTGTTACACTCAAATGAAATGTCCAACTTTTGGTTTATGTAACCGTTCTCAAACATTGACATTTGTTGGTTCAACAATAGTTAACCAAATGGTTAGCCATATGAACAATTTCATATCAACCATATTCTTCTTCACCATAACTAGTTCAAATGACTCAAATGAACTAGTTATAGAGTTGTTCAATTACTTAGATCTTATGTAACTACACAAGACACAATCGAGGCAAAAACGGTTTGATTCACTCGAATCGGTTCATGAACTTTATAGCCAAGGTTTGCAAAAGTATTCCTTAGTTTATATAAACATGAGTTCAAGAACAACCGATTTTTGATATAACCTACTCAAGTTCGCGGACTTAAGATCACGGAAGGAGTTCACAAACTCCAACAGAAATTCTCGGGTCGAGAACTTCCGCCAGTTCGCGGACTTGGCTCACGCCATATTCCGTTTCTCTTGATCAACAAAGTTCGCAAACTTTGGTTCAAGGAATAAGGACTTATACATATATGTGTTTCCACATCAATGCTTATATCCTACCAATGGTTATGTAATCTAAACTCTCATTTCAATCATTGAAACATTCTCAGAGGACGTTATATAGCCGTTATTCACAGACCATTTTTCGTCAGAGGAATTTTCAAAGTGATTGAAACATAACATGACATTCGTCATTAGGTAAAGATGAATTTGGCTAAAGCGAAAGCTTACCAACACATATTTCGAGAAATAGACAGGCGAGTTAAACTCGGCTTGAAATAGCAAATGTGTATAATGAAAGTCTATATATCAAAACGACTTTTGTCTCAAGAATAAGAGAGAGAGTAAATATACTTTTGAGTGACAGATAAGTTCAAGTCTCCACATACCTTTTATTCGATGAAGTTCCACCAGTTCCTTGAGTAGTCCTTCGTCTTGTATGATGATTGCCATGGAGTCTTTAGCTCAACTACACTTTCTATCCTAGTCCGAGACCTTTAGCTATAATAGGCTAGAAATCAAGACTTATAGTTTTGATCACTAACATTGACAAACATGCTTGAGATAGCAACGCATGCGAGTCCGACCGAGCAATGCTCTAACAGTGAGAGGATATCACAATATAATCTCAACAAGCAGTCTTATGATAAAAATAGTTTCAAGAGGAGGAAAAAGGAATGTAGGGTTATGGAAACTTTAAACACACTAGTTCACGCATGCATAACTTTTAACCCTAAAGAGGGTAGAATTGACGAGAATAACACCTTTTATTGACTAAACAGGGAAGTCCCTTCAAATATCAATTAGATATGAAAGCTGGAAGAATTCCAAATCGGCAAAACATAATGAAACCAAAAAAAAAAAAAAAAGGAAAAAAAAAAGATTAAAACATTTTTCTTTTCCAAAGCTTGAGGTGTGCACAATCTTGTCTCTTTATATCAGGCACATGAGACAAGATGCACCAAACAACACAATCAAGTTTTGCTGGGGTGAACAATAATCTGTCCACCATAACCTTTTTGAAAGGAATTCTCAGAACCCTATTTCTCAGACATTTTAGACCGTATTTTTCTTTCTAGTGGTCTAGTTTTTTCTTTGGAAACTAACTTCTTCGAAGATGAGATGAGTTTACATACCTCAGGTGATTTTTGAACAAGTTTGAGCTTGTTTGCTAATCGATTTTCTCGTCGTTGAAGTTTGTTGACGTATCTTATTTTGTGTTTGTACTTGAAACACTTTGAGAGTTCATGACCTTTGAGAGAACAATAAGAACATGTCAACATGGAAGATGGTTCAGACGCCAGAGATGTGTAAGCAGCTAGATACATAGTGGAATCTGAAAAATCAGACATATAGTTTCCAGTAGATAAATCAATTTTCTTTTCCAGAACGGTTTAGGTTTCTTCTGAAAGAATATCAAGATTGATGTATGTATTGCTACACTTATCAAAATAAATATTTTCACAAAGAAGTGCAACACTTGACTTTTCATCCTCATTAGAATCATAGTGATGAGACATTTCATCAAGAGTTGCAGCAAGACCTTTGTTCTCAGTGTATTTTCTGCGATTCAGACACTCATTTGCAAAATGACCAAATTCTTTACACTTAAAGCACTGTGGCATATACTCGTCATCAGTTTCGTCAATATCCTTGTTTTTAGGAGGAACACGATTATGAGGTTTTACTGATGACTTAGGTTTATCTCTGGAGAACCGTTTACTTCTCTTCAAAAGAATATCTCTAAATTGTCTTGTGATCAAGGAGACTGACTTGTCAAGATCTTCATCTGATGAATCAGTCTCAGATAGATCATCTTCAGAGATGCAAACACTTTTGCTTTTGTCAAGTATTTTAGTGTTCTTTTTTGCTTTGAAAGCAATATCCATTCCAGATTTGGATATATGCTCATGATCAAAGATCTTTAACCTATCCAACCAGAGAATTTCTGGAAAGAGTTGCAAGGTTATTTCCCTCAACGATGGCATGCTTCTTAGAATCGTATCTGGATGGCAGCGATCTGAGAATTTTCATCACAATGTCCTTTTCAGGAATAGTCTTACCCAATGCAAAATATGCATTAACAATTTCAGATACTTTGCCATTAAACTCATCAAATGAATCTTCATCTGCAATACGAAGGTTTTCCTAATCAGAATTTAGGTTTTGAAGCCTAGCTTTTTTTTCACAGGTATTCCCTTGAAATACGGTTTCTAAGATATCCTAAGCATCTTTAGACTTCGTGCAAGTAGTCACATGATGCTGGAGATCTGGGGTAATGACATGGATGATAGCATTTAACCCGTCAGAATTTTTCTTTGCAGCAAGAACTTCTAAAGGATCATACTCACCAATATCCTTTGGAGTACTTACACCATTCACTGTAACTAAGGGAGGATCATAGCCGCTAACAACCCTAACCCATGATTGAAAATCACGCGCTTGAAGAAAGGCACGCATAGTAATTTTCCACCATAAGTAATTTGAGCTATCGAAGACTGGTGGTACGTTTATAGAGATAGCACTTCTGTCTATATTCAGATCGCTACAAACATAGACTTATGAGGTCTTAAATTTGTTTTCCAGCTCTGATACCAATTAAAAATGCGGGGGTCTAACAACCACACCCAATATTTCGTTCTGCAATCTGAATAGACAAACTCCAATATACTTTCAACAGAATCAACTAGACAATTAGACTCAATCTATAGAAAAGTATATCAAAGAGTTTATATCTCAATTTCTCAATTCAATCTGCAATCAAACAAATAGGAATTTGCGAGCCCAATTGAATAAGAGAAATAACTTGGACGGTATCACAAACCAATATCCAAGTGTCAATCAATTCAATCAACAACCCAAAGGTCGGATTCAAGAACTGATTGAACCTTACGCACAACCTGTGATATTTCTATTATATAACAAAATATAATGCGAAAAAGAAATAACACAGACACCAGAATTTTGTTAACGAGGAAAACCGCAAATGTAGAAAAAACCTGAGACCTAGTCCAGCTTTGAATACCACACTGTATTAAGTCGCTACAGACACTAGCTTACTACCAATGAACTTCGGACTAGAATGTAGTTGAGTCCTCATCAATCTCACACTGATCAAGGTACAGTTGCACTCCTTAAGTCTCTGAACCCCAGCAGGACCCAAAGTCAAAGACTTGATAAATAAATCTGTCTCACACAGAAAAGTCTATTGGAATAGATACATCTGTCTCCCACAGAAATACCTATGAGTTTTGTTCCGTCTTTTGATAAATCAAGGTGCATATGAACCAATTGATAAACCCGACTTATCTTCCCGAAAAACAACCTAGCATTATCAATCACCTCACAATAATCTTAATCGTATGGAAGTGAAACAAGATACTGTGGAATCACAAACGATGAGACGAAGATGTTTGTGACTACTTTTAATCTTACCTATCGGAGATAAATCTCAAGCAAATCTTAGCAAAGATAATACTCAATCACGATAGTAAAAGTAAGATCGGAACATGCAACTACAGATAAAATAGTTGGGTCTGGCTTCAGAATCCCAATGAAGTCTTTAAGTCGTTAACCTACAGGGTTTCGTGAAAAACCTAAGGTTAAAGGAGAATCGACTCTAGTCGCAACTAGTATCACACAAAAGGTGTGGGGATTAGGTTTCCCAGTTGCTAGAGTTTTCCCTTATATAGTTTTCAAATCAGGTTTTGCAATCTAAGTTACCTTGGTAACAAAGCATTCAATATTCACCGTTAGATGAAATCCTGATTAGACTCAAGCTAATATCTTTCAACCGTTAGACCAAACTTAGCTTGTTATACACAAATGAAATGTACCTTCATTTAGGTTTGAGTAACCGTACCTAAACGTGTACACTAGGTTGGCTCAACAGTAGTTAATCGAGGTTATCTATATGAACACTCTCACATCAACCTTATTTATCTTAACCACAACTAGTTCAAATGAATCAAATGAAACTAGTTATAGAGTTGTTCAATTGCTATATTCTCATAGAAGTATACAAGAACACAATTTATGCAAAATCGGTTTGATTCACTCGAATGAATTCATGAACATCATAGCCACGGTTTGCAAAGAATGCATTCCTTATTATATAAATGTATTAGTTCATGTCACAACCGATTTTAGAACTTTAACCACTCAAGTATGCAAACGTGTACGCATACTTAAGTAGCCGGACCAAGTTTGGTTTTCGCCAGTATGCGAACGTATACGCATACGTCCAAACCCAGCAGAAATTCCCGGACCTGAACCTTACGCCAGTACGCGTACAAGTATGTGTACTTAGGTTCCCAGACTTCACAAACCAACATGTACGCATACGGGTATACATACTATAGTTCCGGTCATGGATCACATACATGCAAGAACACATACTATGTTCATAATCCAATGATGGTTAAGTGTTCTAAACTCTATTTCAATAATTGAAACTTTCTTAGAGGATGCCAATAGCTGTTTTCACGAACTATTAACATCAATTTTTTTTTCAAGTTATTGAAATAATCATAACGAAACATTCCAAGTCGACACCAAATGATTGTATCAAACAAACCATGTAAGATGTTACTCGGCGATTTTCACATGATCATCTTTTAACTTTCGTCAAGAATATAAGATGAACTTTGTTGAAGCGAAAGCTTACCAACACATATTTTGAGAAATATGTAAGCGAGTTAAACTCAATTCGAAATCTCAAATGTGCATAATCGAATACTATATAGTAATACAACTTTTGTCTCAATATAGGAGATAAAGTAGAAATAGACTTTCCAAGTGATAGATAAGTTTTAGTCTCCACATACCTTTTGTTGATGAAGTTCCACAAGCTCTCCTTAGTAGTTCTTTGTATTCAATTGATGAACGCCGTGAAATCTAATGCTCAACTACACAATCTATCCTAGTCCGAGACATCACTATAAGTAGACTAGAAATAAAGACTTATAGTTTTGATCACTAACATTGACAAACAAGCTTGAGATAGCAACGCTTGCGAGATCGACCAAGCAGTGCTCTAACAGTGAGCAAATGCTTACTTACAAAAACGTAGTTGAGAAACTTCGTGATAAGGTGAAACTTTTAAAAATTGAATGTAAAAAGATTCATCAAGATCACGAAAAGGTGAAGGAAGATGCTTCTCAAAAAATATAGGGTCTTGAATACAAAGCTAGTGCTAGTCTCTCTCAAACAGAGTTGTTAGAGAAAGATCGTGATGTTGCTCTTGAAAAGGTCCATTTGTTGAAAAGAAACTTGCTAAATCTGATGCAAGGATTAACTCTCAACAAAATATTTTTAAAGAGAAAGAAAGAACATAAAGAAACACAATCTATTGTGTTCATAAATCATCCTAAGAATGTTTTTGTTACCTGCGGTGAGATTAACCCTCACCTCAACACACACTGATTGTGTTGAAAAATGCATCCTCGCTTGCAGACCAAAAACTTATTTGTGAGGAGTCATAAATTTGGACAGAACTTTTAAGTCTGTTCTTTTAGTAGGTAACAATAATCTCATGATCGATATCTTTCATTATTTTTGGGATAAATATATTTTGTTTTCATAAGCCAAAATATATCGCTCCTTGATTTTCTCCTATCATATATTATGTATTTTTCTTGTCCGAAAGAAGACTATCTTGCATCATTAGAGGAATCGGTGAAGGAAGGATCATCTCTAGATGATTTCGCACTATGTGCATCGATCATGACTGAAACTCAAGATGCTCTACAACCTGGTAATCTTCAAGATTCTTTGAGAAAACAGATTCTTGCTGTTAGAAGTTGTATTAGGCATCATGAGCTAATGATAAAGGATTCAAAAGAAGTACTTGCTGATACTATATCTCAACTGTTCGAGATGAACAAACTTTCTATTGGAAAGGAAAGTGCTCCGAAGAATTTGAATCCAGAATTTGAAAGTGACGTCCAAAAGACACACTATTGAAGAAAATAGCCATCAATGTTTTGATTTACTTCAATTATTGTATATAAGGTCTATTTATGAATAAAACTATCAACTATTTATGAACAAAATTATTATTTTATAATTTTTCTTGTGATAGTTACCGATTACATAGCCTGTGAATAAATATTTATTTTTTCTATGTGTATTCGGTTTTATGAGATGTCTGATTTCGGTTTTCATTAACCTTAATATTCGATCTCATATGATGTAACCCTTATGGATTGTGTGGCTTTTTGATTTAGCGGGATTAAGTTCTATCCCATGTTGGTAGGCTTTATCAAAGGATCATAAGGTGTTCCGATTGAAACTCATATGTGAAAAGTCACAATATGTTGAATAAATTTGTGTTTACATGAGTTGTGTTTAGCATAACATATGTGTTTCGGGTTTTGAACTGTTGCTATTGACACGCATTAGTTAAAACCGTTTCAACCTTTCTCTGGTAAGGTTGCTCTTGTTGTTGTTCTTTTGTTCTTGCGAGAGGATGAAAACACATTGGGGGAGAGTTCTTATTTGAACTTGCGCTTAATGATATATCTTTCTGGGGGGAAGAGGCTGCGGAATTTGAGGTAACGAATTTGTTAGTTAATCGTTTTCCTGTTTAAGAAAAGCCTGTTTATATTGCATATATTTTGCTTTTGCTTAAAAAATAATCGGTACAATTGATATGTTCCTGTTTATGGGTGAAAACTATTCCTGCCGGGTTTGGTAATTTGGGGTGTGTGGATGAGGAATGAATCTAAACCTTAAACAAATGCACTGCGCGGTGAGTGCTTGTAGATTCGGAAATCAATCTGTGCAAGTCCGGCCTAAACCAAGAAATGGTCGTTCCATACTTGTTTCGGTCACAAAGTGAAGGAGATGGGGTTGATCTTAGGGAGGGAGGCGAAGAAGGTGTTGAGATTGTGAAGGTATTGGCTTGCTTATGACTTGTAACAGAAAGGTGAGCAGGCTTACGATTGATGCAAGCAGGCTCTGGGTGTTTGAATATGTTTTGTATTAACACTTGGTTTCTGTCTCGTCTCGACTTGTTTTTGTTTTTTCTCTTGTCTCCTGTTTTTCTCCTGTGTTGGAAAATAGGTAGGAGAATCTATTTATACAAGTAATTTTAGCCTTATTCACGTCTCTCATGGGAAGTGGAGGAAGTGGAGTGATGGAGTAGTGGAGGTGTGTGTTGGTGTTACACGACCAGTCTTTCCCACTTCTCCTGTCATCTCTAACCGTCCATGACTTCCTGACACGTTCTTGTGATGGCGCGTTACACGCTGCACGCTGTAAACCGCCAGACCAATACCCCAATATGTATCCCCCAGTTTGTGACATGATTGATGTCTCGAGTGTGTGGATCGTGGGACCCATAAAAGGTAGCATGTAATGTTAAATTGAATAACTGTGTTATTCAGGAAGTTGATACTTGTAAAGTATCATGTGTATTTTATCCGAGTACTTTGCATCATGGTGTGGTAGAGTGACGGGTGGTGATCACCATGACGTCTCACGACCAATTAACTCGACGGGGTTGTATAACCAAGCCGGTGAAGTTGGACGGACGAGATGATCTTTGAGACACTCATCTGCGACCGTTGATGGAATCGGGGTTTTGAAGAGGTGCGAGGCATCACTCTTGACTTAGTCGAAACTAAGCATGGGAAGGGTTTTGGGAAGGACCGACCAGGGCATGCGTGTAAACGGCATGCCGGTGTATATGTCCTTACCTCTCTGTCCCATAAAGGCGCGATCTAGGACACTCGATTGGACCGGCAAGAGGGTGGTTGAGATCGGTTTTTGGCGAAATCCATTGCCGCAAAGGAATTGGAAACCGCGTGACATGCCTAGTTTGGACGCGCGTTCCAAGATGACCAATCTTGGTCGGTCTTGGCCGATCGGTCTGGTGTGAAGGTGGTAGGCTGGTGTTCACGCATATACCTGAATATCCCATGAAAACGTGATCTGAGCCATCCAAATCGTCCGGCGAAGTTGAGCGGTAGAGATCAGTTTGCGATTTGGGAGGTGTGACCAAATAGTTTTGGCGCGCGTCTTGGAATAACCAGGCATGATATGCCTTGGCCGATCGGGTGAGGGGTTAGATGGGTCCACGGTGGTCATGCTGGTATGACCGGACCTGCTTAATCTAATCTTGGACCCTCCATTCGTGCCGAAGAAGATGGACGCTCGTGATGCTCAAAACCCTAATTTTTGGGTTTTACGGTCGTGCGTCATGCTATGTTCGGGCGCACGAATTGGAATGACCAACCATGGTTGGTATTGACTGATTGGTCAGGTATGTAGGCGGGCCCACAGTGATTGTGTTGACAAGCTCTGGGCCCTTTGAATCTACATCTACACCCTCCATCTATACCTGCAAAGATGGATGGTTGAGGCTGTTTTGCGACACATGTAATATGCCGCAAACCTAATTTAGGGTTTTCCGTCCATCTTTGCTCTGGTTTGGACGTCTTGGAAAGCTAGGCCAATCTTTTGGGGAGGCCGACCATGCGGGGTCCGCGTTGGTTGGCAGTGGATATTCCATACACAGCTTGGGGGTGATGGAATTGATCCGGGTCATCCAATCATGCTTGTGGAGTTGGATGATCGTGATCATATCCGGATTGATACGGTCGGTCCGGGATGCTCAATGGGCTAGTATAACACACCGGAGGGGGCTCAATCGGGCTAGTATAACACACCGAGAGTCGGCACTGTACGGGTATTTCGTACATGGTTTCATTATAATGCTTGGAGGTTCGTGTTGCTCTGTAAGAGCAACACTTGAGTAAATCATGCCGCACCGATAATGAGTACGGGAAATACAAGGCTGATTGCGCATTAATTAATAATGCTAGAAATTCATAGGGTATATGGGATTGTTGCTACATGCTCCAAATTTCATGTATTCACAGAATTGGATTGTTGCCACATGCTCCATTCTAGGTGAATTAGTAAAGTGAAGGAGTATCCAACACTTATTAATGGCTTTATCTTTTACAAGATGTCAGCGCATGATTTTCTGGTTTTTTACAATTTTAACCTTAAATGAAAATCCACCATCAACATTAAGTCCCCTGCCTAGCACATAATGGTTACACTATTGTGGGGTAGGCATGAGATGGTGACAGTTAAAGACAAAGCTTATGAGACAAAGTTAGATGTTACCAGGAGAGACGGGTCATCCTGTCCTTGGAGCATGTCACGTTCAAGAGCGTCCGAGAGTGTTCCCCTAGCATGATATCGGTCTTGCTGCTGATGGATCATTTACACTGTTTCGTTCGTGGGGCTACTGCACCTGCTTGATCGAACGTGGGCTTAATGTGCCTGTTTTGGTTAATCGTGGCTCCGCTGCGTCTTCTTGATCGAACGTGGGACCCAATGTGAGCAAGCTTCTGGAGAGAGAGAGCTTTGATTGGGGACGGCTGTGTCTGCTTCGACCAATCTGGGGTTGGGATCAAGTGGGACCCGCCGCGTGCACGATCGAACGTCGACCACAGTGTTTCGGCCGAAACCGGCCCTACTACGTGCGCCTGTTTTTATTCGAATACCAGCCTTGTGACTTTGATCAATACCAGACTCGAAACTTGAGCAATACCGGACTTGTGACTTGATCAACACCGGACTTGAGACTTGAGCAATACCGGTGTTTGGACCCAATACCAGCCTTGTGTACTCCAACGTGAATGTGTGTTCTGTCGTGTGTGACTACACATCTCACGCGTTTTTATACAAGTACTAACTCATTTTTTTTTATCGTAGAATGAAGAAAATAACTCCTGTTGAGATGTCCTTCTGGGGATAATGCTGGTGCCAAGTCAGGAGGTGTTGACAGCTTCAAAGATATGCTAAACATTGATGATGAGTTGTTCACCGCGCCCTTTCAACTATATGAAAATATCCGTTCCACAAGATAACCCTTCTCCTATCGACTTCAAGGTTTTTTCATGCTCATTGAGCCCTCATGAAGGATGGATGAGACGTATGTTGAGAAATGAGTACATCAAAGATAACTTGACCGGGCGCACATTATTGATGCGGCTTGAGTGTTAAACGGCTCGAGAGGATGTTAAAGTGGTTTCTGGTGCGAACGTTGAGGTGGATCACGGAGAGAGTGTTGAAGAAGGATTACGAAGTGAACGTGGGTCCCGGAGAGAGCGTCGAGGCGGCTCTTGAATATACCATTGAAGCAGCTTCTGCTAGAGGGAGCGTTGAAGTGTTTCCCTCTTCAGTTCGATTTACCCTTGCGAATTCCATGTGTAGGATCATAATATCGCAACGTTCAAGACTCGCGGGATTAATAAACGATCTTTGTCGCGAGCGATCCGCAGAGCTAAAATAAACGACGCAATGAATAACGACCAGGCAAAACATAAAGAAGACGAAAGACACAGGCGAGGTTAAAGAAGTGTCGCGAGAGCGAATGTTTGTGCATCTGCGACACTTCGCGGGACATTCCCAGAAAATAAAGGGTAGCTTAAATTTGTCATCCACTATGTATTACCCTATATAAAGGGGCTCGATGAGTGCAGTGGGGGGATCTCTTTAGAATTGTTAGGCAAGTCATTAGGAGAGAGAAAGTTTAAGAGTGTTTTAACTTCTAAGTATAATTCTATTTCCTGTGTAAACACTTCATGAATTCAATCAATAAATGTTCTTGATCTTATATCTTCTAATGGATTAATTAGGCAAAATCGAGTAAGGGGTGTAGTGTGGGAAATCCTGCTACTACATATGCGCTAGAAGCAGGGACCATGCGAGAGATTGACGTAGAAATTGGAAGAATTTGGATTAACGAAAAAAAGATTTGGAGAAGATCCTCAAGAATTCATTGAAAAAGAAAAATGGCGGAGAAGAAAAATGTACAAGGGCAATCAACGGTTGTAAGAAGAAGTGGGAGACTTCTTTGGAGAAAGGAGGAATGAAACAGGAGAATCATCAAGGATGAATAGGAGAAATGATGGAGAAGATCAAAATCAGCCACCGAACTCCCCAGTAGCAAACGCGGTTGAGGATTATGATAGAGTAAGTGTACATACTTGGAGATCTGATTCTGAAGACGAGAGAGGAGAGGAGTAGCAGTTGGTGAACAATGGACAAGGAGGAGGAGAGCAAGAAATGAATGGAGAAATGAATGGAGAAATGAATGGAGAAATGAATCTAGGTAACGAAGAAATCGCAGCATTAGAAAGATTGAGACAAACAATACATGAGGAGAGACGGCTAGAGGCAGAGGAACGAGCAAACTTGACAAGACAGAATCATGAATTGAGGATGGAAAATATGAGGTTGCAAAATAGGAGATCTAGAAGTAGCGTGAGATCAAGTTCAAGATTGAATGGAGAAGAAAGAAGGAGAGTTTTACCAACAGAAAGCACTGATGAAGAAACACAAAATCCGAATATAGAGCATGGCGAGAGAAGAGGAGAAATAGAAGATCGTTATATTCCTCAGCCCGAAAATCTTCAAAATGAGCGGAATAGGGAAAATCAAGGAAACATGCAACTCCAAGAACCGAATGACCCAGCCGCTGAAGGGAGAGTAATCTTGCACGGGAGAGAAGAACTGAGAAGAAACCGAGAGATCGAGGATAACATTGAGAGACACTACATTGAACAAGCGCGGCTAGCTCGCGAGAGAGAAAGGCTAAGAGAAGAAATGGAAAATCAAGAGATGGAGGAGGCAATCCGGCAGAATAACCATGATAACCGCGAAAGAAGAAGGGAACAAAATCGTGCCAATAGAAATATTAATGAAGAATATGAGAGGCGCGGTGAGAGTTGAGAAACTGACAAGAAGAGAACAACCGATATAATGGCGTGCGAATTGAAGAAAGAAACGAAGAAAGAGCGTCGCGGGAAAGGAGAGAAGAAAGTAACGAGCAAGAAGGTCAAAACAGGCACGAGCGAAGAAGGAGAAGCGAGCTAAAAAGACCAGTAGAGTCAAATTAAAGGCAAATGAACAAATCTTAAGAGAACTGGTTGAAATGAGAGGATTGCTTGAACAATAGAAGGGAAGGAGGAAGGAAACAATTGGACGAAGCCATCGCAGAAGGCTGCGAAGAACCCCTTCACGCTAGAAATACGAGATGGGAGGAATACCTCCTAAGTGCAATCTCCCTGCATTAACAAACATCTTTGATGGAACAACTTTTTGTGCGATACAGACATATCAAGGCCTATATGAGGTGTATGTTGCAATGGGAGAATCATGACGCTATCTTTGTGTAAATATTTCGCGTCAAGCCTAATTGGAGAAGCACTAAAATGGTTTGAGGGTCTACCAAGGAACACAATCACATCATTTAATCATTTACAAGCCACATTCCTAGGAGCATACATAAGTAACAACTCTTCACGACCAGGTATCGAAGATGTATTCGGATTGAAACAAAGGGTTGGCGAGAGCTTAAGGCAGTTGACAATAAGATGGAGAACCATGTGTAGCGAAATGGCGGGGACGGGTTGAGGAAAGATATCTCATCCTCTCATTTGTGAATGCTCTCTTCGCGACTAACTTGTTATACATTCAAATTTTAGAGTCAAAAATACAATCACGATGGCGGAAGCTGCGAGAATTACAGGAAGAATATATCGCCTTAGAAGAAAGACGAGAATGAAATGAATTCTTATCCGATCGCGAACACGAACTCGAATGCTGCGAACGCAAGTTTGTTACCTCGGTTCATCAATACGATGGCGAGCACTTCGCAAGGACAGCAAGCAGGGAAGGATGATGAGAGACAGCGGAAGATAGTAGCTATGGGAAGCCATGACCAGGAGGAACTTGAACAAGAAAGGAACTATTATAACCGTAACAGCAATAATAAGATTCAGAGGCTAGACAATGTGCAAGAAACTTATGGTGGACGAAGGCAATATAACCATGGAGGCGCGAGGCCGCGAGAATAGTGTGGGAACCAATTAGGATGCCTCCACCAATGTTAGTGTGGAAAAGATCTGGGAGGCTATACTCGTGATGGAAGAAGTACCGACACCTTGGACGCATGGGGATAGAACCACCACCGAGCGACGAAGTCATGAGTTTTGTTCTTACCATCGCTTCCATGGACATCAAACAAACGATCGCGAGAAACGTGAAGAGAATTATTCTCGGGATGATTGATCAAGGGAAGCTGAATCACTTTCTAAAAGGAGAAGAAAAAGGCCGGACATTACCACCACCACCGAAATGCACGAGATTATGTCGGCGAAAGGAAAGGAAACATTTGTGATAGAAATCGGAACGAAAGCCAAAAATTTGAATTGCAACTCTATCGTCCCTCTTATCGCACAATCGAAGATTTTCATGACAATGTGCTCAGTAGAGTCTTTGCGAGAGATGCGATGATAAAGAAATAATGAGCACAGCGAGAACAGACGATTAGAAAAGTGGCAGCTGAAGACTATTTCTTTCTCTGCAGAGATGAAGTGCCAAAAGGAAGAGAAACACATGATAGCCCGTTGGTTGTGAAACTAGAGATTAACCCGAAACCAGTTGATGGAGAAGATGATGAGGCGAGAAGCTTGCTTGGGCGATCAACCGAATCTTAATCGACACCGGAAGTTCGGTGAATATTCTCTTCTACCATACTTACAAGACGATGGGAGGAAAAGATGAGGATTTGATCCCCTCTACATACAAGATATATGGCTTTAATGGCACCGCAAACAAACCAAAGGGAGAGGTTCACATGAGAATACCTCTACAAGGATTATCAAGCGATATTTTATTATGTGTGGTTGACGTGGAATCTCCATACAATGCGCTGATTGGGAGGCCATGGCTTCATGAAATCTTGGGAGTCGCGTCGACATATCATCAATGTATTAAATTCCCACATCCAAATGGCATTGGTATTATACAGGGAGATTGGAAGGAGTCACAGCAATGTCATGAGGTCGATATAGAAAGCTGCGAAGAAAGGAATGCCAAAAGAAAGGGTTGGAAGCAACATGTGAGAGATGAGCGAGAGAAAGGAAAAGCGATGGTAGATGTTATAGAAGTAAGGACCGAGCATACCTCGCGAGGTGAATGCCTAGAAACAGCGAATGTTATGATAATAAAAGAGCGAAGGATATGAGGAATAAAAGGCATAAGAAGTGAATAGTCAACAAAAAAGCGGGGAGGAAAAGTAGCAATTGAAGTAATGATGTGCGAGAATCTTGCGACCAAGGGTAAATGAGAATTCGATTAAGAAAGAGATAAAAACACAACAAATGAAATGGAATTTTGCGAATACTTCGCAAACAAATATTAACAAATAATGAAACATGAATGATTGAATGATTGAATGATTTAACAAAGATGAATGAGTAAATGAATGGGACGAACCTTTATGGCGTACACCCTAGTTCGCGAATAACATTTCGTAAGAGGCAAATGTAAGACCTAAAGTGCGTCATAATGGGGGTATCTCTCGACATGGCTCAGGGGGAAGGTTACACCGCTCCTGAAGCCTGAGTCATGGAAATTTGGGGCCCATGAAAGCCTATCCTAAGAGGTACCTTGGATTCCCAACTATATATGTAGGTTATACCCTGGTTGGGCGGCCAGGGTCTCTTCTTAGGAGTCGATGTATGCTCAAGGCGCCGGGGTACGGTTGAGCGAGTGCCGGGATGGATGAACCTACCCTGGCCATTCTTGGCAAGTCTTGGCATGCGTTGCACTCGCCCGAAGAAAACTCCACTTAGGGTGCAGTCTCGTAACCATAAACCATATAGGTATAAGGGATAAGAGGCTGCGAAAACAACAGTTGTTGTTAAGACCGGATGGGAGGAGCTAGTCTTGTATGGCCGATGTTTCGCCTCCTTGAAGGGCAACCGGGAGATGATAAGGGCGACGCTCTCCATTAGGGGGTGTCAAAAACAGAGACGCAAATGTCATGAGGCTTTGTTTTCGCAAGGAGACTTAGGCTTGTCATATTTGTGCAATGATCCTGCGGAGAGGCAATAATACTAACGCGAGGGTAAGGCGAGATCAATAGGTCTTTACACGAAAGTGTACGGACGTCTGCGATTTCGTCGCAAGATGGCAATGTCATGGGGCTTTATGTTCGCAAGGATATTTAGGCACATGTCATATTGTCGCCATGACTAAAACATCCTGCGAGGCAAAAATACTTGGAAAATGATAAGGCAAGATCAAGGGGTCCTTACATACAAGTGTAAAGGCGTCTGCGATTTTGTCGCGATAAAAGGTGGCAGGGGAGGACCTCTAATTAGGGAGGTCTGACTTGGAAGACCACACAAAAATGATAAGGCAAAGTCAATGGGCCATTGCATGAAAATGTAAAGGCGGCTTGCAAACTTGTCGCAACAAGAAAAATTAAAGTGAAGACCACCAAAAGCATAAGGCGACATTGTCATAACGATACATTTTAATAACAATGATGACAAATAAGATCTTTCATCCGAAGATAAATAACGAGAGGCAAGTATGGGAATGGGGAAAGTGAAATATTGTTATTCATCTTCGATGAAAGAGTTATACATCAATAATGTTAGCGGATTATATCACAAGGAAGAACTACCCGAAGGGAAAAATCCAAGAAATACACTATAATAAGGATACGAAATGTACGAGATATTACAAGCGAAAAAAGAAAACAAAAAGAGTTATTTCTTTGGCGATTCTTCTTCATCGATTCTTGATCGATTATTCTCATCGCTGAATTTTTTTCTTCTTCGCCGGCCTCGCTATCGAAACGTGTCTCAGACAGGCGGATTCTCGGGAACCTTTTCAAGGAGACAGGGATATGAATGCGAGAGGGATATTGTGATCCTTACAAACATACTCCATGCCTCCATTGCAAAACGAAACAGCATCATTGCTAAAATTCTCCACTTGTCGTTAGAAATTGTTTCTTCAACTGGAATATCTATTCTCGCGAAGGAGAGATTCTTTCGAAATTTGTTCTTTTCGGTTTCGAGTTCTTCAATTCTCATTTGGAAAATTCCCGGCGAGTTGTTCTTTCTCGCATTCAAGCTCTCTAATTCTAACACTGGAACCTCTTCTCGAGTTACGCAAATAAGTAACAACAAGTTAATAATTTACAAGCAATATTACGAAGTAAGAGGGTAGTAAGGTGTAATAAACAACCTTCTCTATCAGATATCATATCTTTAATCAAGGAAGTATGCTCGGCGTGAAGACTAACATCAACACCTAGGTTATTCCTGGCATTATCTAAAACTTTCGCAGCCCAGGCGAATTCATCGTCACTATTTATAACAAGGAGGGAGCGAATTTGATCTTCTCGCTCATTAAGCAAGGAATTCTGGCGAAGCAATTCATCCCGTTCAATTTGTAGTTCAAGGAGAGATTTTGAAATGTTGCTAATGCACATGCACCATTGTTAGCAATCCGATCTTTATCATCTATAAGGTCACTAATTTTCTTCCTCAAAATTTTGATTTCTTTATTGGACTCTTAGAAACATTCGTTTAAATTGGTTGGCGGCACTTAAACCGGATCTATGTTCAATTTCTAAAAGACGATATTTGGTCCGAAGTTCATTTAATGAAAGGAGTTAACTTTGTTTGATGAACTACTTAAAGAGTTTATGAGGTGAGCGAGAAGAAGGTTATTATCCATAGGATCAGGAAATGTATGGAGAAGAATAGCCTCATCGGAGAGATTATATACATCTGCGAAAGTAATAAGTTAGGTAGCAATAGGCGACCGTTAAAATAAAAATAGTAAAAGGAGGTAAAATTTTATACCATAAAGTTCTTTGATTAGCGTTTTGAAGAGTGGACACCTTCTCTCTTTGGGAGTCAAGTTCGGTATTTAACTTTTGAATTCTCTCGTCTTTACCGCGAGATGACGCAGCCTTCGGTCTCTAATTCTTGAATCTTCTTGCTCAATTGCAAATTCTTCTTTTCAAGATTGTTGCGTCTTCTCTCAAGGTCCGAGGCAACTACAAAGGAAGTTCTTCCAACCTATAAAAGAGGATAGAAAAATCATTAAAACATATATATATACTTAAACAATTTAAAAGTTAGCGAGGAAGTATGATTGTACACATACAGAGACCCAAGTGCATTCAAAAGGTCGGGAGACACAACTCTAGAGACTCCATTGAATGAATTATTGCCTTCCAAGAAAGCGAGCATTACACACGTTTGCGAGAGCCCCGCAAAGAGAAGCTAGGGAGCATCTCCCATTCCTTGGAAACAAATGCGAGAAGATGCTAGATAACCGATCCATGGAAGAACGAGGTCGATGGAATCTTCTTGGCGAGAGAAGGATTCGAGTCATGGTTATCCTCGTCGAAGATTCGAGCTTGAGCTAAGGCGAGAAGAGGATTGAACCTTTCGCTTCTTAGTTAAGGGGGCAGAGGATTTACCCTTGCGAGCGACAGTTTTACCCTTACTTTTAATCTTCGCAGCAATAATTTCTTCAACTCCAACCTTCGCATACACGTAAAGATAAGAAACGGAGGCAACAATCTTGTTTTAAATAAGAAGAAAGGAAGTGATTCTTACTTCACTCGTAAGCGATCGAAGCAATGTCGAGTATCCTCCGACGGATCCTTTTTGTAGCTTCTTCTCAACTTTGGCTATCTCGAAAGAGTTCACAAACTCGGCAATTATAGAAAGAAAGTTGCGAAAGCAAAATTTGAAGTCGGAAACATACCTCTTTCTTCTTCTCGGGCCATTTGAATTCCCAAGGATGATATCTGCGAGATTCGCGGGAAGAATATGCGAGCCCGCAATGTAAGGACCATTTAAGATCAAGGGTACGACCCACCATTTCTCATCTTTGGAATGACGAGGAGAGGTATTATTGCACAGGTGCCAATCAATGTCTTGCATGAGTAATTTATCTTCGAGGACATTATCCTTTTTCTTGAAGTGAACACCCCAGCGAGATCTCGCATTCACCATAGTTATCACCGAGTAATTTTGAAAAAAATTCCACGGTGTATTTCTCCACTATTTCCAAGTCTGCGAATTTGGGATTTCGCGGTGTTAGGGTATAAAGATCCTTTGCACCGCACTGCGGTTCGCGAACTCAAGCATCGAGCGAATACAATCGCCACTTAATTGATACACAGCCCGAGAGAATTTTTCATGGGCCAAGATTTCATAAAATAGAGGCATCTCAGGATTGTACAAGGGAATGGGAAGTCCCGCGAGAAGTTGACCTAGCGAGACTATAATCTTTTGATCATCACATTGATGATCGGAAAAAACAATTTGCAGAAAGAATAGATGAAGGTTCTTGATCAGGAATGGTTGACAGAGTAAAACCCTTCTCGAGCAACTTCTGTTGAACTTCTTCAAAAGAAGTTTTGTATGCACGACTGATGGCAGCCATTTATCAGTATGGGAATGGAAGGGAGATTGGAGATTAAAATCAACGCTAGAAAGGATGAAGAAAAGATCTGCAGTAGCAGGAGCGCAAATTGCGGAAGGAGAGAGTCAAAGAAAGGTTGCAGAGAGAAACTAAAGAATGAAAAGGAGGGGAAAAGAAAACTATATATAGGGAAAAAGATCCTCGAGAAAAACGAGGTCATTTAATGCGAAGAGACATGAATGGTCAAGAATAAGCGGTTGAAAGAGACGTGTCAAGAAAAGACATTAGTAATCAAAATCCGTGTAAAAGTACAAAACTGAAACGGATAAAGATAAGCAGTCGCGGCAAGAATATTATAAAAACTTTTATGATACTCCTCCCCTCGCAGGAGAAGTATGAGGAGTGATGGGAGACGATACTTTGTATATATCTCAAAGAAGCTTCGGAACTTCGCAAAAGAATAGAGGCAAGTACGTACTTTTCAAGTCCAGTATTCTTCTGCTCGTTCCTTCATCAACAAAAATCAAAGATTGCTACCACGACAGATTTTTCCTTAAAGATCGCTCTTCAAGCAATATTTAAGGAAAAAGAGGCAAGATGTAGGATCATAATATCGCAACGTTCAAGACTCGCGGGATTAATAAACGATGCATTGTCGCGAGGCGATCGCGGGAGCTAAAATAAACGACGCAATGAATAACGACCACAAAACATAAAGAAGACGAAAGACACAGCGAGGTTAAAGAAGTGTCGCGAGAGCGAATGTTTGTGCATCTGCGACACTTCGCGGGACATTCCCGAAAATAAAGGGTAGCTTAGCTGTCATCCACTATGTATTACCCTATATAAAGGGGGCTCGATGAGTCTGTAAGGGGGATCTTTTTAGAATTGTTAGGCAAGTCATTAGGAGAGAGAAAGTTTAAGAGTGTTTTAACTTCTAAGTGTAATTCTATTTTCCTGTGTAAACACTTCATGAATTCAATCAATAAATGTTCTTGATCTTATATCTTCTAATGGATTAATTAGGCAAAATCGAGTAAGGGGTGTAGTGTGGGAAATCCTGCTACTACACCATGCTTCTTGACTGACCATCTCTCTCATGTTGAAGAATTCCTTGACTGACGGTGAAGGAACTTCATGCTGAGCCTCAGTCCCCAAGCGTGGTTTATATGGTTTGTTCGTAGTGGTTGTTATCGAGCCAGATATGGAATATATTGGACATTGTTTCATCATTGTGGGAGTCGTGCACGTGGTACTGGAGTTGGAGTTGACGGACGTGCAGGATGTTGTATCTCGGTGGTTTTCCTCTTGATGCTTCAGGAACCGCTTATGAGAAGGCTGAAGGTTGTATCGCTTTGTTGGTGAGATATATGACCCTACAAACATTATGAGGCTCTTCATTACCGGCAGGCCTGTTTCTTTCTATTAGGGAATATGTTGTTATAGATGAGCGTTCAACAGCTCCAGAGGATGACCAAAAGCGCGGATTCTCCAACATAGCATGATCGACATGTACCACTGTCTGATAAAGTGACTCGCCCGGATCTTGTTCGACCACTGTCTGATAGAGTGACTCGCCCGGATCTTGCTCGATATGACGCGTGGACATCGTTATCTTCTTGAGGCTGCTCCTTGAGGTATCGGCTCCGGTGGAAGATTGCCGTCATAGAGTGTTGATACGTTGCACCGGCATTCTTTAAACCAAATGGCGGTATGGTATAATAAAAATTTCCGAGAGGAGTTCGAAAAGCTATCTTACTTGCATCATGCTCGTACATCCTTATCTCAAGTTGTAGTCGCTACATCCATCCATGGAGGAGAACATGCCGTGTCCGCTGGTTGCATCTACTAACATGTCGATGTTAGGTAGAGGAGGATCGTTTTTGGAGCAAAGCACTGTTCAAGTCTCGAAATCTATGCAAGCACCTGATCTATCCATTTTCCTCGTGTCTGAACTACAACTGTTTAACCGACTTGGATCCAGGTATGACATGTAGATGATGGGTGACCAATTTTCATCTAAATCCGACATTTCTTCATATCTCCAAGCGAATATGTCCTGGTACTCTTTGAGAAGTTCCACGAGCTTCATGCGTTTATCCGTATACAAGGTTGAGCTGATAGAGATAGGCCTAGAAGATTCCTTAACGATTTCAATCTTATCAGTTGTGGAGTTAGTGCCATCTTGCAGCTGTTGTGGAGCATCTAACACTTGTTCTTGTGGTTCGTTGCTGTTGTAGCATTCCATTGGGTGGAGAGACTGGGTAACAATCTCCCCTGCTAATTGATAATGGCAGTGTCGGTATACCGTTTTCCCTTTCTGGTCACGACTCGCCACAAAAGTTCATTCCCTCTTCGTGGTTCGTGGCTTCACATGATGGAGAAGAATGCTTCGTCAGCAAATATGCATCGTGGGTTTTAGCCCTCAATGATGTAAGCCGGTCTTCTTCCTGAATTGACGCCCACGTGGGGAGTGGGACGCAACGAACTTGTATGATTCTTTCCGCGGATCTTCTCCCGTATGTGCTGGTTTGGTTTCCCTCGAAGTCCGTCATTGTGGTAGGCTTCCGTACGACCTTGCCTGGGAGAACCTTGGATGTCTTGAGAGTCTTGAGAGTAATGAAGACGCTCCTGTGTAGATAAGGGTCGTCTTGAACTCTGAATCCTTGATGCGTGCGGTGACATGTAGGGCACGGTCGTGACCTTCCTCTGGTTGATTGCAAAGAAACGTCTCCGCGCGCCGATTCTTCGAGAGGTGTGAAAGTTCGCATAAACTTTCCACTGAGAAACCGCTTCCCGATCCACCGGCCTCGGTTCATAGTGAAACTATTGACTTGAGGAGGATCATTGTGAGGATCAGTCCCCAGTGTAGGAGTCTCCATGACAGACCGCTCATATCGATGTAGCTTCTTTGATCGTGTCCATGGAGGTCCGCGCCGCCGGAAGTACCTTCTCGGTGCGTTGAATGCGTTCCTTTTTGCTCCGTGGGCTGTCACGGCTCTTGTGGAAATCGATCGATTAATGTCTTAAGAAAAGTGAGTACCTCTTTACTGAGTTGCGGCCATATCCGTTTGAGTCTTAGCAAGAACTTCCTGCTTCTCCATCAAGTCCGCAATGGTAATGGGGATGGTCCTCCTCTCGTCCCTCCGCCTCCTCGTCCCGATGAAGGAGTGGAAGTTGTTTCTCTGGTGACTACCAGAGGTGTTACACTTGATGATATGCCAGGATTTGCGGCTGCTCTGTCTCTGGTGATGGGAGGTGTTGTAATATCACCGCTGAGTGATCGAATTGAACGTTCCCATCCTCTGTACTCACGTGTTCCTTGATTGATCTCTCCTTCCTCAAGCATTTCGTCGATGCGGATTGAACAGTCTTCCGAGCTTCGACAAGGGTCTTGAGATATAAATCTTCCAGCAGGGATCTGTAAGCCGCATGCTCCATTTCTTTATCCGGTAGACGTTGTGGTACCCCGGACAAGTCTTTTCCTCCGTGGAGTTGCCTCGAGTCTTCGTTGTCGGATGGACCATGTTGTTCGTCTCTCCTGAGTCCCCTGTGATTACGCGCTCTTTTTGCATCTCCACTGGTAAAGGTGTGACTCCTGACTAAGGATCCAGCGTTTCTTGCACTGTTTGAGAAGACGCCTGCCGACCCTTCTTGTAATTGCGCTGTTATATCATTCAAAAGGCGGAATGTCTCGCTCTGTCTTCTAGCGATACCGACTTTATTTGCCAAGTCATCCTCCAGCATTCTAGCTACACTTCCCATGATATCTGAACCACATGTGGTCTCCGAGTGAGGATACATCGTGAGATGAAAACCGAAGAATTGAGAATTCAATTTTTTTGCAACCGAGAGATCAACCTCCCGCTGTGGTCGCCAATTGTTTATAGGTGAAAACTATTCCTGCCGGGTTTGGTAATTTGGGGTGTGTGGATGAGGAATGAATCTAAACCTTAAACAAATGCACTGCGCGGTGAGTGCTTGTAGATTCGGAAATCAATGCAGGCAAGTCCGGCCTAAACCAAGAAATGGCCGTTCCCGGACTTGTTTCGGTCACAAAGTGAAGGAGATGGGGTTGATCTTAGGGAGGAGGCGAAGAAGGTGTTAAGATTGTGAAGGTGTTGGCTTGCTTATGACTTGTAACAGAAAGGTGAGTAGGCTTACGATTGATGCAAGCAGGCTCTGGGTGTTTGAATACGTTTTGTATTAACACTTTGTTTCTGTCTCATCTCGACTTGTTTTTGTTTATTCTCTTGTCTCCTGTTTTTCTCCTGTGTTGGAAAATAGGTAGGAGAATCTATTTATAAAAGTCATTTTAGCCCTATTCATGTCTCTCGTGGGAAGTGGAGGAAGTGGAGTGATGGAGTAGTGGAGGTGTGTGTTGGTGTTACACGACCAGTCTTGCCCACTTCTCCTCCTGTCATCTCTAACCGTCCATGACTTCCGACACGTTCTTGTGATGGCGCGTTGCACGTTGCACGCCTAAACCTCCGCACCAATACCCCAAGATGTATCCCCGATTTGTGACATGATTGATGTCTCGAGTGTGTGGATCGTGGGACCCACAAAAGGTAGCATGTAATGCTAAATTGAATAACTGCGTTATTCAGGAAGTTGATACTTGTAAAGTATCATGTGTATTTTATGCAGTACTTCATCATGGTGTGGTAGAGTGACGGGTGGTGATCACCATGACGTCTCACCACCAATTAACTCCCCGACTGTTGTATAACCAAGACGGTGAAGTTGGACGGACGAACCGGGCATGCGTGTAAACAGCATGCCGGTGTATATGTCCTTACCTATCTGTCCCATAAAGGCGCGATCTAGGCCACTCGATTTGACCGGCAAAGAGGGGTGGTTGAGATCGGTTTGTTAAAGAAATCCATTGCTGCAAAGGAATTGGAAACCGCGTGACATGCCTAGTTTGGACGCGCGTTCCAAGATGACCAATCTTGGTCGGTCTTGGCCGATCGGTCTGGTGTGAAGGTGGTAGGCTGGTGTTCACGCCTATACCTGAATATCCCATGAAAACGTGATCTGAGCCATCCAAATCGTCCGGCGAAGTTGAGCGGTCGAGATCAGTTTGCGATTTGGGAGGTGTGACCACGCTAGTTTGGGCGCGCGTCTTGGAATAACCAGGCATTATATGCCTTGGCCAATCGATTGAGGGGTTAGATGGGTCCACGGTGGTCATGCTGGTATGACCGGACCTGCATAATCTAATCTTGGACCCTCCATTCGTGCCGGAGAAGATGGACGCTCGTGATGCTCAAAACCCTAATTTTTGGGTTTTACGGCCGTGCGTCATGCTATGTTCGGGCGCACGAATTGGAATGACCAACCATGGTTGGTCTTGACCGATTGGTCAGGTATGTAGCTAGGCGGGCCCACGGTGATTGTGTTGACATGCTCTGGGCCTTTAAATCTACATCTACACCCTCCATCTATACCTGCAAAGATGGATGGTTGAGACTGTTTTTGCGACACATGTAATATGCCGCAAACCCTAATTTAGGGTTTTCCGTCCATACTGCTCTGGTTTGGACGTCTTGGCAAGCTAGGCCAATCTTTTGGGGAGGCCGACCATGCGGGGTCCGTGTTGGTTCGGCAGTGGATATTCCATATCTGCTTGGGGGTGATGGAATTGATCTGGGTCATCCAATCATGCTTGTGGAGTTGGATGACTGTGATCATATCCGGACTGATACGGTCAGTCCGGATGCTCAATCGGGCTAGTATAACACACCGAGAGGGGCTCAATCGGGCTAGTATAACACACCGAGAGTCAGCATGTACGGGTATTTCGTACATGGTTTCATTATAATGCTTGGAGGTTCGTGTTGCTCTGTAAGAGCAACACTCAGTCGTCATGCCGCACTGATAATGAGTACATGAAATAAAAGGCTGATTGCGCATTAATTAATAATGCTAGAAATTCACAGGGTATATGGGATTGTTGCTACATGCTCCAACCTGGATGAATTTCATGTATTCACAGAATGGGATTGTTGCCACATGCTCCATTCTAGGTGAATTAGTAAAGTGAAGGAGTATCCAACACTTATTAATGGCTTTATCTTTTACAAGATGTCAGCGCATGATTTTCTGGTTTTTTACAATTTTAACCTTAAATGAAAATCCACCATCAACAGTTCCATTATATTGTGTATGGATGTGTGTGTGATTCAATTGTTTCCGGTTAAGAAAAACTGTGTCAATTTATTTGGCTTATTGTTGGGTATCTTCTTTATTGTTGGGTATCAAGTGTTTTTGCTTAACGAAATTCGGTGCAATTGTGGTGTTATAATGTTTATGTTTGTTTCAATTGCTTCTGGTTAAGAAAATAATTGTGCAAGTCAATTTATTTTGGTTTGTATGTATTATTTAGGATTAACAAAAATACGGGATAATTTTTTTAGTCCAACTGATTCCGGATAAGAGAAACTAAGTTAATTCTGATCTTAGTTAGACTTGTCAATTTGGAGAATTCGGTTATTCAAGTCTAATCGAATGCCTTTACAAGTAAAACTAGTTAACTAACCTAGTGTTTGTCTTGTCTAAAGGGAAAGGTCTAAGTTATTGTCTTAATAATTAGAGTCTGATAAGAGAAATAAAGTTAATTCCGATCTTTATTTTGGTCTTATCGAAATAAGCGATTGTACATACACAATCGGTCTAACAAGGGAATTAAGTTTCTTAGTCGATGTGTTAGACTATAAGGAAAAATTGCTTCGGGCAATTGTTTCCTTGAAAACATATTGAAATTAAATTACTTTGTAGTTTCGGTTTTAATATTGGTTATCTAAAGTAGTATGTGAAACCTTCGTGCTTAAGTCTTATAGGTTGTTTACAAGTCTTTTAGATTTGTAAGATCCTTTCGGTTTCTCCTTTATTTACTCGAACCTTTGTCATTTTGAGAAAAAAAGGGGAGAAATATATGGAGTAAACAAGTGATTTTTTATCACTAAGGAAACAAAAATTGTGCTTAAATGTTATATCTAACGAAAGAGTAAAGCATTGACTATGGGGGAGAAACATATCATATAGTTGTGCAGTAATTCTGACTACAAAAGGGGAATAACAAAGATGTTCGGATTGAATATTTACCTAGCTTACCTTTAGGGGGAGTAAAAGCCTTTGTTATTCAGATGTGAACAATGACATTTATTGATTGAATATATGCGGGTTTTTGTGCTGTTGAAACTTGGAATCAAGCGTATGTAAAATGAATTATTTTGTAATTTGTTTATCCATATGTAATAAGAGTTTTGTCATTAAAATTGACATAGGGGGAGATTGTTAGAGCATAGCTCGGTTGAACTCACCAAGCGTTGGTATGTCAAGTTTGGTTGTCATATTTTAGTATCAAAACTCATCTACAGTCACTTGATTAAATACTAGAGTCAACTTCGTTTAGGTTAGACTAGAAAGTATAGGAATGTTGAGACATACAAGTATAACTCCGAAGACCTGAAGAATGTGAAGAAGTAGGGAACTACAACGACGACATCATCCTTCCACTTGAGGTTAGTAATATTGACTTAACGTATCTTTCAAGTCGTGTTATATTTAAAACATAACTGTGAAGCTGTATATATTGTACATATTGTATAATACTCTAGTGATGTGACATGATCATAATAGTATGATCATTATTATGGAATTAGACAACGAAGTATAATGCTTATCTTTTGAACTTCGTAGATATGACATCGACATAATCTTGTATATATTGTTATGATTATTTGAATGGGTTATAGTGAAGATTTCATCATAGTAAACAATGTTTTACATTTGTTTAAAGGAAGTACATTCATGAACTTGTTTCTTGAATCGAAAGGGAAATCATTAGGCTTATTGGTCCGGCTATTCATTGCAAATATTTGGATGACCAATATGTGTGAGATGGTAGAACCGGTCTTAACTTAGGTTATGTATCTTGGTATAACCAATCACAATGCCTGACTTATGATTTTGTATGACTGGTTTTTATTAATTGGTGTAACTGATCCTAAGTAATCACCGTAATTGGTGTGGGTGATCCTAGTAATTGGTAACCGGTCCTGGTAACTGGTGTGACCGATCACAAGCAATACCATGTGTAGATGGAACCGATCCTTGTAACTAGTGTAACCGATCCTAGTGACTGGTGTGACCGATCACAAGTATTTCCATAATTTGGTATAACCGATCCTAGTGATTGGTAGAACCAATTGAACCCATGTATGTGATTTGGTATTTGATCAATCACATAGTAGTCTTGGAATACAGGTGAACCAATTCTAAACTTGTTTGGAAGTGTGATATAACGGATTCCAAGAATGCAAATCCATGTAAATATGAAATAAGTTTCTGCAGTGAAAAAGATGTCAACATACTTTGAACACGAGCAATAACTCTTATCATTTATTGTTCAAAGATATTCCTTAGTACTCAAGGTGATCATTTGCCGAAATAAATTAAGAATCTTTTAATTAAGGTTTTTGGTTTTATATGCTTTAATTATCGTGTGGAACCAAACAACATTCTAACTGTATATTTAGAATTAAGTGTGAAAACGCGGGGGTACCAAAATACACCACCAAATTTTTCGTAGGCAATCTATATAGACAAACTTAAATACAATTCCTAGAGTACAACTTAATGAATCTCAATCAAGGAACAGTATTTAGAGTATACCTCTTTCTCTCACAATCAGAAAGTTTACAAAGGCTAGCTAGTCCATGAACCTGATTTACGTGTGAGAGTACTTCGGTGATTCCAAAAATCAATTTCCCAAGTAATCAATCAAGTTGTATCCAACAAACAAGGATGAACGTATCTACTTTGATTGATTAGCTCACAACCTGTGATATTTCAATTATAAAGATAAACAATATAATGCGGAAAAAGAAATAACATAGACACCAGAAATTTTGTTAACGAGGAAACCGCAAATGCAGAAAAACCCAGGGACCTAGTCCAGATTGAACACCAAGTTGTATTAAGACGCTAGAGACACTAGCCTACTACAACCAATTAACTTCGGACTGAAATTTAGTCGAGACCGCATTAAAACCTCGCAACAATTCAGTTACAGTCGCGCTTCTTACGCCTCTTGATTTCCAGCAGGACTCCGCGTAGTTGATTCCCTTATCTAATGTCACACCCACTAAGAGTCGCTTCAACTTAATTGAAGACTTTAAACCAATCTGCCTCCCACAGATAAGCCTATATGTGTGATTTCTTTTTCGATCGTAGATCAAGGTGATTGGAAATCGATAGAAATAAACAAAGTCTAGCTAACCTCAAAATCCGGACTTATGCAACCCCAAGTGCATGCTAGATTATTATTTACCTCACAAGTATAGAACTTTTAGAATCAACAAACTCGAGATAAAGAGAACTTGATGATTTCTATCTATCTTGATTGATGGAGCAAGCTCAATAATCAAATCAAGATCTGGATACTTGAGCTACCAAGATAAACAATAGCTGGACCTGGCTTCACGAATCCCTATGAAGTCTTTGTAGTCGCTAAACCCTAGAAGGGTTTTAAGAAGAGGACGACTCTAGTTTTGCAAATAGGACACACCAAGAAAAGTAGTGTCGGGATTCAAAGATCCCAGTTGCTTTAGGTTCCCCTTTTATAGACATTCAAAGCATAGGTTTCTTTAGGTTTAAGCTTAGATAGCTTTGGAACCAAGCAATCAATATCCACCGTTAGATAAATCTTTAAATCTGATTTACATAAAAAGATATATACTCTGGTTAGGATGAACCATAACCGAACCATGTACAAGACCACGCTCATGAATGGTTAATCGAAACTATCCAACTGAACTATAAGCTTAAGCATTTTCATATAATACTTAAGACTTAACTCGAGTCACAATTATGTGATCAAATATGTCTATGGTGTTTTTAGAGATTATTCAAATGCTAATTATCACGGAGAAATAATTTATGTGCAAATGAATTTAATCGACATGGTAAGTAGATGTACGAGGTACAAATAATTAACATGTTCGTGAACAGTTAAGTCAAAGTATGTGTACCGGTATGTATACCTTATGACATGACCGAGTTTCTGAGTTCACAGAACTTTTACGATACATGTACTGGTATGGACACCTTAAGACAATAAACAGTTCCAGAGTTCACATAACTTTTCTGGTACGTGTACCGGTATGGATACCAAACCGGTTTCGGGACCAACCGTTCTTTTCTAGTATGCGTACTGGTTTGCGTACCGATCCGGGTTCACGAGTTCACAGACTTTTTAGGGTGTGCATACGGGTATACGTACCAAAAGTCTTTTGTCGACATATAGCTACTCTGTTATGTGTACAGAGCACATGTATTACGGCTTCAGACCTATCACAGTTTTACCATTTTGTAAAACTGGTATGTACACTTGTTGATGGTGGATTTTTGACGAAGGTTATATTCGTAAAATCACATCGGAAATTATGTATTTCTGATCAGTATCATAATCATAAGAAATTTATATATTTACAAGGAGTGAATCGCAGTTCTGTAATATCATGACAGTAATAATATATGACGGTGATATTAGGGTTTCTGAGGCAAGACTTTTAATATTTCATTATTAAATCCGAAAGACTCAGCACATTTGTTGAATTAGGAATTCATCTCTGGTGTCTGAACTAACCCAGAATCATATATGATGCTGATCACATCATATCTAAATGTTCCTAGACATATTGCATGCTAGTACAGAGCCACAAATTAATTAAATCTAGTCGTCAGATTCATCGGTTGAATTCCTGGATAATAATTAAATCTAGTCGCAGTAATTCCTAGATAAAATACACTAATTAAACCCTAATATTTACTTACTCCGATCCATGGCTTTTCCCAGCTGAATTCCGTGGAATAGTAATAAATATTCACCTTTCGGGCATTAGGGGCCCTGTTAGAGCACTGCTCGGTCAAACTCGCATGCGTTGCTATCTCAAGCATGTTTGTCAACGTTAGTGATCAAAACTATAAGTCTTGATTTCTATCCTATTTATAAATATCTCGGACTAGGACATAGATAGTGTAGTTGAGCTTAGATTTCACAGAGTTCATCATTTGAAGACGAAGAACTACTAAGGGGAGCTTGTGGAACTTCTTCGACAAAAGGTATGTGGAGACTTAAACTCATCTATCACTTGGAAAGTCTATTTCTACTATCTCCTATATTGAGACATAAGTCGTGTTAAGATATAGTTTTCTCTATACACATTTGAGATTTCGAGCTGAGTATATCTCGTGTAGGATCAGAATATCGGAACAACAATACCTCGCGAGATCAATAAACGATGATATTGCGAAAATGTCACAAATGAGTAATATAAATGACGCAATGAATGACGGCAGCCAAAACACGAGAAAGATGTGAAGACTTAGCGAGATTTAGGAAACTTGCGAGAGTATATATTTGAACGTCTGCGATATTTCGCAAGTCATTCCCGAAAATAAAGGACAACTTAGCTGTCATCCATTGTGTAATACCCTATATAAGGAGCCGAGTAGGACTGTTGAGAGGGATCTTTTTCCGTGTGTTAGGCAAGTCATTAGGAGAGAGAAAGTTTGTAGTGATTGTAATTTCTTTAGCTCTTTTCCATTCTATCTTGTAAACATTCAAGGAATTAATCAATAAAAATCATAATTGTTCATCTTCAAATGTTTTAGTTGTGTGGATTCTTGTGAGGGGTGTAGTGTAGGATTTCCTGCAACTACATATTGGCGCTAGAAACAGGGAGAGAGTAAGGATTGACATCGTGATTTGGAAGAATTTGGAGTAGTAGAGAAGGAATTTCATATAATTTTCAACAGTTTACCAAATTTAAGAAATGGCTAGAAGGAGAAATGCATCTGAGCAACCAGCAATTGTTAGAAGGAGTAGGAGACTTGCCGGAGAAGGGAGAAATAAAATGGGAGAATCCTCAAGAAGGAACATAAGGAATAATGAAGAAAATCAAATTCAATCACCAATTCAACCAGTAGCGGATAGAACTGTGGATTATGATAGAGTAAGCGTGCATACTTGGAGATCAGACTCTGTGGACAAAAGGGGAGAAGAACAACAATTGGTAAACAATGGGAAAGAGGAGAGAGATTGAGAAGGGATTGGAGAAATAATCCATGGAAATGAAGAGATCGCAGCATTAGAGGCGTTGAGACAAACAATACATGAAGAAATACGATTAGAGGCGAAGGAACGTGCAAATTTGACAAGACAGAATCATGAGTTGAGGATGGAAAACATGAGATTACAAAGCAGAAGGTCGAGAAGCACTACAAGGTCAAGCTCAAGATCGGTTAGAGAGGAAAGAAGGAGAATTTTACCTACGAAAATGCGATGAAGAAAACCAAGAAGAAACGCAAAATCCGGGCATAGAACATTGCGAGAGAAGAGAAATGATGGAAGATCGTTATATTCCACGTCCCGAGACTCTTCAAAATGGGCAGAATGATGGAAATCAAGGAAATAGGCAGTGTCAGAGGCAGAATAACCCAGTTGATGAAGAAAATCAAGAAGAAGGAAGAAGAATATTGCATGGGAGAGAAGCACGGAGGAAGAAAAAAGAGATTGAGGATGAAATTGAAAGACATTATGTTGAACAAGCACGTCTAGCTTGCGAGAGAGAAAGATTGAGAGCATAAATGGAAGAACAGGAGTTAGAAGAGGCAATTCGCCAGAATAATCATAATAATCGAGAAAGAAGGCGAGAACAAAATCGCAACAATGATAATATTAATGAAGAATATGAAAGAGCACAAAGGAGAGCTGATAGGCAACAAAGAAGAGAAATTTCTAGATATAATGGTGTGCGAATTCGTGAAAGAAGTGAAGGAGAAGATCGCAGAGAAAGACGAGAAGAGAATGATGAAAGTCAAAGCAGACATGAACGCAGGAGAAGAGAAGCGGAACTAAAAAGACCAATAGATTCAAATTCTGATGTAAATGAAAATTTTTTGAGAGAATTGGAAGAAATGAGAGGAATGATGAACAACAAAAGGGAAGGAGGAAAGAGACAGTTGGATGAAGCCATAGAAGAAGCTGCGAAAACTCCATTCACACAAGAGATACAATTAGGAGGAATACCACCAAAGTGCAACTTACCAACATTAACCAGTGTTTTCGATGGAACAACTTGTGCGATACAACATATCAAAGCTTAAATGAGATGTATGTTATAATGGGAGAATCATGATGCTATATTGTGCAAATATTTTGCATCAAGTTTGACAGGAGAAGCTTTGAAATGGTTTGAAGGACTACCGAAGAATACAATAAGTAATAATTCCTCGCGACCTGGTATTGAAGATGTATTTGGGTTAAAACAAAGGGTTGGTGAAAGTTTGAAGCATCTGACTGTGAGATGGAAGACAATGTGTAGCGAAATGGCTGGTCGTGTGAAGGAGAGATATCTCATCTTATCATTCATTAATGCCATGTTCGCGACAAATCTGTTATATATTCAAATTTTTAGAGTCAAGAATACAATCACAATGACTGATTTGCGAGAGCTTCAGGAGGAGTATATTGCCCTAGAAGAAAAGCAAAATGAGATGGAATCATAACCTGTCGCGAATACAAGTTCAGGAGCTGCGAATGCAAGTTTGTTACCCAAATTGATAAACACTGTGGCGAGTACATCGCAAAGTCAGCAAGGAATGAGGATACCAGATGATGGTCAGCAAAAGTTGGTAGCCATGGGAAGTCGCGATTAGGAAGAATTTGAAAGAGAAAGAAATTTCTACAACCGTGGCGGAAAAATAAAATTCAAAGGCTTGATCAGCCGCAAGAAACCTATGGAAGTCAGAGGCATAATCCGCAAGAAATCTATGGAGGTCAGAGGCATAACTATCATAGAGGGCAGCGAGGTCATAGGGTAGTCTGGGAAGAAATCAAGATGCCTCCACTAAACGCTAGCATGGATAAAATATGGGAAGCTATAATCCTGATGGAAAACATACATGCACCATGGAACATGGGGAATGAACCGCCTCCAGGTGACAGAAGTCATGAATTTTGTTCCTATCACCATTTTCATGGACACCTAACGAATGATTGTAGGAATATAAAAAGAATCATCCTCAGAATGATAGACCAAGGGAAGCTAAACCATTTCTTAAAATGTGAAGAGAAGACTCAACCATTACCAACACCTCCAGAAATTCACAGAGTAAATACAACAAAAGGGAAAGAAACGTTTGTAGTAGAAGTTGGAGCGAAGGCCAAAAACTTGTTTTGCAATTCTATTGTACATTCGTACAGGACAATCGAAGATTTTCATGATAGTGTTCTCAGTAGGGTTTTCACAAGAGATGCTGACAATAGAGAAGTAATGAACATCGCGAAGATATCGCCACTAAAAGAATGGCAAACGCAGATTATTTCTTTTACCGCAGAAGAGGTACCTGAGGGTGGTGAGATGCATGACAGTCCATTAGTGGTAAGATTGGAAATTAACCCAAAACCTGTTGATGGTGAAGATGATGGGGCAGAAAATTCATGGGCTATAAATAGAATCTTAATTGATACTGGAAGCTCTGTAAACATCCTTTTTTACCACACTTACAATACTATGGGAGGGAAAGACGAAGACTTGATACCTTCAACCTATAAGATTTATGGTTTTAATGGTACTGCCAATAAACCTAAAGGAGTAATTCGTATGCGAATACCACTAAAAGGATTATCAACCAAAAATCTTGTTTTGCATAGTCGATGTGGAATCCCCCTATAATGCATTAATTGGGCGACCTTGGTTACATGAAATCTTGGGTGTAGCATCAACTTACCACCAGTGCATCAAATTTCCTCATCCCAGTGGTGTTGGAGTTATAAAAGGAGATTGGGCTGAGGGACAAAAGTGCTATGAAGTTGATGTGGAGTCTTTCGAGGAAAGGGCTGCTCAAAATAAGAATTGGAAGCGGAATATCAAAGAAGAACAAAGAAGAGAAAGACTGATGGTGGACACAATAGAAGTGAGAGATAAAGATATATTGCGAAACCCATGCCTGAAAACAATTGGAAATTGCGATGGTCTCGCAAAAGGGAAGGAAATATCAGGAAATATGAATGAAGAAACAAAGAGCAACAGGAGTAGGAAGTGTAAGAAATAAATGATTGATTTTAGAGTTGTATAAAAAAAAAAAAAAGGGTTTGGAGTGACAAAGACATGTCAAAAGTACAAAGAATATGACGATCGAAGAAAGTCCCGCGAGACGTGAATATAACGAAAGTTTGGTTAAATAATTACAGCGATATCACAACAAATGTAGCAAGATTATGCGATAATTTCGCAAAAATAATGAGAAGAAATAGTCAAAAATCAATGAATGATTGAAAGAATTGACAGAAATGAAAGAATGAGTGAATGGGACGAACCTTTATGGCGTACACCCTAGTTTGCGAATGATATTTCGTAAGAGGCAAATGTAAGACCTAAAGTGCGTCATATAAGGGGTATCTCTTGACATGGCTCGGGAAAAGGTTACACCGCCCCGGAACTGAGTCATGAAAATTTGGGGTCAATAAAGCCCATCCGGGGAGATACCTTGGATTTCAACTATATATATAAGGTTATACCCTGGTTGGACGACCGAGGGTCTCTTCCAAGGAGTCGGTGTATGACCAAGGCGCCGAGGTACACGGTTGAGCCAAGAGTGCACAGGGCATTTGAAGTGTCTCGGCCATTCTTGGCAAGTCTTGGCACATGCTTTGCACTCGGCCGAAGAAAACTCCACTTAGGGTGCGGTCTCGTAACCATAAACCCTATAGGTATAAGGGATAAGAGGTTGCGAAAACAACTGGTTGTTGTTAAGACCGGATGGGAGGAGCTAGTCTTGTATGGCCGATGTACGCCTCCTTGAAGAGGCAACCAGGGAGATGATAAGGGCGGCACCCTCCATTAGGGAGCTGATAAGTGTATTAAGACGCAAATGTCATGAGGCTCTATTTTCACAAGAAAATTTAGGCTTGTCATATTTGTGCGATGATCCTGAAGAGGCAATAATACTAACGCGAGGTTAAGACGAGATCAATGGGTCTTTACATGAAAGTGTAAAGACGTCCTGCGATTTCGTCGCAAGACGACAATGTCATGGGGCTTTATGTTCGAAAGAATTTTTTAGGCCTGTCATATTGTCGCAACAAAAACATCCTGCAGAGGCAATAATACTAAAAAACTGATAAGGCAAGATCAATGGGTCATTACATGAAAGTGTAACGACATCCTGCGATTTTGTCGCAAGACGGCAATGTCATGGGACTTTATGTTCATAAGAATATTTAGACCTGTCACATTGACGCAAAAATGAGGGGTGGCAAAATAAGACCTTTAACTAGGAAGGCAAAATAAGACCACACAATAGCAATGATAAGACAAGATCAATGGGTCATTACATGAAAATGTAAAGACGTCCTGCGATGTTGTCGCAATGATGAATTTCAACATAAATAAAGATAAGACCACACAAGAAATTGAGTAAGCAAATAAACTTGCGAAAATGGCTATATTTGTGAAGAGTTAGCAACAGTAGTTGCGAAACTAAGAAGTATTATTATTTAAAGACTATCGATTTAATCTCTCATGTGAAAATTAATAACAGAGGCAAGTATGGGAATGATTAGAGTAAAAACTTGTTATTTATTTTCATATGATAGATTTACAGTAAGAGATTACAAAAATGGAAGGCTAGAAGGATAAATGTACAAATATCACAAGAAGAGAAAAAGGAAAATAGAGTTATTTCTCGCCCATTCTTCTTTTCATCGGACTCTTTATCGGACTCCTCTTCTTCGCTAGCTTCACTATCGAAACATCCAAGGAAGGTATATTTTCAGAACCTCATCAAGAAGACAAGGATATGAAGAAAGAGGAATACTGTGGTCATCGCAAACTGTCTTAATAGTTTGATTACGAAAACGGACAACATCATTATTGAAATTCGCTACAGTAGTTTGTAGTTGCTTCTTCAACTTGGAATACTTGTCATTGCGAAGAGAGAAGTCTTTTGCAAGTTGTGCTTTCTCAGATTCAAGTTCTTTAATTCTAGTTTGAAACCTCTTCTCGATTCTCGCGAACAAATGGAAATGAGTCAAGTAACTTAATAGTAGTTTCACAAAAAAGAAGTGGTAAAGTAATGAAGAACAGTTAACAACCTTCTCTCGTCGAAATCATATCTTTAACCAAGGCGGTATGCTCAAAGATGAAGGCTGACGTTAACACCTAAGTTATTTCTGGCATTATCTAGAACTTTCGCAGCCCAAGCGAATTCATCATCACTATTTATGACAAGAAGTGAACGAATTTGATTTTCTCGCTCATTAAGTATGGCGTTTTGGCGAAAAGATTCATCTCGCTCAATTTGAACTTCAAGAAGAGTTTTTTGGAATTACGCTAATGCATGTGCACCCTGATTAGCAATGCGATCCTTGTCATCTATAAGGCTATTAATTTTCTTCCTTAGAATATTATTTTTCTCGTGGGAACTAAGATATAGACGTTTAAATCGGTTGGCTAAACCTAAACTAGATCTATGCTCAATTTCTAAGAGATGAAGTTTGGTTTGAAGTTCATTTAATAAAAGAGAGTTAATTTTGTTTGATGAACTACTTAAAGATTCGTTGAGATGAGCGAGAAGAGCATCATTATCCATAGGCTCAGGAAATGAATGGAGAAGGATGGCTTCGTCAGAAAGATTATAAATGTCTGCGAAAATGATAAGTCAGGCAAAGAAAAATAAATAACAAAGTAAAAATGAAGAAAAGAGAAGAGTTTTATACCATAAAGTTGCTGATTAGCACTTTGAAGAGTAGATATTTTATTCTTCTGGGTAGAAGATTCAGCTTCCAATTGTTGAATTCTTTCGCGAAGAGCGGCAGTCTCATTTTCATTCTTCTTGCGAGATGTCGCAACTTCAATTTCTAGTTCCTCGGTCTTTTTGTGAAGTTGAAGATTTTTCTTTTCAAAGTTGTTATGCCTCTTCTCAAGATCCGAGGCAACCTCAAAGGAAGCTCTTCCAGACTAAAAAAAAAGGAACTATTAATATATGATTTAAAATTAAAATTATGAAGGAATAAAGAAATATAAACATACCAAGGCGCTGAGTGCATTCAAGAAGCTGGGAGTCAATGATCTGGAGATCCCCTGGAGAGACTCATTACCCTCCAGTAAAGAAGCATCACATATACTTGCGAGAGCTTCGCATATACCAGAGAGGCGGTCATCTCCAAGCCCCTGCATGGAGTCTGAAAAGATATTAGACAATAATGTCATAGGAGATTCAGTGGATGATCCTCCTTCGCGGTAGAAATGTCTACATCATCGTCTTCTTCATCAGAACTCTCACTAGATTGAGGACTTGAGCGAGAAGAAGAATGGGTCTTTTGTTTTTTAGAAGGCGGTGCAGCAGATTTTTTCTTGCGAAGAGGGTCTTTACCCTTTCTTTTGACCCTCACAGCTTTTGAAGCTTCTTCCTCGCCGGCAACTTCAACACCAACCTACATACACGAATGAAGATAAGAAACAGAGGCAACAATATTGTGGATAACAAGAGAAAATATTTCTTACTTCATCCGTGATTGAGCGAAGTATCGCCAAAGTACTTGGCTTTGGATTTCTTTCATAACTTTTTCTCAATTTAGCGATCTGAAAATTTCGCAAGTTTAGTAGATATAAAAGGAAGGAAATATCGCAAAGCAAATGAAAATTAGAAAATATACCTCTTTTGCTTTCTCGGGCCAATTAAATACCCAAGGATGATAATTTGCGAGATTCGCAGGGAGTATATTGGAACCTGAAATGTAAGGTCCGTTCAAAAATAGCGGAAAGACACACCACTTCTCATCTTTAGAGTAGCGAGGAACATTGTTCTTGCCAGAGTGCCAATCAATATCTAACATGACTATCTTATCGTCGGAACGTCCTCTTTTCTTTTCAATCGAGCACCCCAAATGAGATTTATCATTCTTCATATTTATCACTTCATAATTTTCAAAAATCTTTCTACTGAGTACTTTTCAGCAACTATCTCTAAGTTTGCGAATTTAGGATATCTGACGTTATCGGGATGTAGTAGCGGGATTTCCTACACTACACCCTTACTCGATTTTGCTCAATTAATCCCTTGAAAGATGTAAGATCAAGAATATTTATTGATTGAATTCATGAAGTCCTTACACAGAAAATAGAATTACACTTAGAAGTTAAAACACTCTTAAACTTTCTCTCTCCTAATGACTTGCTCCACAATTCTAAAAAGATCTCTCCCTTTTACGACTCATTTAGCCCTTTATATAGGGTAATACATAGTGGATGACAAACTAAGCTACCCTTTATTTTCGGGAATGTCCCGCGAAGTGTCGCAGGTGCACAAACATTCACTCTCGCGACACTTCTTAACCCTCGCCGGTTCTCACGTCTTCTTTATGTTTTGCTTGTCGTTATCCATTGCGTCGTTTATTTTAGCTCTCTGCGACTCCTCGCGACGCCTGTCGTTTATTAATCCCGCGAGCCATGTATGTTGCGATATTATGATCCTACATCTTGCCTCTTTTTCCTTGAATATTGCTTGAAGAGCGTCTTTAAGGAAAAATCGTTGTGGTGATAATCTTTGATCTTTGTTGATAAAGGAACGAGCGGAAGAATACTTGGACTTGAAAAAGTACGTACTTGCCTCTATTCTTTTGCGAAGTTCCGAAGCTTCTTTGAGATATATATGAAGTATCGTCTCTTATCTCTCCTCATATTTCTCCTGCGAGGGGAAGAGTATCATGAGATTTTACAATATTGTTTCCGCGATCGCTTATCTTTATCTGTTTCAGTTTTGTACTTTTACACGGATTTTGATTATTAATGTCTTTTCTTGACACGTTTCTTTCAACCGCTTATTTTGACCATTCATGTCTCTTCGCATTAAATGACCTCGTTTTTCTCGAGGATCTTTTTCCCTATATATAGTTTTCTTTTCCCCTCCTTTTCATTCTTTAGTTTCTCTCTGCAACCTTTCTTTGACTCTCTCCTTCCGCAATTTGCGCTCCTGCTACTGCAAATATTTTCTTCGTCCTTTCTAGCGCCACTCAGTCGTATGCAGTCGTATTTCCCTGTTAATTTTAAATTGTTTATATATGTTTTAATGGTTTTTCTATCTTCTTTTATAGGTTGGAAGAACTTCCTTTGTAGTTGCCTCAGACCTTGAGAGAAGACGCAACAATCTTGAAAAGAAGAATTCCCAATTGAACAAGAGGATTCGAGAGCTAGAAATTGAAGGCTGCGTCATCTCGCGATAAAGACGAGAGAATTCAAAAGTTAAACACCGAACTTGACTCCCAAAAGGATAAGGTGTCCACTCTTCAAAACGCCAATCAGCAACTTTATGGTATAAAATTTTACCTCCTTTTACTATTTTTATTTTATCGGTCGCATATTGCTACCCAACTTATTACTTTCGCAGATGTATATAATCTCTCCGATGAGGCTATTCTTCTCCATACATTTCCCGATCCTATGGATAATAATCTTCTTCTCGCTCACCTCAACAACTCTTTAAGTAGTTCATCGAACAAAATTAACTCTCTTTCATTAAATGAACTTCGGACCAAATATCGTCTTTTAGAAATTGAGCATAGATCTGGTTTAAGTGCTGCCAACCAATTTAAACGAATGTTTCTCGAGTCCCATAAAGAAACCAAAATTTTGAGGAAGAAAATTAGTGACCATATAGATGATAAAGATCGCATTGCTAATAATGGTGCACAGGGCATTAGCAACATTTCAAAAATCTCTCCTTGAATTACAAATTGAGCGAGATGAATTGCTTCGCGAGAATTCCTTGCTTAGTGAGCGAGAAGATCAAATTCGTTCTCTCCTTGTTATAAACAAGTGATGATGAATTCGCACAGGCTGCGAAAATTTTAGATAATGCCGAAATAACCTAGGTGTTGATGTTAGTCTTCACGCCGAGCATACTTCCTTGGTTAAAGATATGATATCCGACGAGAGAAGGTTGCTTATTATACCTTATTGCTTCTTATTTACGTAGTATTGCTTGTAAATTGCTAACTTGTTGTTTCTTATTTGCGAGAATCCGAGAAGAGGCTTCAGTTAGAATTACTGAGCTTGAATCGAAAAAACAACTCGCCGGGAATTTTCCAAATGAGAATTGAAGAACTCGAACCGAAAAGAACAACTCGCAAAGAATCTCTCCTTCGCGAGAATAGATATTCCAAGTTGAAGAAACAATTTCTAACGACAAGTGGAGAACTTTAGTAATGATGTTTGTTCGTTTTTCGCAATGGAGGCATGGAGTATGTTTGTAAGGACCACAATATCCCTCTGCATTCATATCCCTGTCTCCTTGAAAAGGTTCCCGAGAATCTGCTGTCTCGAGACGTTTCGATAGTGAGGCTGGCGAAGAAGAAAATTACGGTGATGAGAATAATCGGTCAAGAATCGGATGAAGAAGAAGAATCACCAAAGAGATAACTCTTTTGTTTTCCTTCTCTCTTGTAATATCTGTACATTTACGTATCCTTATTATAGTGTATTCCTTGGATTTTTCCCTCTGAATTCAATCTTCACTCCCCCTTTCTTGGTAGTTCTTCCTTGTAATATAATTGGCTAACATTATTGATGTATAACTCTTTCATCAGAAGATGAATAACAATATTTCATCTTTTCCATTCCCATACTTGCCTCTGTTATTTATCTTCAGATGGAAGATTTTAGTTGTCATCATGTATGTGGTTGAATAATAATTTTATTGTTATTGAGATGTACTGTTGCGACGAGGTCGCAGGTACCTTCATAAATCAAGGATTCCACTTGCCTTGCCTTATCTTCATAAATGTATTTTATTTCTTCTCATTGCGACAAGGTCGCAAGCCGCCCTTACATTTTCAAGTAAGAGCCCATTGACCCTGTCTTATCATTTTTGTGTGGTCTTCCGAGTTAGACCTCCCTAATTAGAGGTCTTCCCCTGCCACCTTTTATTGCGACAAAATCGCAGGACGTCTTTACACTTGCATGTAAAGACCCATTGATCTTGCCTTATCATTTTCCAAGTATTTTTGCCTCTGCAGGATGTTTTAGTTGCGACAATATGACAGGCCTATATATCCTTGCGAACACATAGCCCCATAACATTGCCGTCTTGCGACGAAATCGCAGACGTCCGTACACTTTCATGTAAAGACCCATTGATCTCGCCTTATCCTCGCGTTAGTATTATTGCCTCTGCAGGATCATTGCACAAATATGACGAGCCTAAATTCTCTTGCGAAAACATAGCCTCATGACATTTGCGTCTGTTTTGATACCCCCCCTAATGGAGAGCATCGCCCTTATCATCTCCCTGGTTGCCCCTTCAAGGAGGCGAAACATCGGCCATACAAGACTAGCTCCTCCCATCCGGTCTTAACAACAACCGTTGTTTTCGCAGCCTCTTATCCCTTATACCTATAGGGTTTATGGTTACAAGGTGCACCCTAAGTGGAGTTTTCTTTGGGCGAGTGCAACGCATGCCAAGACTTGCCAAGAATGGCCGGGGTAGGTTCATCCATCCCGGCACTCGGCTCAACCGTGTACCCCGGCGCCTTGAGCATACACGACTCCTAAGAAGAGACCCTCGGTCGCCCAACCGTATAACCTACATATATAGTTGGGAATCCAAGGTACCTCTTCCGGATAGGCTTTCATGGGCCCCAAATTTCCATGACTCGAGGCTTCAGGAGCGGTGTAACCTTCCCCCGAGCCATGTCGAGAGATACCCCTTATATGACGCACTTTAGGTCTTACATTTGCCTCTTACGAAATGTTATTCGCGAACTAGGGTGTACGCCATAAAGGTTCGTCCCATTCTTTTACTCATTCATATTTGTTAAATCATTCAATCATTCATGTTTCATTATTTGCTGATACTTGCTTGCAAAGTATTCGCACAATTCTGTATTTTCATTTTTCTTTCTTAACTGAATTCCCATATACTCTTGTCTGCGAGATTCTCGCACATCATTACTTCAATTGCTCTTTTTCTCCTGTTTTTGTTGATTATTCACTTCTTATGCCTTTTGTTCCTCATATCCTTTGCTTCTTTATTACCATAATATTCGCCTGTCTCTAGGCATTCACCTCGCGAGGTATGTTCAGTCCTTACTTCTATGGCATCCACCATCAATTTCTCCTTTCTCTGCTCATCTCTCACATGTTGTTTCCAACCTTCTCTCTTGGCATTTCTTTCTTCGCAGCTTTCTACATCTACTTCATGACATTGTTGCGACTCCTTCCAATCTCCCTGTATAATACCAATGCCATTTGGATGTGGAAATTTTATACATTGATGATATGTTGATGCGACTCCCAAGATTTCATGAAGCCATGGCCTCCCAATCGGCGCATTATATGGAGATTCCACGTCAACCACACGAATAAAATATCGTTGATAATCCTTGTAGAGGTATTTTCATGCGAACCTCTCCCTTTGGTTTGTTTGCGGTGCCATTAAAGCCATATATCTTATATGTAGAGGGGATCAAATCTTCATCTTTTCCTCCCATCGTCTTGTAAGTATGGTAGAAGAGAATATTCACCGAACTCCCTATGTCGATTAAGATTCGGTTGATCGCCCAAAGAAGCTTCGCCTCATCATCTTCTCCATCAATTGGTTTTTGGTTAATCTCTAGTTTCACAACCAACGGGCTATCATGTGTTTCTCTTCCTTTTGGCACTTCATCTGCGAGAGAAAGAAATGGTCTTCACCGCCACTTTTCTAACTGCGTCGTTCTCGCCGGAGGCTCATTATTTATTTATCATTAGCATCTCTCGCAAAGACTCTACTGAGCACGTTGTCATGAAAATCTTCGATTGTGCGATAAGAGTGGACGATAGAGTTGCAATTCAAATTTTTAGCTTTTGTTCCAACTTCTATAACAAATGTTTCCTTTCCTTTCACTGACACTGTTCTGTGCATCTCTGGTGGTGGTGGTAATGTCTGGCCTGTTTCTTCTCCCTTTAGAAAGTGATTTAGCTTCCCCTGATCAATCATCCTAAGAATAATTCTCTTTATGTTTCTACAATCATTTGTTTGATGTCCATGGAAACGATGATAAGAACAAAATTCATGACTTCTATCGCTTTGGCGGTGGTTCCATTCCCACGTTCCAAGGTGCTTTGTACATTTTCCATCACAAGTATAGCTTCCCAGATCTTTTCCACACTAGCATTCAATGGAGGCATCTTAATTGGTTCCCATACTATTCTGCGACTTCTCTGCCCTCCATGGTTATATTGCTTTCGTCCACCGTAAGTTTCTTGCACATGATCTAGTCTTTGAATCTTATTATTGCTGTTACGGTTGTAATAGTTCCTTTCTTGTTCAAACTCCTCCCCGGTCATGACTTCCCATAGCTACTATCTTCCGCTGTCCCTCATCGGCCTTCCACGCTTTGTCCTTGCGAAGTGCTCGCCACCGTATTTATGATTTGAGGTAACAAGCTTGCGTTCGCAGCATTCGAATTTGTGTTCGCGATCGGATAAGAATTCATTTCATTCATCTTTCTTCTCTAAGGCGATATATTCTTCCCGTAACTCTCGCAGCTTCTGCCATCGTGATGGTATTTTTGACTCTAAAAATTTGAATGTACAACAAGTTAGTCGCGAAGAGAGCATTCACAAATGAGAGGATGAGATATCTTTCCTCAACCCGTCCCCGCCATTTCGCACACATGGTTCTCCATCTTATTGTCAACTGCCTTAAGCTCTCGCCAACCCTTTGTTTCAACCCGAATACATCCTCAATACCTGGTCGTGAAGAGTTGTTACTTATGTATGCTCCCAGGAATGTGGCTTGTAAATGATTGAATGATGTGATTGTGTTCCTTGGTAGTCCCTCAAACCATTTTAGTGCTTCTCCAATTAGGCTTGATGCGAAATACTTGCACAGTATGGCATCATGATTCTCCCACTGCAACATACACCTCATATAGGCCTTGATATGCTGTACCGCATGTGCTGTTCCATCAAAGATGTTTGTTAATGCAGGAGATTACACTTAGGAGGTATTCCTCCCATCCGTACTTCTAGCGTGAAGGGATTCTTCGCAGCCTCTCGCGATGGATTCGTCCAATTGTTTCCTTCCTCCTTCCCTTCTACTTGTTCAACAATCCTCTCATTTCAGCCCGAGTTCTCTTAAGATTTGTTCATTTGCCTCAGAACTTGATTCTACTGGTCTTTTTAGCTCTGCTTCTCTCCTTCTTCGCTCGTGCCTGTTTTGACCTTCTTGCTCGTTATTTTCTTCTCTCCTTTCCCTGCGACGCTCTTCTTCGTTTCTTTCTTCAATTCGCACGCCATTATATCGGTTGTTCTCTCTTCTTGGTTGTCTCTCAGCTCTCATCTGCGCCCTCTCATATTCTTCATTAATATTTCTATTGGTGCGATTTTGTTCCCTTCTTCTTTCGCGGTTGTCATGGTTATTCTGTCGGATTGCTTCTTCCATCTCTTGATTTTCCATTTCTGCTCTTATCCTTTCTCTCTCGCGAGCCAGCCGCGCTTGTTCAATGTAGTGTCTCTCAATGTCATCCTCGATTTCTCGGTTTCTTCTCAATTCTTCTCTCCCGTGCAAGATTATTCTCCCTTCGGCAGCTGGGTCATTCGGTTCTTGGAGTTGCATGTTTCCTTGATTTTCCCTATTCCGCTCATTTTGAAGATTTTCAGGTTGAGGAATATAACGATCTTCTATTTCCCCTCTTCTCTCGCCATGCTCTATATTCGGATTTTGTGTTTCTTCCTCGGTACTTTCATTGGTAAAACTCTCCTTCTTTCTTCCCTATTCGATCTTGAACTTGATCTCACGCTACTTCTAGATCTCCTATTTTGCAACCTCATATTTTCCATCCTCAATTCATGATTCTGTCTTGTCAAGTTTGCTCGTTCTTCGCACTCTAACCGTCTCTCTTCGTGTATTGTTTGTCTCAATCTTTCTAATGCTTTGATTTCTTCGTTTTCTCCATTCATTCCTTGCTCTCCTTGTCCATTGTTCACCAATTCTTGCTCCTCTTCTATCTCGTCTTCGTAATCGCACCTCCAAGTATGTACACTTACTCTATCATAATCCACAGCCGCGTTTGCTACTGGGGAGATCGGTGGTTGGTTTTGATCTTCTCCATCGTTTCTCATATTCATCCCTGACGATTCTCCTGTTTCATTCCTCCTTTCTCCAGCAAGTCTCCCACTTCTTCTTACAATCGTTGGTTGCCCTTGTACATTTCTTCTTCTAGCCATTTTTCTTTTCCAATGAATTCTTGAGTATCTTCTCCAAATCTTTTCTCTGTTAATCCAAATTCCTTCCAATTTCTACGTCAATCTCTGCTCTCCCTGTTTCTAGCGCATATGTAGTAGCAGGATTTCCTACACTACACCCCTTACTCGATTTTGCTCAATTAATCCCTTGAAAGATGTAAGATCAAGAATATTTATTGATTGAATTCATGAAGTCCTTACACAGGAAAATAGAATTACACTTAGAAGTTAAAACACTCTTAAACTTTCTCTCTCCTAATGACTTGCTCCACAATTCTAAAAAGATCTCTCCTTTTACAGACTCATTTAGCCCTTTATATAGGGTAATACATAGTGGATGACAAATAAGCTACCCTTTATTTTCGGGAATGTCCCGCGAAGTGTCGCAGTGCACAAACATTCACTCTCGCGACACTTCTTAACCATCGCCGCTCACGTCTTCTTTATGTTTAGCCTTGTCGTTATCCATTGCGTCGTTTATTTTAGCTCTCTGCGACTCCCTCGCGACGCTGTCGTTTATTAATCCCGCGAGCCATGTATGTTGCGATATTATGATCCTACACGGGATATAGAGATCCCTTACCAGCGCCACAATTGGCGAATTCAAGCATTAGACGGATGCAATCACCTCTTAATTGATAAATAGCTCGCGAGAATTTCTCATGAGCAAGAATTTCATAGAACAAGGGCAGTTCGGGATTGTAGAGAGGAATGGGAAGACCTGCGAGGAGTTGACCTAGCGAGATTATGATTTTCTGATCATCACATTGATGATCGATAAACAATTTTGCGAAAAGAATAGATGAAGATTCTTGATTGGGAATGGTGGACAAGGTGAAACCCTTTTCTTGTAAATTCTTTTGAGTCTCACTCAAGAGAGTTTCATATTTGTAGGATCAGAATATCGCAACATCAATACTTCGCGAGATCTATAAACAACCGCACTGCGAGGGCGTCGCAGAAGGGTAATATAAATGACGCAATGAATGACGATAGCCAAAACATGAGAAAGATGTGAAGACCCGTCGAGATTTAGGAGAGTGGCGAGATTATATATTTGAACACTTGCGATATTTCGCAAGTCATTCCCGAAAATAAAGGACAGCTTAGCTGTCATCCATTGTATACTACCATATATAAAGAGCCGAACGAACCTGTTGTAAAGGAGGATTCTTTTGAGAGTGTTAGACAAGTCATTAGGAGAGAGAAAGTTGGTGGTGATTGTAATTTCTTTAACTCTTTTCTATTTTATCTTGTGAATCTTCAAGGAAATAATCAATAAAATCATTGTTATTCATCTAAAAAATGTCTTAGTTGTGTAGAATATTGTGAGGGGTGTAGTGTAGGATTTCCTGCAACTACATATTGGCGCTAGAAACAGGGAGTGATTGAAGATAAGAGATTGGATATTGTTATTAAAACTGTAAAAATCAAGAGTATAATGAATAAATTGAAGAAAACTAAAATCAAAGAGAGTAATGAAGAATTGGAATGTAATATGATTACAAAGTCAATGGTTAAAGAATTTCATGAAAGTATCAAAGGGAGAATACATAAAAGAGATTTTGAAGGAAAGAAAATTATAACAACAAGAGAAGGTGTTACCCTTGAAAGAATGGGAAAAGCAGAGAATTATATTCACAAAGAACGGAGATGTCAAGAGAGAATTTAAATCACACATCTCCACTAGTGATTACGATAAGTGCCAACAAAGAAGAAGGAAAGTTAACAAAAACAATGGAAGAATGGGCAATAAGTAGAACTTTAGTGGATACAGGGAGTTCAGTGAATATAATGTTTTATCATGCATATAAAAAATTAGGGTACAAAGATGAAGAAATGACTTCCGCAACATGTCATATCTATGGTTTCGGCAAATCGATAACAAAACCTAAAGGGGAGATAAAAATACGAATTTTGTTGGGAGAAATTGAAACAAATGTGACGTTATGCGTAGTAGATATGGAATCACCATATAACATGTTGTTGGGAAGGCCATGGATACACGCAATAAAAGTCGTAGCATCAAAATTTCATCAATGTGTCAGATTTCCTATGCCGAGTGGAATTGGCGAAATCAGAGGAGATACCGATAAAGGAAGAATGTATCATCAAATCGAAGTAAAACATTATGAAGAACAGGTGAAGAGGCGAAAAGATCACAAGAAGAAGGCAAAAGCAGCAAAAAAGGAAGAAGAATTTAGAACATACATGATAAGAGCGGAAGAAGGAAAAGGAATATGTGGTGAAGAGAGTGATGTCGCAAAGGAAATAAGAGGACCAACGCCCATGGGAGAACCGAAGGCCAGCTACATTGCGGCAGAACTAACAAAGGAAGTGAATATTGGAACTGAAGAAGAACCCAAGATGTTAAAAATTGGGACTAAAATGGAGGCAGATGAAGAAAGAAAGACCGTTGATTTGTTGCGAGATTATAAAGATATTTTCACATGGGATATGGATGAGATGCCTGGAATAGATCCATCTGTAGCGTGTCATAAATTAGATATTGATAAAAATGCCAGACCATTCAAACAAAGAATTAGAAAAATCGCAACAGCATATCATCCTCAAATAGAAGAAGAGTTGCAGAAGATGCTTGATGCTGGCATTATTAGACAAGCAAAATACCCCGAATGGATAACGAATATGGTCGTAGTTCCAAAGAAGAAAAAAGGAATAAGAATTTGCATAGATTTCACCGATCTAAACAAAGCTTGTCCAAAAGATCGTTTTCCCTTGCCAGATATTCCGCAGATGGTTGAATCAGCAGAAGGAAATGAAAGGATATCCTCTCTTGATGGATATAAGGGATACAATCAAATTCCTCTCACTGAAGAAGACCAAGAACATACTGCCTTTTTCGCTCCAAGAGGATTATCTTGTTACACAAAAATGCCATTCGGTTCTGCGAAATGCCGGTGCAACGTATCAAAGGATGGTGGAGAAAGTGTTCGAACAATGGATACATAAAACACTAGAGGTATACGTGGATGACATGTTAATAAAAAGCAAAGAAGCAAAAGATCATGTGTGAGATTTGAAGGAAATTTTCGAACAAATGAGACATTTCAACATCAAAGTAAATCCAGAAAAATGTACTTTTGGAGTGGCATCTGGAAAAAATTTAGGATACATTGTGTCAAAAGAAGGAATACAAGTTGATCCGGAGAAGGTACAAGCAATTCGAGACATGCCAACGCCAAAGAATAACAGTGAAAGATGTGCAAAAGTTAAATGGACTATTAGCTTCGCTAGGAAGATTCATCTCGAGATCATCTGATAAGTGCAAACATTTTTCAACATACTTAAAAAGGGAACGAAATTTAGGTGGACGGATGAATGTAAAAAGGCATTGCAAGGAATAAAAGAACATCTAATGGATATATCAATATTACAAAAAGCAGAAGAAGGGGAGGAATTACTAATTTACCTCGCGACAACCTCGCATGCACTAAGCGCAGTATTATTGCGAATGGACGCAGGGGGTGGAAAAACCAATCTATTACATCAACAAAACATTCAATGCTGCAGAGAAAAATTATTCAAAAATTGAAAAATTAATTTTGGCATTAGTTTACGCAACGTTTAAACTTCGCATCTATTTCGAAGCACACACGGTAAAGGTAATGACAAAAGTACCAATTGAGTCAGTAATGAAAAATTCAAAAAGATCAGGAAGGGTTGAAAGATGGAATGCTCAAGTAAGTCATTGCAAACTCAAATATGAAGTATTATCCTCACCCAAATCACAAGTTGTTGCAGACTTTTTAGCAAATTTCCATTGGAAGAGGATGAAGCGATGGAAGAAATGATGGATATAGAAGAAAAACATGGAAATCCAAGGGATTTATTAACTGAGCCAAACAGATGGGAAATATTGGTAGATGGGTCGTCAAATGGAGAAGGTAACGGAATTGGGATCATTATAATTTCGCCAGAAGGAAATAAAATGGCTTTCTCTTTTTAGATTGGAATTCGCATCTACCAACAACGAAACAGAATATGAAGATATAGTACATGCTTTGCGATTTGCAATAGAAATGAAGTTGGAGAATGTAAGAGTTACTAGTGATTCTCAGTTAGCTATTCGCCAGATAAAAGAAGAGTATACTACAAATGAAAATCCTTGAAAAAATACAAAAAGCTTGTTGAAGAGTTGTCAGCGAAGATACCAAAAATAAAGTGGAGACACATATCAAGAAAAGACAATAGACTTGCAGATGCTTTTGCTTTTATATCAAGTATGATGACAGATCCATCTGCGAGATGCATAAAAATACAGACACTTCAATCACCATCAATCAACAAAGAGGAAGAGGAAGAAGTAGAAGTAATGCTCATAGAAGATGAAACACAAAGATCCCATTGCGAGGATTGGAGGACAGAACCTCATGCTTATCTAATGAAAGGAGAAACACCAAGAAATATATTAGAGATGCATAAATTAAAAAGCCGTGCAACAAATTATGAATTAAGAGACGGGGTATTGTACCGAAGATCCTTTAATGGACCCTCGCTCAGGTGTTTAACACGAAAGGAAGGAGAAGCAGTGTTAAAAATGATACACATTGGGGATGCTGGCAATCATAGTGGCGGAAGATCTTTAGCACATAAGGCGAAAATGCAAGGCTATTATTGGCCATATATTCATGAAGATGCGAAACAAATATCAAGACGTTGTGAAGATTGTCAAAGACACGGAAAGAAAATATATGCACCAGGTGCACCGTTAACCTATTCAACAAGTGTATGGCCTTTTGGAAAGTGGGGATTAGACATTGTAGGACCATTTTTACCAGGTACAGGGCAAAGGAGATATTTGATTGTCGCAACAGATTATTTCACAAAGTGGGCGAAGTAAAAGCGGTACAACACATTCGCGATAAAGACATTTTTACTTTCATATTCGAAAACATAATATGCGGATTTGGAATTCCAAAGACAGTTGGTATCGACAATGGGAAACAGTTTGAGGGACAAAATATAGAATTACTTGCTTAATGCATTTCAAATAAAATGTGGAAATCAACTCCTTTATACCCGCAGGCCAATGGACAGGCAGAAGCAACAAATAAAACAATCGCTGATATATTGAAGAAAAAATTAGAAGGGCATAATGCAGTATGGGCTTATAATACAACAAGGCGAGAAGCTACGGGGATGTCACCGTTTTGTCTAACCTATGGTGTTGAAGCTGTACTTCCGACAGAAGTTATTATTCCAACAACAAAGAGAGAAGCTTGGGAGAAAAATATTAGTGCGGGTAACATTTTGGTTAAATTAGATGAATTAGAAGAAAAAAGAGAAAGAGCACTACAACATATGGAGAATTATCAGCGAAGATTGGCCGGAGAATATAACAAGCGTGTCAAAACACGCGAGTTTCAACCAGTGATATGGTATTGCGAGAAACACCAATATATCAGCGAGAAAGTGGTGGCAAGTTGGCGAAAAAGTGGGATGGACCTTATATCATCAAGGAGATAGTTGGAACAGGGGCATATAGATTAATGGATCTAGAGGGCAAAGATGTGGGCCAGAGATTGGGTAGACCATGGAATAGATTATATCTCAAGAAATATTACCCATAGAAGATGAAAAGGAAAGAATAAATTCTGAAATGTTAAATGAATGAAATGAAATGAAATGTTCCTGCGACAGAGTTATTGCGAAATTAAGAAAGAATGTGCGAATATCTCGCAAATGAATTAACAAGAGATAACCAAAAATGAATGATTGAACGAATTGACAGAAATGAATGAGTGAGTGAATGGGATGAACCTTTATGGCGTACACCCTAGTTCGCGAATGATATTTCGTAAGAGGCAAATGTAAGACCTAAAGTGCGTCATTTAAGGGGGTATCTCTTGACATGGCTCAGGGAAAAGGTTACACCGCCCCTGGAATCTGAGTCATGAAAATTTGGGGCCCATGAAAGCCTATCCGGGGGAGATACCTTGGATTTCCAACTATATATATATATAAGGTTATACCCTGGTTGGACGACCGAGGGTCTCTTCCAAGGAGTCAGTGTATGACCAAGGCGCTGAGGTACACGGTTGAGCCAAGAGTGCAGGGCATTTGAAGTGTCTCGGCCATTCTTGGCAAGTCTTGGCACATCTTTGCACTCGGCCCGAAGATAACTCCACTTAGGGTGCAGTCTCGTAACCATAAACCCTATAGGTATAAGGGATAAGAGCTGCGAAAACAACTGGTTGTTGTTAAGACCGGATGGGAGGAGCTAGTCTTGTATGGCCGATGTACGCCTCCTTGAAGGGGCAACCGGGAGATGATAAGGGCGGCACCCTCCATTAGGGAGCCGATAAGTGTCAAAAGACGCAAATGTCATGAGGCTCTATTTTCGCAAGGAAATTTAGGCTTGTCATATTTGTGCGATGATCCTGCAGAGGCAATAATACTAACTCGAGGGTAAGACGAGATCAATGGGTCTTTACATGCAAGTGTAAATACGTCTTGCGATTTCGTCGCAAGACGGCAATGTCATGGGGCTTTATGTTCGCAAGAACATTTAGGCCTGTCATATTGTCGCAAACTAAATATCCTCCAGAGGCAAAAATACTAAATAAATGATAAGACAAGATCAATGGGTCATTACATGAAAGTGTAAGGACGTCCTGCGATTTTGTCGCAAGACGTCAATGTCATGGGACTTTATGTTCGCAAGAATATTTAGGCCTGTCATATTGATGCAAAATAAGGGGTGGCAAAATAAGACCTTTAACTAGGAAGGCAAAATAAGACCACACAAAAACAATGATAAGATCAATGGGTCAGTACACATGAAAATGTAAAGACGTCCTGTGATCTTGTCGAAACAGTGAATTTCAACATAAATGAAGATAATGGAATAGCAATTATTAAATACCAAAAATTATACTTGTTGAAAGAAAGAAGAGTAACGCAGACGAGTACATACATCAAAAAAGATGATTGAAGTACATAAAGAAGCAACAATACGAGAAGAAAGATTACAAGAGAAAATCATTTCTCAAATAGTAGCTTTTTCACCAGAAGGAGATGCTGGGTTTTCTTCAGCAACTTTATCTATATTTTCGCTAACTAATATATTTCAAAGAGATCCTTCTTCACCTACATCTTCATTCGCGACATCATCATTGACAGTTTTATTGGGAGAGATAGTTTCTTCATTTTCGAGTTCTTCGCCACTATTATAATCATAATCGCTATCAGGAGGATTAGGAACTTCATCATCACTTACTTCCGAGGTTCAACGAGACACGGGATCAAGAGATTTAGATAGTAAAACATTATTCACAAGAACTTCGGCTCTAAGATGAAATTGACGAAGGAGTGCTTTCTGCTGATTTTTACTCTCTATATCTTTACAGTCACGCATATAGTCGAATTTTCTTTCTGCCCTGTCACGAGAACGCACAAGAGAAGCAGCGAGTATTCCATTCTCTTTGCGAATTTTTGAGTAGTCGGATTTCAAAGCAGTAATGGAGGAGTGAAGTTTTTTCTCAGACTCTGCAAAACAAAAAATAAAAGGAATTATACAAACAAAAAATATGAAGGCTTGATAAAGAAAGAATAGATGAGGCATTCAACTTCTATGACTACCTTCCTTCATGAGGTAAGATGTTGGATTAGAGCCGAACAACTATTCTCCAAATGATCCATGGCATTGTCAAAATTATCTCCAATTAAACCTTTCAGACGTGATCGCCAACTTTTTTCGTTGGAAACAAGTAAGGCATTTTCTTTTGTAAGGGAAGAGTTGGACTTTTCTAATTTGGAACATTGATCCTTGAATTGGTTTGCTTTTACACTTAAGATTATTCTACCCTGAATCAGTTTATCCTTCTCGGCGGTAACTTCTTCAAGTTGATTTCTCAGCGAGCAAAGAGATTGTTCTTGCTCTTTACATAATTTTTGACAAATATCATGTTGTTGCGAGTAAATCGCCACCTTGTTTAACAGAGTTCGCTTCTCTTGAGAAATAGTTCCATTCTCATCTGATAAAGTTTCCAACTCCAAATTAGCTTTAGTCAAAGAGTAAGAGAGGCGAGATAAGTCATTACTTAATGAGTCTTGTTTCTGAGCTAAATCAGCATTTTCTTTAGAAAGATTATCTATTTGATCAACAGAATATGTATGAAGATTATCTAATTGGTTATATTGCTCCATCCAAGCATCTCTATCAACTCGAACTTCTTCAACAATAGATTCCAATCGATATACCTCCATTTTTCGTTTCTGGTTTAAAGCTTGAAGAACAAACAAGGGTTTGAGGTTTAATTAAAAAAAAAAAAGGACAATACAGAGGCAAGAGTATACCTTTTAATTCTTCATTCTTCTTGCGAAGATTATCACGATCCAACGAAATATTTTGAAGTTTTTGATTCTCAAGATGGAGAATATTACATTTTGCAGTCATAGCTTGGAGATCATTCTTCAAAGTGTTAATTTCTTGTTCCAAGGATGTTTGCGAAATTCTATCAGGGCCAAGGTGTTTGCTCAAAATCTCGCAAATATCAGATTTGATAGGGTCGACAGAAGTCTTCTTAGCATCGTTCACAATATCTGATAGGACTTTGAAGGCCACATCTATTCCTTCTAAATTTTCTTTAGTAAGAGGGATTTGCTCAGAAAAGGAAGTAACGGTGATAGAAGAAGGAAGAGGTGAGTCATCTTTTGTTAAAGGAATATCACGAGAAGAAGAAATCTCATGAAGATTAATGACTGGAGGAATGGTAGAGGCATTAACAATAGAAGAAGAAATAGGCTCATTCGCAATGAGACTGTTATGAGGGAGTTGATCTATGAGAAATTCAGGCATAGAAATGTTATCTTTGGAAGAAACAGTAGGGATATCTTGCGAAGATTTCGCAGTAGGAGTTGTAAGTTTGAATGTAGGAAAAGTAATGGAAAGGGAACAGGTTTAGAATGGCGAGGCTTCTTGGGGACCTATCAGCATTTTTGTCATCCTGCGAATTACAAGATAAATAAGAAACAGAGGCAACAATATTGTTATTAAAAGAATAAATGTTTCTTAAATACCTTGTTACTCGCAGGCTTTCTTTTAGAAGCAGTGGATTTCGGTTGCGAACCTAGGGAGATATTAGGATTCACAACGGTGAACTTGGTGCTAGGTTTGTTCTTGCTAAAACAAAAATGGCAGAGGAGTCATTAAAAGAAGAACAGTATCAGAATAAAACAACTTTAATAAGAGAGATCAATCACAAAATGATCAAATTTAGCAAAATTAACAAACCTTGATGCCATAGAAACAGTAGCAGAAAAATAGTAGCAGGAAAACGATGAAGAAGATGATGAAGAAAAGTAGCAGAAAATAGTTGCAGACGATGAAGAAGACGAAGTAAAAGAAAAGAAATGCTTTCACAAGGAATCCTCCTTTAAATAGACGAGAAAAGAGTAACCGGATAACATTAAATGTGCCGGTAAAAAGGGAAATTTTAGATACGTGTAAACAGTCATTCCTAAATTCACGGAATCTTGTCGGCAGAAAATTGATAGAAAATGAACGATTGCGGCATTTCAAAATATTGATTCTCATGACATTCTCTCCTTCGCAGAGAAGACATGAGAAGAGGCAAGATGTAGGATCAGAATATCGCAACATCAATACTTCGCGAGATCTATAAACAACCGCACTGCGAGGGCGTCGCAGAAGGGTAATATAAATGACGCAATGAATGACGATAGCCAAAACATGAGAAAGATGTGAAGACCCAGCGAGATTTAGGAGAGTGGCGAGATTATATATTTGAATACTTGCGATATTTCGCAAGTCATTCCCGAAAATAAAGGATAGCTTAGTTGTCATCCATTGTATACTACCCTATATAAACAGCCGAACGAACCTATTGTAAAGGAGGATTCTTTTGAGAGTGTTAGACAAGTCATTAGGAGAGAGAAAGTTGGTGGTGATTGTAATTTCTTTAACTCTTCTATTTTATCTTGTGAATCTTCAAGGAAATAATCAATAAAATCATTGTTATTCATCTAAAAAATGTCTTAGTTGTGTGGAATATTGTGAGGGGTGTAGTGTAGGATTTCCTGCAACTACAATATTTACGGCCAGGTGGAGCCATTTTCAGAATATGGGAATGATTAGAAAGTTAAAGATCAAAAGAAAGAAGAAAAGAAAGATTTACAGTAGCAGGAACGTGAATGGCGGAGGAGAAGAATTGAAGAAGATTTGCAGAGAGAAAGTAAAAAAAGAAGAAGAGGAAGGTGAGAAAACTATATATAGAGAAAAATTCTCGAGAAGATAAATGCATTTAATGCGAGAAGAGACGTGAATGGTCAGGAAAAGACGGTTGAAAGAGACGTGTCAAGAAAAGAGCGGAAGAAGAAACATGTGTAATAAATTCTGTGTAAAAGTACGGGGTCATAACAGATAAAGATGAACCGTTGAGACATTTCAAAAATACTAATTCTCATGACATTCTCTTCTTCGCAGAGAAGACATGAGAAGAGGCAAGATGTAGGATCACAATATCGCAACAACAATACCTCGCGAGATCAATAAACGATGATATTGCGAAAATGTCACAAATGAGTAATATAAATGACGCAATGTATGACGGCAGCCAAAACACGAGAAAGATGTGAAGACTTAGCGAGATTTAGGAAACTTGCGAGAGTATATATTTGAACGTCTGCGATATTTCGCAAGTCATTCCCGAAAATAAAGGACAGCTTAGCTGTCATCCATTGTGTAATACCCTATATAAGGAGCCGAGTAGGACTGTTGAGAGGGATCTTTTTCCGTGTGTTAGGCAAGTCATTAGGAGAGATAAAGTTTGTAGTGATTGTAATTTCTTTAGCTCTTTTCCATTCTATCTTGTAAACATTCAAGGAATTAATCAATAAAAATCATAATTGTTCATCTTCAAATGTTTTAGTTGTGTGGATTCTTGTGAGGGGTGTAGTGTAGGATTTCCTGCAACTACATCTCGCTTACATATTTCTCAAAATATGTGTTGGTAAGCTTTCGATTCGACCAAGTTCATCTTATATCATGAGAAAATTGCCGATTAACATCTTACATGGTTTGTGTGATACAATCATTTGATGTAGGCTTGGAATGTTTCGATAATGATTATTTTAATATCTTGAAAATTGCTTTGATGCTAATAGTGTGTGAAAACGGCTATTATAATTATAGAAGAATGTTTCAATGATTAAAATAAAGAGTTGAGAATGTAACCATCTTTGGATATAAGCATATATAGTATGTTCGCACATTAGTGTATAAATCCATAAACCGGGAGCCAAGAGTATGTATATGTGTGTATACGAAATTGGTGAAGGAGACAGTTTAAGTATGCGTACATGTACGCATACTGGCGGAAGTTTTCGAACCAAAAATTTCTGCTGAGTTTGGAAACTAAACAAACTCAAATATGGTTGCTTAAGTACGCATACTTAAGCTGGTTACTTTGTCAAATCGGTCAGTTCATGGACTTAAACATTTAAATCATAAGGATGCAATCTTTGCAAATCGTGGCTATAATGTTCATGATTGATTCAAGTGAATCAAACTGATTTGGTTTCAATTGTGTTTTCTATGCGATTGAACAACTGTTTAACTAGTTTCATTTGAGTCATTTGAACTAGTTATGGTTAAGATGAATAAGGTTGATATGAGAGTAATCATATGGCTAACCTCGGTTAACTATTTGTGAACCAACATGGTGTACACGTGTAGGTACGGTTACATAAACCTAAATGAGGGTACATTTCATTTGTGTTTAACAAGCTAAGTTCGATCTAACGGTTGAAAGATATTAGCTTGGGAGAATCCGGGTTTTTCATCTAACGGTGAATATTGAATGCTTAGTTACCAAGGTAACTTAGATTGCAAACACTGATTTGAAAACTATATAAAGGAGAACTCTAGCAACTGGGAAGGAAACCTAATCCACACACCTCTTGTGTGTTACTAGTTGCATAACTAGAGTCGATTCTCCTTTAACCTTAGGTTTCTTCTCGAGACCCTATAGGTTAACGACTTGAAGACTTCATTGGGATTGTGAAGCCAGACCCAACTATTATCTTTGTAGTTGCGTGATCTGATCTTGTTGTTTCTATCGTGTTGAGTAAAATTGGAATAATTGGCTCGAGATTTTATATCTCCGATAGGCAAGATACAAAAGTAATCACAAACACTTTGTCTCATCATTTGTGATTCCACAATATCTTTTTTCGCTAGTCGATTAACATTATTGTGAGGTGATTGATAATTCTAGGCTGTTCTTCGGGAATATAAGTCCGGGTTATCAATTGGTTCTTGTTCACCTTGATTTATCAAAAGACGGAACAAAAACTCTTGGGTATTTATGTGGGAGAAAGATTTATTCTAGTCGATTACCGTAGACTTTTCTGTGTGATACAGATTTGTTTATTAAAGTCTTCGACTTTGGTCGTAGCAACTCTTAGTTGTGGGTGAGATCAGCTAAGGGAATCAAGTGCGTAGTATCCTGCTGGGATCAGAGACGTAAGGAGCGCAAATGTACCTTGGATCAGTGTGAGATTGATTGGGGTTCAACTACAATCCATACCGAAGTTAGTTTGTAGTAGGCTAGTGTCTGTAGCGGCTTAATACAGTGTGCTGTTCAATCTGGACTAGGTCCCGGGGTTGTACGTGTCTAAATATTTGTTTTTAGAGTGTGTGTCACCGTACGTAAACTCCGGGTAGAATTGTGAGCTACCCAACCTCCCACCAATAGAAGCATGCTATTTTATCAATCATGATGGTGACATCGAATTGCTAACTTACATACCGCTTGTAATCTTGTTCACAGTTAGCACCATCCACTTTATCTCTCTCTACACCAACAAGTCCATATAAACACCATCATTATCAATAAGAGGAGCATCACAAATTTGAAGGAAGGTTGAAGACGTTCAAGGTTTACAAGCAACGGTACAGAAATGAGCAAATTTCAGATTCAAGTATAGCAACAAGACAAGGAGCCGAATTTTAACAAGTTAAGACTATTGTACAAGATGGAAGATTATCAAGATGAGAATTCAAGAATTTTATGATATCGAGACATACAAGTTGTAAAGAATTGAGCGGTAAAGTACTTACACCATGACCTTTGTACTTGCATTTTTATTTTATATTATTTGTTAATTTGTATTTTATTTTCTCTTATCCCGGAAAAAAAAAAAAAAGAAAGAAAGAAATTTTGTTAGGTACATTATTAGTTTTATTATTTTGATTTGTTTGTTTCATTTTGTATTTACTTTATTTATCTTGCAAAAAAAAAAAATCATTGCATCATATTTTGGTTTGTTTAATTTTTTTTTTTTTTTTTTTTTTTTTTTATTCATTCAATAAAGCCAATGGAAGAAGAAATATCCATAATGAAGTTTCAAGCAACAAGGAACTAGAGGAAAGAATCACACTGTCAAGATTCTACGAAGTTCAAGATTTCATCATCAAGAGTTGAAGACCGAAGATGAAGATGAAAATAAGGATTGAAGACCGAAGATGTTTCGATGGATGCTGTGATAGTGGTGCTAACTTCATTCCGAACGGATAACGAGGTAAGTAAGCATATTCCCACCTTCGTTAAGTGGTTGATTTCCTTTCTTAGAGATCGTCAGAAAAAAGGGTTTTCAAATTGAATAAAAGATATGGTTTTTCAAAACAATTCGGAGGGTTTGGCCTTCCTACTATTCAACGTGTCGCATGATTATCTCTTCATTCCTACCTGGACATATGTGTGACCCATAAAAAAGTTGTTTATTATTGAGAGAAACTTCATAAAAACTTTTCTTGTGACGCAAAATCGAGACTTTCGATCACTCCGAACCCGAATTTCTTTCGATAAGGGATGGTTTTCTCTCTCTCAACTTTTAAGGATGAAATTGTGTTCATATATGTGTCTAACTTCTTATTACTAGTGTGCAGAATCTCTATGTCTTCTTAGCGCGTTGGATGCTATCATTTCGGAGAACTTTAAAGTTGGAAAAGTAGGTTTTGTGGGTGTATCTCTTGTAAACCCTCACGAGACTAAAACTCGTCCACTAGGGATACCTAGGGGTTTAAAGGCTTGTTATACATGCTAAGTGTGACCATAGCCTCGACGATACGGAGTTGTATGTATTTTTTTTTAGAATAATTTTGTTTGATTTGCTCGAGGACTAGCTGTTGATGGTGGATTTTCATTTAAGGTTAAAATTGTAAAAACCAGAAAATTATGCGCTAATATCTTGTAAAAGATAAAGCCATTAATAAGTGTTGAATACTTCTTCACTTTACTAATTCACCTAGAATGGAGCATGTGACAACAATCCCATTCTGTGAATTAAATACACGAAATTCATCCAGGTTGGAGCATGTAGCAACAATTCCATATACCTTGTGAATTTATAGCATTATTAATTAATGCGTAAGAAGCCTTGTATTTCCTGTACTCATTATCAGTGCGGCATGAAGACTGAGTGTTGCTCTCAGCAGAGCAACACGAACCTCCAAGCATTATAATGAAAGCATGTACGAAATACCCGTACAGACTGCAACTCTCGGTGTGTTATACTAGACCGATTGAGCAACTCTCGGTGTGTTATACTAGCCCGATTGAGCATCCGAATCTGTCCGTATCGATCCGGAAATGATCTCGATCATCCAACTTCACCAAAGATGATTGGATGGCCCAGATCAATTCCATAACCCCCAAGCAGGTATGGAATATTCGCTGCCGAACCAACACGGACCCCACATGGTAGGCCTCCCCAAAAGATTGGCATAGCTTTCCAAAACGTCCAAACCAGAGCGGTATGGGCGGAAAACCCTAAATTAGGGTTTGCGGCACATTACATGTGTCACAAAACAGTCTCAACCATCCATCTTCGCAGGTATAGATGGAGGGTGTAGATGTAGATTCAAAAGGCCCAGAGCATGTCAACACAATCACCGTGGGCCCGTCTACATACCTGACCAATCGGTCAGGACCAACCATGACCAACCATGGTTGGTCCTCCCAATTAAATACGCCCAAATGGAACATGACGCACTTGGCCGTGAAACCCAAAATTATGGTTTTACGAGCATCACGAGCGTTCATATTCTCCGGCACGAATGGAGGGTCCAAGATTAGATTAAGCAGGTCCGGTCATACCAACATGACCACCGTGGACCCATCTATCCCCTCACCTGGTCGGCCAAGGCATACCATGCCTGGTTATCCCAAATCGTCCGACCAAACTAGCGTGGTTATACTTCCCAATTGCAAACTAATCTCGACCGCTCAATTTCGCCGGACGATTTGAGTGGCTTAGATCACGTTTTCATGGGACAGTCAGGTATAGACGTGAACACCATCCTATCACCTACACGCCAGACCGATCGGCCAAGACCGACCAAGATTGGTCGTCTTGGAACGCGCGCCCGAGTTGGCACGATGCGCGGCTTTTGTTTGCACTCGTTTTACGCCGCAAACTGATCTCGACCACTCGACTTTGCCGGACGAATTGAGTGGTCCAGATCACACTTTTGTGAGATAACGGGGTATGGGCGCCTACACCGTCATGCCGTCTACACGCATGTACGATCGGCCTGGCCAAAATAGTATCCCAAGCTTGGATTCGACCAGGCTGAAGAGGGATGCTTGCGCATCTCTTCTAAAACCCTAATTCCATCAACGGTCGCAGATGAGTGTCTCAAAGATCATCTCGTCCGTCCAACTTCATCGGCTTGGTTATACAACCCTGGTTAGGAGTTAATTGGTCAGTAAGGCGTCTTGGTGATCACCACCCGTCACTTCACCACACCATGATGCAGTACCTGCATAGAATACACACGATACTTCACAAGTATCGACCTCCTGAATAACGCAGTTATTCAATTTAGCATCACATGCTACCTTTTGTGGATCCCACGACCCACACATTCCAGACATCAATCATGTCACAAAATGGGGATACATATCGGGGTATTGGTCTGGCGGTTTACAGCGTGCAGCGCACAACGCGCCATCATAAGAGCGTGTCAGGAAGTCATGGACGGTTAAGTGATGATGGGAGAAGTGGGCAAGCCTGGTCGTGTGACACTAACACATTACTCCACTACTCCATCACTCCACTTTCTCCACTTCCCACGAGATACGAAGGTTAGGCTAAAAGACTTGTATAAATAGGTTCTCCATCCTATTTTTCAAACAAGAACAAGTCCAGACAACAGAGGCAAGTGTTGATACAATCGTATTCAAACACCGGAACTGATAGCTTACACCCTGCAAGCCAGTTCAGCTTTCTGATACTAGTCATTCATAGCCAACACCTTCACATTCTCAACACCTTCTTCGCTTCCCTCCCTAAGATCAACCCCGTCTCCTTCACTTTGTGACCGAAACAAGTCTGGAACGGCCATTTCTTGGTTTAGGCCGGACTTGTACAGATTGATCTCTCGAATCTACAAGCACTCACCGCGCAGTGCATTTGTTTAAGGTTTAGACTCATTTCTCATCCACACATCCCAAATTACCAAAATCGACAGAAATAGTTTTCACCCATAAACACTAGCAAAGTCTAAGTGTGGGGGAATTTGATAGGTGTCTAAAACACCTAATTTTATATCTAGTATTTATGCTTTCTTTGATATTATCCTTGTGAATTGCATCTCTTATGTTTAGTTTTGAGCTTATTAGGTACTTTGGAGTCATTCATAGCAAAAGAAGGAGAAAACTTCCATTTGGAGCGTAAAGGCCAAAAAGGTTGATTTGCAGGCGAGTCATACATGGAGCATACTAGGTTGCACAAAGAGGAGGTGAAGAATGAACTGTCAGTTCCATATAACTGACAGGCCAAATAGTAACTGGGTGGCTCCTGTCTGGATGCTTGGGCGCGTATATCAATTTTTATCATTACCTAGCCCTAACTCCAAGAGAAGTGTTTCCTTCTCATTACTATTCTGTCTGAAACCGAGAGAGAGACGGCTGCTGTTGGTGGTGATAATAAACTCAGGGGAGATCGAGAAGCTGAGCCGCTGATGCTGAAAATGAGAGAAATCAGTCGACCCAGATTTTATCTGGTGAAAGAGTAGAAGAGATCTGTGTTTGAAGATTGAGAAAATCAGAGATATTAGAGATCAGGGTTTCATGAGACCTGAGTTTGGTGATTGAATGAATAATCGACGAAGTTTTAGAGAACAGATAGATGGGTACTCAAGGAATTGGGAGAAACAGTAATGGTGTTGGTTGAATTGAACAACCAGATGAAGAAATTAGTCGATTGAAGTATTATTTGGGGTTTCTGAAGAAAAGAAGGAGATAAATCTGTTGCAGTCAAGAACAGGATGAAGAGGAATTACAGATGCCATTGTTTATACCAGCGAGAACTAGGGTTTGAAGCTGGGTTCAATTTCAGAGATTGATTGAGGTGATTCTGTGGTGGATTTCAGTGAAGAAAGAGCAAGCAAGGAATGGTGGATCTGAAATGGAAGAATTGATGTTTCTGAAATTTCTTAATGTCTGAACTGGAGTTAGGGTTTTGTTGGAAGGAAGGAAGTGGTGGATTATGTTGTGTTACAAGGAGAGGATGAGACTGAGTAGCAGGATGAGTTGCAGTGGTTTCTGTTGTTAACTGATTGCAGGGGATGAAGTGATGCTGCAAAGAGTTAGCAGAGAAGTTGGTGCTAATGTTGAGGGCAGTGTAGATGCTGCATCGTGATCGCTGTCGTATGCGTCAAAAATAATTTCACTTTCCTAAAGTATATGATAAGAAAGAGTTTGTTTCCACAGAGAGGCAATTGTAGTTATTACGTATTCAATTTCCTAAAAGTAACCAATTGGGGGGATTTCTGATTTTTTTTATAAGCAATAGAAGTAAATCAAAAGAAAAGTAAATTGGAGAAAGTAATCAATAGAGAAAGATATTGGTCAAGGAATTCATCTTCAATCTTAAACATGTGCTTGCATACATGATTAGAATTACAATTTAATCTCTTTTATTATCAAAAGCCTAGAGAATCAAGAGAGCAAGATAATCTATTAATTTCCTAAGTTCATCAACACACACATTAGAGCTGCGTATGTGAATTCTACCTAAAGAATAACCTAACGCCTTCAATTCCTAGGAGCATTAAGTTTCAGAAATAGGCTAATCAATGCAATTGTCATACATTGCGCATAACAATTCGGACAATGGTCAAACTCTACATATGATTACAAGAGTGTTTCACTACAAACCGTAATCATATCATGCTACTTGTATTCAGGGTTATCGCTCGATGAAAAACCCTAAAATAGCTATGGACAAGGATGCAAGTTCAATTAATTGGACACTTAACTAACCAAACATCTTAGTCATATAACAATACATCAATCATGTGATTATTAAAAACAGTAGAGATTTAAACGATAATCAAGAGAGAAACCTAATGCATTAATCAAGCACAAGTTTTAGAAATAGGACTACATCCTTAACCAATAATATTAAATTAGCTACTCATAGCTATGGAGTTCATCACAAAAATATTAATTGAATAAAGAGGATGAAACAAAAGTAAACCCTAGTAGCGTAAACAAAAGCGGCTCTCCCCAAGTTCCAAGAATAAAACGTGATCCAAAGTCGTAAAAATCTTTCCTCTAAATAGCTTTCTTGTTTCCAAAATTAGGTCTAATCTTCAAAGGTCCAATAGAGAAGTCCATCAAGCCATGTGTGAGAAAGCTCATGTGAAAATTTGTCCCAAAAATGGTGGCCGGAAAACTGGGTTTACCGCCGGAAGTTGGCCGGAAGAAATAGCTCATGCGACCGGCTAACTCCACCCGGTCATCGGTCAACGATTCAAATCGGGCAGGTCAACTCAGTCAAGTCACTGAGTCAAACCGGGTCATGTGAGTCAGGTAGTCTTGTCAGACCTGAGTCAGAGCTGAATGAACTGACAGCCCATTGCACGGCCTGAACTTATGCAGCAGCTCCTTGGCCAGCCATCTTGGTTGTGCATAATTTTGCAGCCATCTTGGCTCTTCCATCTCCCATTCAACAGCAGCTGCTTCTTTCACAGACCACTAGATCCTTCGACACCCTAATCTTCATCAGAAACCACCGTTAGCACCATCTGTAGCTGTAACTTCACTGCCATCCATCAGTCACAGCTTCTCATATCAAAATTCAATCCAACAGACCCATTCATCCAAATCGTCTGCAACAGTGAACATCTTGTCCAACATTTCTTGTACTTAACCTGCAATTTCCAACAACAACACCACAACCTGAATCCTTGTAATTTATGCTCTCTCCACTGGTCATGTTGAGCTGAGAATCGCCACCAATTTCACTGCCTCACATCAAACCACCAGTGCTATATCCTGCAAGCCTTGTAATTCCTCTTCCCATTCTTCTCAGCTTCTCACAACCACCATATACCGACTCCATTTCTTCCAGCAATTCCAGTTCACCTGCACCATCCTCACCTGCTAGTTCCTTGCAATACTAGACCACCAACTTCATAGCAGAACACAATCTGTCTCAGCTCAAGCACAGATTCTTGCCTACAATCTTAGTTCCAGACTCAAACTGCGAAACCCATTCGTTTTGTTCTTTCTTGCAACTGCAGCTGCTTCTTCTTTATATTGTTACTCATGCCACCACTTGCAAGCAAACCTCCATTCTGCATCTTCACATACACAACATGCATTATTGTTCTTCCCTGTAGTTTCCTAACATGCATCTAAAACCCTTTGAACTCATTAACTTCATCACCACAACAACATATTCATCTTCTTCATTTCCTTGTCGCGGCAGTGATCACCATAACTCAAATACATGCCTCAATTTCCTCCATCAGTCACTTCAATCCCAATTTCATGATTCTCATTGCACTAACATGCATGTGCCTGCTATTTCAGCTCTAACATTTGACAACAACATCTCAGCTTCAGCCATTCTCTGCCTCAGTCTTGTGTTCAAACTGCAAGCAACACCAACAGCTCCTGCAGCTCATTGCACGCAATACTCAAACCACAACAATCTCTGTAATATCTCAACTCCATTGTCTCAGCATCATTACAGCTGCCACTGCCACCTGTAACTGCACAAACCTCATTCTGCTCATATACCACCGCCAAACCACTTGGAAATATCTGCAATTCAGTTCATGTCACACTGCAATGTGTAGGAGCATCAGATTCCTCTTCAATCCACCAATTCCTTCTCTATCTCAGACCACCAACACAGCTCCATCTCTATCTCTTTGTTGACTGCAGTAAGTTAACAAGACCCCTTTGTAAACATTCACCATTACAATACCACTGTCTTGTATTTCATGTATCACCTGCAGTTCATACAAACTAACCCCACCAGCAGCTTCATAGAAATCCTATAACTGCAGCTGCAACTCCAACTTGGCCTGCACCTGCAATTCCACCAACACAATATTCCCATCACCAACACAGAACTCATTAGCTCAATCGATCCACGGACCAACTTCAACTGATTTCTGCACCTGATTACAGATTCAGAAACCCTAACTTCAATCATTATGTAAAACCAAATTCAACATCTGAACTTCCATCTTCTTGAAATCTCTGTCAACCTCATAATCACATCGAACCCTTCTTCTAATTCATTTCTCAGATTCACACAACCCCCCTAATTGCTCAACTGAATCTATCTTCCCCTTTGTATTCTACGATTGCTACAAATAGCAGTAACATCACCATTTTCTTTATCTGAATCTTCAAATCTCATTACAGTATCAACTCCATCTCTTCTTCTCAGTGTAACAGAAGTAACAACTGAAACTTGCAATTCTCTCGTTTCCTCCATTGACAGCGCCTCCTTTTTCTCTCTCAAATTCATTTCAGATGAAACGGATGATAAAAGAGAAAATACATCTTCCCTGAATTCTAGGGTTGTGTAGAAATGGTTCTGGATTAAAACACCCCACTCTGTATAAGGCACCCCAATTAAGATAAGCGCCACCAAAGTGATAGTTGGCTTGTCAGTTTCGCGGAACCGACTGCCTATTCACTTCCTTGCTGCGCCAAGTATCACTCACCTGTGAATTGATCTTTGTGCTTTACGCTCCAAAATGACGTTTTCTCCTTCTTTTGATCATAATAACTCCAAAGTACCTAAACACTCAAAAGCAAACATAAGATACATAATTTACAAGAAAACTCGCAAAGAAAGCATAAACAATAGATAAATAATTAAGGTGTTTACAACACCTATCAAATTCCCCCACACTTAGACTTTGCTAGTCTTCGAGCAAATCAAACAATACTAAAACATACATACAACTCCGTGTCGTCGAGGCTACGGTCACACTTAGCACGTATAACAAGCCTTTAAACCCCTAGGTGTCCCTAGTGGACGAGTTATAGTCTCGTGAGGGTTTACTAGAGATATACCCACAAAACCTACTTTTCCAACTTGCTAGTTCTCCAAAATGATAGCATCCAATGCGCTACAAAGACATGGAGATTCTGCACACTAGTCATAAGAAGTTAGACACATAAATGAACACAATCTCATCCTTAAAAGTTGAGAGAGAAATAACCATCCCTTCTCGAAACAAATTCGGGTTCGGAGTGATCAAAAGTCTCGACTCTGCCTCACAATAAAGGGTTTTATGAAGTTGCTCTCAATAATAAACAGCTTTTTTATGGGTCACACATGTGTCCAGGTAGGAATGAAGACAGAATCCTGCAACACGTTGAATGGTAGGAAGGCAAAACCCTCCGAATCGTTTTGAAAACCCACATCTTTTATCATTTTTGAAAACCCATTTTTCTGACGATCTCTAAGAAAAGAAATCAACCACTTAACGAAGGTGGGAATATGCTTACTTACCTCGTTATCCGTTCGACGTGCAGCTAGCACCACTCTCACAGCATCCATAGAAACGTCTTCGGTCTTCAATCGGTGTCTTCATCTTCGTCTTCGGTCTTCAACTCTTGATGATAAAATCTTGAACTTCGTAGAATCTTGAAAATGTGATTCTTTCTTCTAATTTCTTATTGCTTGAAACTTCATCATAGATATTCCTTCTTCCATTGGGTTTATTGAAAGAATACAAAACAAAAATGAACTATACAAACCTAAAATATGATACAATAAATTTTTCTTGTCTCTTTTTTTTTTTCTTCATTTTTTTACTTATGAGACAAGAAAAATAAAACAAATACAAAATGAAAACAAAACGAAACAAAACAATAAAACTAGTAATGCACCTAAAGAAATTTTCTCTTGTCTTTTTTTTTCAAATTTTTTTTTTTTCATTTTTTTTTCAGACATGAGAAAATAAAATAAGAATGTAAGTACAAAGGCCATGGTGTAAGTACTTTACCGCTTGATTCTTCACAACTTGTATGTCTTGATATCATAAACTTCTCGAACTCCCATCTTGATAATCTTCGCTCTTGAATCATAAAGTCTTAAACTTGTAAAAATTCTGCTCCTTGTCTTGTTGCTTTACTTGAATCTGAAATCTGCCCATTTTTGTACCATTGCTTGTAAACCTTAAACGTCTTCAACTTTCCTTCGAATTCGTGATTCTCCTCTTGTTGATGATGATAGTGTTTCTATGGACCTGTTGGTGTAGAGAGAGATAAAGTGGATGGTGCTAACTGCGAACAAGATTACAAGTGGTATGTAAGTTAGCAATTCGATGTCACCATCATGATTGATAAAATAGCACTCAAGAGATCAAAATAGTGCTTCTATTGGTGGGAGGTTGGGTAGCTCACCATTCTACCCGGAGTTTACGTACGGTGACAACACACTCTAAAAGCACATATTTAGACAGGTACAAAGAATTGAAGGTCGGTGCCTCACATAATGTAACAATAGGTAGTCTCCACTATTGGGGAGCACTACTCTAATACCGAATTCAGTCTGCACCTTATTTGCCACTGGCATGGTTAAATCCAACTTTAACTCTCATACAAGTAAGAAACCCGATCATGTTCTCTGTCATCTCTAAGTTCAGTCACTCTTATGAGAATCTCGATGTAATCTTAGCGACATGTATACTATGTGACTCTAAACTAACCACAAGTTGGAGTTCTTTATTCACTATTTTACACAAAAGTTGAAAATTTATGAAAAATTTACAATGCAAATGCTTAACTACTCCCCCACACTTAAACTTTACATTGTCCTCAATGTAATTGAATCGTCCAAAGAAAGTCAAGGTGGGAAATCCTACATGATAATGGGACAAGAATTCAGAGATAGTAAATGCAGGACAAGAAAAAGATAAAAAAATACAAGAAATACTCATCATATGGGTTGCCTCCCATTTAGCGCTTGGTTTAAAGTCGTCAGCCCGACTATCTCCTTGCTTTCTACGACTCCTCCAGAGGGAGCACTTCCACAAGGTTAACTCCTTCCACGACATCCAAAGAGAAGTTCTCATAATATGGTTTCAACCGGTGCCCATTCACTTTAAGTTCATTTCCTGTAGCTAAACTACGAATTTCCACTGCACCATGAGAAAACACATTAGTGTTTATGGGTGAAAACTATTTCTGCCGGTTTTGGTAATTTGGGGTGTGTGGATGAGAAATGAGTCTAAACCTTAAACAAATGCACTGCGCGGTGAGTGCTTGTAGATTCGAGAGATCAATCTGGTGCAAGTCCGGCCTAAACCAAGAAATGGCCGTTCCAGGACTTGTTTCAGTCACAAAGTGAATGAGATGGGGTTGATCTTAGGGAGGGAAGCGAAGAAGGTGTTGAGAATGTGAAGGTGTTGGCTATGAATAACTTGTATCAGAAAGCTGAACTGGCTTGCAGGGTGTAAGCTATCAGTTCCGGTGTTTGAATACGATTGTATCAACACTTGCCTCTGTTGTCTGGACTTATCTTGTTCTTGGAAATAGGGAGGAGAACCTATTTATACAAGTCATTTGAGCCTTATTCACGTCTCTCGTGGGAAGTGGAGGAAGTGGAGTGATGGAGTAGTGGAGTTGTGTTTTGGTGTTACACGACCGGTCTTGCCCACTTCTCCTGTCATCTCTAACCGTCCATGACTTCCTGATACGTTCTTGTGATGGCGCGTTGCACGCTGCACGCTGTAAACCGCCAGACCAATATCCCGGTATGTATCCCCCAGTTTGTGACATGATTGATGTCTCGAGTGTGTGGATCGTGGGACCCACAGAAAAGTTGCATGTAATGCTAGATTAAATAACTAAGTTATTTAGTAAGTCGATACTTGTGAAGTATCATGTGTATTCTATGCAGGTACTGCATCATGGTGTGGTAGAGTGACGGGTGGTGATTACCATGACGCCTCACTGACCAATTGACTCCCGACCCGGGGTTGTATAACCAAGCCGGTGAAGTTGGACGGACGAGATGATCTTTGAGACACTCATCTGCGACCGTTGATGGAATTAGGGTTTTGAAGAGGTGCGCAGGCATCACTCTTGACTTGGTCGAAACCAAGCATGGGAAGTGTTTTGGAAAGGACCGACCGGGCATGCGTGTAGACAAAGATGTCGGTGTACACGTCCGTACCTCACTGTCTCATGAAGGTGCGATCTAGGCCACTCAATTTGACCGGTAAAGAGGAGTGGTTGAGATCGATTTTGCAACATAAATCTGGTGCCGCAAAAGCCGCGCATCATGCCCACTTCGGGCGCGCGTTCCAAGATGACCAATCTTGGTCGGTCTTGGCCGATCGGTCTGGCGTGTAGATGGTAGGCGTGTTCACGCCTATACCTGACTGTCCCATGAAAACGTGATCTGAGCCATTCAAATTGTCCGGCGAAGTTGAGCGGTCGAGATTAGTTTGCAATTGGGAAGTGTATCCATGCTAGTTTGGGCGGACGATTTGGGATAACCAGGCATGGTATGCCTTGCCGACCAGGTGAGGAGATTGATGGGTCCACGGTGGTCATGTTGGTATGACCGGACCTGCTTAATCTAATCTTGGGCCCTCCATTCGTGCCGGGAAGATGGACGCTCGTGATGCTCAAAACCCGAATTTTGGCTTTCACGGCCGTGTAACCATGCTTCATTCGGGCGGATTTAATTGGGATGTCCAACCATGGTTGGTCCCGACCGATTGGTCGTATGTAAGCGGGCCCACGGTGATTGTGTTGACATGCTCTGGGCCTTTTGAATCTACATCTACACCCTCCATCTATACCTGCGAAGATGGATGGTTGAGACTATTTTGTGACACATGTAATGTGCCGCAAACCCTAATTTAGGGTTTTCCGCCCATACCGCTCTGGTTTGGACGTTTTGGCAAGCTATGCCAATCTGGAGGCCGACCATGCGGGGTCCGCGTTGGTTCGGCAGCGAATATTCCATACCTGCTTTGGGGTTATGGAATTGATCTGGGCCATCCAATCATGCTGGTGAAGTTGGATGATCGAGATCATATCCATACTGATACGGATAGTCCGGATGCTCAATCGGGCTAGTATAACACACCGAGAGTTGCAGCCTGTACGGGTATTTCGTACATGCTTTCATTATAATGCTTGGAGGTTCGTGTTGCTCTGCTGAGAGCAAGACTTAATCGTCATGCCGCACTGATAATGAGTACAGGAAATACAAGGCTGCTCACGCATTAATTAATAATATTATAAATTCACAGGGTATATGGGATTGTTGCTACATGCTCCAACCTCGGATGAATTTCATGTATTTAATTCACGAATGGGATTGTTGTCACATGCTCCATTCTAGGTGAATTAGTAAAGTGAAGAAGTATTCAACACTTATTAATGGCTTTATCTTTTACAAGATGTTAGCGCATAATTTTCTGGTTTTTACAATTTTAACCTTAAATGAAAATCCACCATCAACATTAAGTCCCCTGCCTAGCACATAATGGTTACACTATTGTGGGGTAGGCATGAGATGGTGACATACATATGTGAGAAAGACAGGATAAAGGAAGTTTACCCGGAAGAGTATTGACCGACCGCTAGTTGTCCATGTCGTTGTGCTTGTATGGAATCCTTTGGTGGGACCGGTTTCCTTCTTTGGGTATTTGAATCAAAAGAGGAAACCAAATAAAAGAGGAATCCTTGTTCTATTGGGATTCTTCTAATTTTTGTCTATAAAAGAGACCAACCCCCTTTTCTTTTTCTCACGAGATTTTTTTTTTTGTGTTCGGCCAGCTCCCGTGCGTGATCTCCACTGCCGCCGCCGACCGCCGTTGCCGGAGTTGTTGTCGCCAGACGTCCGCCGCCGTCCGTCCAAGGTAAGTTTCGTTTTTTTTTTTTTTTTTTTTTTTTTTTTTTTTTTTTAGGAAAAACCCTAATTTCTTAGGTAAAAATCTTTTGATAGATACATCATGCTCAGCTTCTCATCAAGATAGTAAACTTCGTCCACCGTCCATTTTGCTAGAATTGTTCGATTCTGCGGTTGTCGAGCCCATGAATATGGAAGACATCGAAGTGTCGAATTTTGCTTCTTCTTCCATCGTTGCATGCATAACCTAGTTTCTTAGGTTGTAGCTTGGAGAGAAATTTGGCTTGAATTTCAGAAGAAGAAACATAAAACAATTTTCATAAGAAAACCGTGTTATAATACGTGCATACGAATGCGGTCCCACCATATGCGTTTGATCCGAACGTGGGTTTGATGTGCCCGTTTTGATTAATCGGAATAGGGTCCCGGAGAGAAGAATGATCTTGCAGGAGAAGGTCACTTAGACCATTTAAGCAATCGCTTCGCAAAGGGAGCGTTGAAGTGTTGGAGCCGAAACGCCTTGAACAATAGAAGGGAAGGAGGAAGGAAACTTCGAGAGAGATCTTTGATTGGGGGACTACATATCAAGGCTTATGTGGTGGGAGGATCCTATACTATGCAAGTTTCACCAACTGGGGCTGGATCAAGGGGGACCCGGGCCGGGTTGAGAAAGATACCTCATTCTCTCATTGTGCTCTTTTTCGACATCAAACCGAGGGAAGGGGGTGAAGCCCTTGACCAAGAAGAGTTTGAACGCGTAAGCAATAATAAGCGTCTGCTTTATTCCGAATACCACCTTGGAGCGTGGGAATGGAACCACCAGGCCAGACGAAGTCATGAGTTTTATTCCGTCCATTTTGCTAGAATTGTTCGATTCATGAGCCCATGAATATGTCGTTTTTGCTTCTTCTTCCATCGTTGCATGCATAACCTAGTTTCTTAGGTTGTAGCTTGGAGAGAAATTTGGCTTGAATTTCATAAACACAATTTTCATAAGAAAACCGTGTTATAATACGTGCATACGAATGCGGTCCCACCATATGTGTTTGATCCGAACGTGGGTTTGATGTGCCTGTTTTGATTAATCGTGGGTCCCGGAGAGAGCGTTGAGGCGACACTTGAATAGACCATTTAAGCAGCTTCTGCTAAAGGGAGCGTTGAAGTGTTGGAGCTGAAACGCCTTCTTCTGGAGAGAGATCTTTGATTGGGGACGGCTGTGTCTGCTTCGACCAATCTGGGGCTAGGATCAAGTGGGACCCGCCGCGTGCCTGACTGAACGTCGACCCTGTGTTTCGACTGAAAACCGGCCCTTCTGCGTGCGTCTGTTTTATTCGAATACCAGCCTTGTGACTTTGATCAATACCAGACTTAAAACTTGAGAAATACCGGACTTGTGACTTGATCAACACCGGACTTGAAACTTGAGCAATACCGGACTTGTGACTTGATCAACACCGGACTTGAAACTTGAGCAATACCGGACTTGTGACTTGATCAATACCGGACTTGTGACTTGAGCAATACCGGACTTGTGACTTGATCAATAACGGACTTGAAACTTGAGCAATACCATACTTGTGACTTGATCAATACCGGACTTAAAACTTGATCAATACCGGTGTTTGGACCCAATACCAGCCTTGTGTACTCCAACGTGAATGTGTGTTCTGTCGTGTGTGACTACACATCTCACGCGTTTTTATACAAGTACTGACTCATGTCTTTTATTGTAGAATGAAGAAAAGAACTACTGTTGAGATGTCTTCTGGGGATAATGCTGGTGCCAAGTCAGGAGTTGTTGACAACTTCAAAGATATGCCGAACATTGATGATGAGTTGTTCACCGCGCCCTTTCAACTATATGAAAATATTCGTTCCACAAGATAACCCTTCTCCTATCGACTTCAAGGTTTTTCATCCGTTGGGCCCTCATGAAGGATGGATGAGACGGAGTAATGAGTACATCAAAGATAACTTGACCAGAGCGCAAATTATTGATGCAGCTTGAGTGTTGAAACGACTCGAGAGGATGTTAAAGTGGTTTCTGGTGCGAACGTTGAGGTGGATCCTGGATAGAGTGTTGAAGAAGGATTCTGAAGCGAACGTGGGTCCCGGAGAGAGCGTTGAGGCGGCTCTTGAGTAGACCATTGAAGTAGCTTCTGCTAGAGGGAGCGTTGAAGTGTTTCCCTCTTCAGTTCGATTTACCCTTGCGAATTCCATGCTTCTTGACTGACCATCTCTCTCATGTCGAAGAATTCCTTGACTGACGGTGAAGGAACTTCATGCTGAGCCTCAGTCCCCAAGCGTGGTTTACATGGTTTTGTTCGTAGTGGTTGTTTTCGAGCCAGATATGGAATATCTTAGACATTGTTTCATCATTGTAGGAGTTGTGCATGTGGTAATGGAGTTGGAGTTGACGGACGCGCAAGATGTTGTATCTCGGTGGTTTTCCTCTTGCTGCTTGAGGAACCGCTACGTAAGTCCAAGGTTGTATCGCTTTGTTGGTGAGATATATGCCCCTACAAACATTATGAGGCTCTTCATTACCGGCATGCCTGGTTCTTTCTATCGGGGCATATGTTATTGTAGATGAGCGTTCAACAGCTCCAGAGGATGACCAAAAGCGCGGATTCTCCAACATAGCATGATCGACATGTACCACTTTCTGATAAAGTGACTCGCCCGGATCTTGTTCGACCATTTTCTGATAGAGTGACTCGCCCGGATCTTGCTCGATATGACGCGTGGACATCGTTATCTTCTTGAGGCTGCTCCCTTGAGGTATCGGCTCCAGTAGAACATTGCCGTCATAGAGCGTTGATACGTTGCACCGGCATTCTTTAAACCAAATGGTAGTATGGTATAATAAAAATTTCCGAGAGGAGTTCGAAAAGCTATCTTACTTGCATCATGCTCGTATATCCTTATCTGGTTATAACCGCTACACCCATCCATGGAGGAGAACATGCCGTGTCCACTGGTTGTATCTACTAACATGTCGATGTTAGGTAGAGGAGGATCGTTTTTGGAGCAGCACCTGTTCAAGTCTCTGAAGTCTATGCAAAGACTGATCTATCCATTTTCCTCGTGTCCGAACTACAAATCGTTTAACCGACTTGGATCCGGGTATGACATGTAGATGATGGGTGACCAATTTTCACCTAAATACGGCATTTCTTCATATCTCCAAGCGAATATGTCCTAGTACTCTTTGAGAAGTTCCACGAGCTTCGTGCGTTTATCCGTACACAAGGTTGGTGATGGAGATAGGCCTAGGAGATTCCTCAACGATTTCAATCTCATCGGTTGTGGAGTTGGTGCCATCTTGCAGCAAGTTGTTGTGGAACATCTAGCACTTGTTCTTGTGGTTCGTTGTTTGTTATAGCATTCCATTGGGTGGAGAGACCGGGTAACGCCTCTCCCCGCTAATTGATAATGGCAAAGTGTCGGTATACCGTTTTCCCTTTCTCGGTCACGACTCGCCACAAAAGTTCGTTCCCTCTTCGTGTGAACGTGGGTCGTGGCTTCACAGAATGGAGAAGAATGCTTCGTCAGCAAAGATGCATCGTGGGTTTTAGCCCTCAATGATGCAAGACGGTCTTCTTCCTGAATTGACGCCCACGTGGGGAGTGGGACGCAACGAACTTGTCTGATTCTTTCCGCGGAGCTTCTCCCGTATGTGCTGGTTTGGTTTCCCTCGAAGTTCGTCATTGTGGTAAGCTTCCGTACGACCTTGCCTGGGAGAACCTTGGATGTCCTGAGAGTCTTGAGAGTAATCACATTCGAAGACGCTCTTGTGTAGATAAGGGCCGTCTTGAACTCTGAATCCTTGATGCGTGCGGTGACATGTAGGGCACGATCGTGACCTTCCTCTGGTTGATTGCAGCAAAATGTCTCCGCGCGCTGATTATTCGAGAGGTGTGAAAGTTCGCATAAACTTTCCACTAGAGAAACCTCTTCCCGATCTACCGGCCTCTGGTTCATAGTGAAACTATTGACTTGAGGAGGATCGTTGTGAGGATCAGTCCCCAGTGTAGGAGTCTCCATGACAGGACCGCTCATATCTGATGTCGCTTCTTTGATCAGGTCCATGGAGGTCCGCGCCGCTGAAGTACCTTCTCCGGTGTGTTGAATACGTTTTTTTTCTGCTCCTCCACCGGTAAAGGTGTGACCCCTGGCTAAGGATCTAGCGTTTCTCGTAATGTCTGAGTAGATGTCTGTCGACCCTCCTTGTAATTGTGTTGTTATATCATTCAAAAGGCGGAATGTTTCGCTCTGTGTTCTAGCGATATCATCTTGATTTTCCAAGACATCTTCCAGCATTCTAGCTATACTTCCCATGGTATCTGAACCACCTGTGGTTTCCTGGTGAGGATACATCGCGAGATGAAAACCGAAAAATTGAGAATTCAATTTTTTGCAATCGAGAGATCAACCTCCCACTGTGGTCGCCAATTGTTTATGGGTGAAAACTATTTCTGTCGGTTTTGGTAATTTTGGGTGTGTAGATGAGAAATGAGTCTAAACCTTAAACAAATGCACTGCGCGGTGAGTGCTTGTAGATTCGAGAGATCAATCTGTGCAAGTCCGGCCTAAACTAAGAAATGACCGTTCCAGACTTGTTTTGGTCACAAAGTGAATGAGATGGGGTTGATCTTAGGGAGGGAAGCGAAGATGGTGTTGAGAATGTGAAGGTGTTGGCTATGAATGACTTGTATCAGAAAGCTGAAATGGCTTGCAGGGTGTAAGCTATCAGTTCCGGTGTTTGAATACGATTGTATCAACACTTGCCTCTGTTGCCTGGACTTGTCTTGTTCTTGGAAATAGGGAGGAGAACCTATTTATACAAGTCATTTGAGCCTTATTCACGTCTCTCGTGGGAAGTGGAGGAAGTGGAGTGATGGAGTAGTGGAGTTGTGTGTTGGTGTTACACGACCTGGTCTTGCCCACTTCTCCTGTCATCTCTAACCGTCCATGACTTCCTAACACGTTCTTGTGATGGCGCGTTGCACGCTGCACGCTGTAAACCGCCAGACCAATACCCCAGTATGTATCCCCCAGTTTGTGACATGATTGATATCTCGAGTGTGTGGATCGTGGGACCCACAGAAAGTTGCATGTAATGCTAGATTAAATAACTAAGTTATTTAGGAAGTCGATACTTGTGAAGTATCATGTGTATTCTATGCAGGTACTGCATCATGGTGTGGTAGAGTGACGGGTGGTGATTACCATGTCGCCCCACCGACCAATTAACTCCCCGACCGGGGTTGTATAACCAAGCCGGTGAAGTTGGACGGACGAGATGATCTTTGAGACACTCATCTGCGACCGTTGATGGAATTAGGGTTTTGAAGAGGTGCGCAGGCATCACTCTTCAGCTTGGTCGAAACCAAGCATGGGAAGTGTTTTGGAAAGGACCGACCGGGCATGCGTGTAGACAGCATGCCGGTGTACACGTCCGTACCTCACTGTCTCATGAAGGTGCGATCTAGGCCACTCAATTTGACCGGTAAAGAGGAGTGGTTGAGATCGATTTTGCAACATAAATCTGGTGCCGCAAAAGCCGCGCATCATGCCCACTTCGGGCGCGTTCCAAGATGACCAATCTTGGTCGGTCTTGGCTGATCGGTCTGGCGTGTAGATGGTAGGCTGGTGTTCATGCCTATACCTGACTGTCCCATAAAAACGTGATCTAAGCCATTCAAATCGTCCGGCGAAGTTGAGCGGTCGGGATTAGTTTGCAATTGGGAAGTGTATCCACGCTAGTTTGGGCGGACGATTTTGGATAACCAGGCATGGTATGCCTTGGCCGACCAGGTGAGGAGATTGATGGGTCCACGGTGGTCATGTTGGTATGACCGGACCTGCTTAATCTAAGCTTGGGCCGTCCATTCGTGCCGGGGAAGATGGACGCTCGTGATGCTCAAAACCCTAATTTTGGCTTTTACGGCCGTGTAACCATGCTTCATTCGGGCGTACGAATTGGGATGACCAACCATGGTTGGTCCTGACCGATTGGTCAGGTATGTAGGCGGGCCCACGGTGATTGTGTTGACATGCTCTGGGCCTTTTGAATCTACATCTACACCTCCATCTATACATGCGAAGATGGATAGTTGAGACTATTTTGTGACACATGTAATGTGCCACAAACCCTAATTTAGGGTTTTCCGCCCATACCGCTCTGGTTTGGACGTTTTGGCAAGCTATGCCAATCTGGAGGCCGACCATGCGGGGTCCACGTTGGTTCGGAAGCGAATATTCCATACCTGCTTGGGGGTTATGGAATTGATCTGGGACATCCAATCATGCTGGTGAAGTTGGATGATCGAGATCATATCCAGACTGATACGGACAGTCCGGATGCTCAATCAGGCTAGTATAACACACCGAGAGTTGCTCAATCGGGCTAGTATAACACACCGAGAGTTGAAGCTTGTACGGGTATTTCGTCATTATAATGCTTGGAGGTTCGTGTTGCTCTGCTGAGAGCAACACTTAGTCGTCATGCCGCACTGATAATGAGTACAGGAAATACAAGGCTGCTCACGCATTAATTAATAATGCTATAAATTCACATGGTATATGGGATTGTTGCTACATGCTCCAACCTGGATGAATTTCGTGTATTTAATTCACAGAATGGGATTGTTGTCACATGCTCCATTCTAGGTGAATTAGTAAAGTGAAGAAGTATTCAACACTTATTAATGGCTTTATCTTTTACAAGATGTTAGCGCATAATTTTCTGGTTTTTACAATTTTAACCTTAAATGAAAATCCACCATCAACAATTAGTCACAATAAAAGGTCCAATCCAACGTGACCTTAATTTACCCGGAAATAATTGCAAGCGAGAATTAAACAAAAGCACTTTCTTCCCAATGCAAAATTGTTTCTTTGTAATCATACTATCATGAAATGCTTTCGTCTTTTCCTTGTAAATCCGTGAGCTTTCAAATGCATCATTACGGATCTCCTCTAGCTCTTGAAGTTGCAACTTCCTTTGCCTTCCAGCACCATCCAACTCCATATTGCATTGCTTAATATCCCAAAACGCTTTATGCTCAATTTCCACGGGTAAGTGACAAGGTTTACCATAAACAATCCTAAAGGGAGACATCCCAATAGGTGTCTTGTATGCGGTTCTATACGCCCACAAAGCATCATTGAGTCTCAAACTCCAATCTTTCCTTGTTGGATTCACCGTCTTGTCTAAAATGGATTTCACCTCTCGGTTGGAAACCTCGGCTTGTCCATTTGTTTGTGGATGGTAAGGTGTGCTAATCTTATGCGACACATTGTACTTCCTTAACAAGGTTTGCAAGAACCTGTTTTTGAAGTGTGAACCTCCATCGCTAATTATAGCCTTTGGAATTCCAAACCTTGCAAATATATTTGATTGCACAAAATCTGAAACAACTTTAGAATCATTAGTTGGGGTGGCCTTAGCTTCCACCCATTTCGAGACATAATCCACGGCAAGCAAGATATAATAATTCCCACTAGAATTGACAAAAGGGCCCATAAAATCAATTCCCCATTATTGATGGTGGTTTTTAAACAAAGGGTAAAATCGTAAAACCCAAAATAACCTAATGTCACCAGTGACACATTTATTAGAACATTTAATGCGTGTAGTCATTAATTAATAGGGGGTATTTTTTCAAATTAGGGTTACAACGAACAAAACCCTAATTCACCTCCGTGCCAATGGCAAATCATGCCAGCCACACCTAGCCCGAGCTAGACGCATCTCTATGCCAATGGCAAATCATGCCAGCCATACCAAACGCGTCGAAGCATGCCAACCATGCTAGCCGCACCTCCGTGCCAATGGCAAATCATGCCAGCCACACCTAGACCGAGCTAGCCGAATCTCTATGCCAATGGAAAATCATGCCAGCATACCAAACGCGCCAAGCATGCCAACCATGCTAGCCGCACCTCCGTGCCAATGGCAAATCATGCCAGCCACACCTAGCCCGAGCTAGACGCATCTCTATGCCAATGGCAAACCATGCCAGCCATACCAAACGCGCCGAAGCATGCCAACCATGCTAGCCGCACCTCCGTGCCAATGGCAAATCATGCCAGCCACACCTAGCCCAAGCTAGCCACATCTCTATGCCAATGGCAAATCATGCCAGCCATACCAAGCGCACCGAAGCATGCCAATCATGCTAGCCGCACCTCCATGCCAATGGCAAATCATGCCAGCCACACCTAGCCCAAGCTAGCCGCATCTCTATGCCAATGGCAAATCATGCCAGCCATACCAAAAATACCGAAGCATGCCAACCATGCTAGCCGCACCTCCGTGCCAATGGCAAATCATGCCAGCCACACTTAACCCGAGCTAGCCGCGCCATGCAAACACACTCTGCCTTGGCCCTAGCTACACTGGTCACGCCACGCCAAGCCAAACACCCTTACCTTGGCCCTAGTCACGCCACGCCAAGCCAAACACCCTTACCTTGGCCCTAGCCGCGCCATGCCAAAGTAGCGCCCGCACCTAGGCTTACAAACCATGCAACCTAGGCCAAATTGGCCAAGCGTGCCATTGGCACATGCCAACATGCGTCACTGGTAGCTTTTCCTACCAAGGCCACGGCCCTAACGGCCACGCATGCCATTGGCACATGCCAACACGCTCGTTGGTAGCTTTTCCTACCAAGGCCACGGCCCTAACGGCCACGCGTGCCATTGGCACATGCCAACACGCTCACTGGTAGCTTTTCCTACCAAGGCCACGGCCCTAACGGCCACGCATGCCATTGGCACATGCCAACACGCTCGCTAGTAGCTTTTCCTACCAAGGCCACGGCCCTAACGGCCACGCGTGCCATTGGCACATGCCAACACGCTCGCTGTAGCTTTTCCTACCAAGGCCACGGCCCTAACGGCCACACATGCCAACACGCTCGCTGGTAGCTTTTCCTACCAAGGCCACGGCCCTAACGGCCACGCATGCCATTGGCACATGCCAACACGCTCGCTGGTAGCTTTTCCTACCAAGGCCACGGCCCTAACGGACACGCACGCCATTTGCACATGCCAACACGCTCGCTGGTAGCTTTTCCTACCAAGGCCACGACCCCAAACGGCCACGCATGCTATTGGCACATGCCAACACGCTCGTTGGTAGCCTTCATCACCTAGCCGTGCCCCTAATGCACGCCGGTAGCCTAACTTGCAAGCCGTGCAACTTAGGCCAACTTGGCCGTACGCGCCATTGGCACATGCCAAAACCAACGCTGGTAGCCTAACTCGCAAACCATGCAACCTACCACCAAGGCATTCCGCACATGCCATTGGCACATGCCACACACGCTACTAGCAGCTCTGGCATTGCCACTTACACTCAACGTACAACCTACCACCAAGGCATTTCGCACATGCCATTGGCACATGCCACACACGCCACTAGCAGCTCTGGCATTGCCACTTACACTCAACGTCCAACCTACCACCAAGGCGTTCCATACATGCCATTGGAACATGCCATGCACGCCACTAGCAGCTCTGGCATTGCCACTTGCGCTCGAAGTACAACCCGCAACAAGGGCATTCCGCACATGCCAATGGCACATGCCACACGCGCCACTTGCACGCCACTTGCACTCAAGGTGCAACCAACACTCGAGATATCAAGACAAACTGGGGGATGCTTTCTAGGGTTTTGGTTTGGCGGTCACAGCATGCAACGTACACTACGCTCACATTAAGAAAGCGTGAATAGGAATAAAGCGGTCAAATAAAAGAGGAAATAATGATGAAAACGTTTTCACCCATTAACACCATGCGGTTACCACCTCCTCCCATTATTTCACCCTTTACTCTCTTCCTTCATGAGGTCGTAGGGTACGTTTCAATCTCGACTTGTATAAATAGGTCTTACCTATTTCCACCGCACAACAAGTCTCGGTCGGGAGAAAAATACTACACTCTCGGAAAAGGCAACTTTGCAAGCTCTCCAAAAGCTTTCATCTATTGCAAGCTTCCGAAGCTTCCACTTTTGATACAAGTCGAGACACTACTCTCCCAGCACTATTCTGGTCTCAACACCTTTCTTTGCTTCCCTCCCCAAATCAACCCTTCTCCTCCACTTTGTGACCGAAGCAAGTCTGGAACGGCCATTTCTTGGTTTAGGCCAGACTTGTACAGATTGATCTCTCGAATCTATAAGTGATCACGTGCAGCACATTTGTTTAGGGTTTTAACCAGTTTCTCACTCACCTACCGAATTTACCGAAATCGGCAGAAACAATTTTCACCCATAAACACCCATACATCAAAAACCTCAACAAATTGAATAATAGTTTGTGGCATTTGATTTCGAGCACCTAGATTGCCTGTTCTTTAGCACCTATCACATGTGGTACAAAATGCATGTGCATCCTTAAACAAAGTTGGCCAAAACAAACCACATTGTAGTACTTTGAGAGCGGTTCTCTTGCTCCCAAAGTGTCCTCCACAAGCATATGAGTGGCAAAAAGACAAGATAGAATTAAATTCAAATTCGGGAACACACCTTCGTATTACTTGGTCACTACAATGTTTCCATAAGTACGGATCATCCCATATGTATTGGTTTCCTAACTTCTTAAGTTTGTCCCTCTCAGCACGAGACAAGTTCTTTGAGATTTGTTTAGAAACTAAGTAATTAACAATATCATCGTACCATGGTTCTCCAAAGGCAATTGAGAATAGTTGCTCATCCGGGAAACTTTCACGCAATGGGATAGTCTCCTTGTCCACAGCAAGACGGATCAAGTGATCCGCAACGGTGTTCTCAATTCCTTTCTTGTCTTTTATCTCAATATCAAACTCTTGCAAGAGTAAAATCCATCGTATGAGTCTCGGTTTCGCCTTTTTCTTTGTAAGCAAGTACTTAAGCGCTGCATGATCAGAAAAGACAGCAACTTTTGTACCAATTAGATAAGAGCGAAAATTTTCTAAAGCAAAAACAATGGCTAACAACTCTTTTTCAGTGGTTGTGTAGTTTTGTTAGGCCTCATTTAACGTTCTAGAAGCATAATAAATGGCATGAGGTATCTTCCCCACACGCTGCCCAAGCACCGCACCAACCGCAGAGTCACTTGCATCACACATAATCTCAAAAGGCTTGCTCCAATCCGGTGGTTTAATGCTAGGGGCTGATATCAAAAGTTCTTTCAAACGATTGAATGCCGCCACACACTTTTCATCAAAGTTAAAAACCACATCTTTTTGCAATAAGTTACAAAGTGGTGATGCTATCTTGGAAAAGTCCTTGATGAATCTACGATAAAAACCTGCATGACCAAGAAAAGAACGTATCTCCCTCACCGTAGTGGAGGGGGTTAAAGCACGAATAAGGTCTATCTTAGATTTATCGACTTCCAAGCCTTTAGAAGATATTATATGGCTTAAAACTATGCCATGAGTTACCATGAAATGGCACTTCTCCCAATTCAGCACAAGGTTTGTTTCAACAAATCGTTCAAGGATTACAGACAAGTTGTTCAAGAAAAGGTCAAATGAATCACCAAAGACACTAAAATCGTCCATGAACACTTCGATTATGTTTTCAACATATTCTAAGAAGATACTTACCATACACCTTTGGAAGGTGGCTGGAGCATTGCACAAGCCAAAAGGCATCATTCTATAAGCAAAAGGACAAGTGAAAGTGGTTTTCTCTTGATCCTCCGGCGCTATCACAATCTGATTGTAACCTGAATAGCCATCAAGGAAATAATAGTAAGAGTGTCCAGCTAAACGTTCAAGCATTTGGTCAATAAATGGTAAAGGAAAGTGACCTTTTCTAGTAGTGGCATTCAATTTTCTATAATCAATACAAACCCACCAACCGGTTTACACACGAGTTGGGACAAGTTCGTTCTTATCATTTTCCACCACCGTCACACCTGATTTCTTTGGTACCACTTGTACCAGGCTTACCCACTTGCTATCGGATATGGGGTAGATAACACCCACGTCCAAAATCTTGAGTATCTCCTTTTTCACAACTTCCATCATGGGAGGGTTCAAACGACGTTGTGCTTCCCTTGTAGGCTTTGCTTCATCCTCCAAACGGATCTTGTGCATACAAACGGCAGGGCTTATACCCTTGATATCGGCGATTGTCCATCCTATGGCCGTCTTGTACGTCCTTAGCACCCTTAGAAGTTTTTGCTCCTATAATTCACTAAGCTCATTAGAAACAATCACGGGTAAGTCTTCCTTGTCACCCAAGTACAAGTACTTTAAGTGACTTGGAAGAGGTTTCAATTCTAACTTTGGAGATTTAACAATAGAAGGCACAAGTTTTTCATCACTGCAAGGTAAAGAAGCATATGAAGTATTTTTAATTGCTGATTTTTCCGGTAATGAGTCAAGAGAACCAAGGGTTTCTTTAATCTCATCACCATACTCATAACCATCGTCAATAGGTGTAGTGAGCACGGTTTCCAAAGTATCAACACCATTCAAATCAAACATTTGTTGCGCCAATGTATCCATCACATCAATGGAGAAACAAGAGTGGACATCACTAGGATATCTCATCGTCTTGAAAATGTTGAAACGTATTATTTCTCCATCGAATTCCATAGTCAGCGTTCCCTTGTCAACATCAATAATGGTTTTCGCCGTTTTCATAAAGGGACGCCCAAGTATCAATGGAAGAGACGAGTCCGGTGAACCTTCATCCATCTCTAACATGCAAAAGTCAGCTGGAAATACAAGTTGATTAACCTGCACAAGAACATCCTCAACAATACCTATTGGGTAGACATTAGAACGATCGGCTAATTGCAACACAATTCCAGCCTTTTTAAGAGGACCAAGATCGAGTGAGTTATACATAGATGCAGGCATAACATTAACGGATGCACCTAAGTCCAACATAGCTTTGTTAAATGTGGTGTTACCAATTGTGACTGGAATGTCAAAGCTACCGGGATCCTTGCATTTCAGTGGGAGTTTGTGTTGTAAGATTGCCGAAGCATTCTCCCCCACACTTAGCACTTCATTACCTTTGAGTCTTTGCTTATTGGTACACAAGTCCTTCAACACCTTTGCATACTTTGGAACTTGCTTGATAGCATCTATGAGTGGTAGGTTCACATGGATCTTCTTAATAATGTCTAAAATCTCTTTTTCTAGTTCCTCCTTCTTGGAATTTTCAAATCTGCGAGGGAAAGGTAAAGGAGGAACATAAGTAGAAACCGTAGTTTTAGAGTTAGAAATAGGTACCTCAGAAGTTTGGGGAGAATCCTCATTTTTCTCGTCCAAAACAGGTTCCTTTGGTGTTTCCACCGTACCCGAATCAGTAACTTCGGGTTGCACAAGTTGTGTACCACTTCTCAACATAATAGCATTGACGTCCCCTTTTGGGTTGATAGGTTGAAAAGGGAGTTTACCACCATTTTGTGCCTTCAATTGATTAAACTCAATAGCCATAGAACCAACTTGAGATTGCAAATCCTTAACCGTACTCTCCGTTCTTTGCATAAAAGATTTCATCAAATCTTCCATATTGGACCTCATATTTTGAGGTTGTTGTTGTTGATGAAATTGTTGTCTCGGCTGGAATTGTTGTTGTTGAGGTTGAAATCTACTCGGATAGTTGAAGGTAGGTTATTGAACCGCTCCTTGCTGTTGGCATAGCTAAAATTGGGGTGATCTCTCCATCCCGGATTGTAAGTGTTAGAGTAGGGATCATACCTTCTTTGTTGATTTGGAAAGACCGCATTAGCTTGCTCGTCTTCATAAGCTTGAGAGGAACTTGGTATCACCGTGACTGCAACTTGTTGCATCATTGCGGTCATGTTACCCATTTGTTGACGAAGTTCCTCGACCTCGCTCACTTCATTTACTTTCCTAAGAAGCACATCCGAACCACGACTCAAGAACTGTTGGGAGTTTGCTACCATGTTTTCAATCAACTCTCTAGCTTGTGCCACCGTCTTGCTCACTAGTGCACCACCACCCGCAGCGTCAAGAAGATTCCTATCACTTGATTGGAGTCCTTGATAGAAGTATTGGATGATCATAGCGTAACTGAATTAGTGGTGAGGGCAGCTTGCCACCAATCTCTTGTATCGTTCCCAACATTCATATAAGGATTCTCCCACATTTTGCTTCATCCCACAAATCTCCTTTCGAATTTGAGTAGCCTTTGATGTAGGAAAATATCTCTCTAAAAAGAGTTTCTTCAGCCCATTCCATGTCGTGACACTTCCGGAAGGCAAATAGTACAACCAATCCTTAGCACTATCCATCAAAGAGAAACGAAAAACTTTCAACATCGCACCATCCGCCTCAATATCCGCTGGAAGCATGGCCATGAAAATGGTGTGGAAGTCCATAAGATGCTTGTTTGGGTCTTCATTCACCATGCCATGGAACTTTGGTAATTTTCTAAGCAACCCCGGCTTGATCTCGAAAGTAGAGTTTGTTTGAATACACCCATGTTGTGTATCAAGCCTATGAGAAGCCAAGTCCTTGAGTGAACGATTTGCATCACCCATTGCTTCTTATTCTTCTTCTTCTTTAAAAGGTGGTTCTTGTTTACCCGGAACCTCTTGTTCTAAAACTTCTTCTTCTTGCTGGAAAGTCTCTTCTTCTACTTCCAACTCTTGTTCTTTCGTTGTGTCTTGACTTGGTTGGAGTATTGTGTCTCTTCGAGTAGCTATCCCGCACCTTGGATAATTCCAATCTTTAGAAGCCAGGGATTAGGTACCTGAAAACAATTCTCGCAAACAAGTGAGAAACAAGACAAGAAAACAAGAAGCAAAGATAAAAGCAAAAACAAAAATAAGAAACTAAAAACTTAATAACTAGCCGTATGCCTCCCCGGCAGCGGCGCCAAAATTTGATCGCTGTCGTATGCGTCAAAAATAATTTCACTTTCCTAAAGTATATGATAAGAAAGAGTTCGTTTCCACAGAGAGGCAATTATAGTTATTACGTATTCAATTTCCTAAAAGTAACCAATTGGGGGGATTTCTGATTTTTTATATAAGCAATAGAAGTAAATCAAAAGCAAAGTAAATTGGAGAAAGTAATCAATAGAGAAAGATATTGGTCAAGGAATTCATCTTCAATCTTAAACATGTGCTAGCATACATGATTAGAATTACAATTTAATCTCTTTTATTATCAAAAGCCTAGAGAATCAAGAGAGCAAGATAATCTATTAATTTCCTAAGTTCATCAACACACACATTAGAGCCGCGTATGTGAATTCTACCTAATGAATAACCTAACGCCTTGCGCTAATTAAGTTCAATTCCTAGGAGAGCATTAAGTTTCAGAAATAGGCTAATCAATGCAATTGTCATACATTGCGCATAACAATTCAGACAATGGTCAAACTCTACATATGATTACAAGAGTGTATCACTACAAACCGTAATCATATCATGCTACTTGTATTCAAGGTTATCGCTCGATGAAAAACCCTAAAATAGCTATGGACAAGGGTGCAAGTTCAATTAATTGGCCACTTAACTAACCAAACATCTTAGTCCTATCACAATACATCAATCATGTGATTATTAAAAACAGTAGAGATTTAAACGATAATCAAGAGAGAAAACTAATGTATTAATCAAACACAAGTTTTAGAAATAGGACTACATCCTTAACCAATAATATTAAATTAGCTACTCATAGCTATGGAGTTCATCACAAAAATATTAATTGAATAAAGAGGATGAAACAAAAGCAAACGCTAGTAGCGTAAACAAAAGCGGCTCTCCCCAAGTTCCAAGAATAAAACGTGATCCAAAGTTGCAAAAATCTTTCCTCTAAATAGCTTTGTTGTTTCCAAAATTAGGTCTAATCTTCAAAGGTCCAGTAGAGAAGTCCATCAAGCCATGTGTGAGAAAGGCCATGTGCAAATTTGTCCCAAAAATGATCGCCAGAAAACTGGGTTTACCGCCGGAAGTTGGACGGAAGAAGTAGCTCAGGTGACCGACTAACTCCACCCGGTCATCGGTCAACGATTCAAATCGGGAAGGTCAACTCAGTCAAGTCACTGAGTCAAACCGGGTCATGTGAGTCAGGTAGTCTTGTCAGACTTGAGTCAGAGCTGAATGAACTGACAACCCATTGCACGGCCTGAACTTATGCAGCAACTCCTTGGCCAGCCATCTTGGTTGTGCATAATTTTTCAGTCATCTTGGCTCTTCCATCTCCCATTCAACAGCAGCTGCTTCTTTCACAGACCACCAGATCCTTCGACACCCTAATCTTCATCAGAAACCACCGTTTGCACCATCTGTAGCTGTAACTTCACTGCCATCCATCAGTCACAACTTCTCATATCAAAATTCAATCCAACAGACCCATTCACCCAAATCGTCTGCAACAGTGAACATCTCGTCCAACATTTCTTGTACTTAACCTACAATTTCCAACATCGACACCACAACCTGAATCCTTGTAATTTATGCTCTCTCCACTGGTCATGTTGAGCTGAGAATCGCCACCAATTTCACTGCCTCACATCAAACCACCAGTGTTATATCCTGCAAGCCTTGTAATTCCTATTCCCATTCTTCTCAGCTTCTCACAGCCACCATATACCGACTCCATTTCTTCCAGCAATTCCAGTTCACCTGCACCATCCTCACCTACTAGTTCCTTGCAATACCAGACCACCAACTTCATAGCAGAACACAATGTGTCTCAGCTCAAGCACAGATTCCTGCCTGCAATATTAGTTCCAGATTCAAACTGCGAAACCCATTCGTCTTGTTCTTTCTTGCAACTGCAGCTTCTTCTTCTTTATATTATTACTCATGCCACCACTTGCAAGCAAACCTCCATTATGCATCTTCACATACACAACATGCATTATTTTTCTTCCCTGTAGTTTCCTAACATGCATCTAAAAACCTTTGAACTCATTAACTTCATCACCACAACAACATATTCATCTTCTTCATTTCCTTGTTGCGGCAGTGATCATCATAACTCAAATACTTGCCTCAATTTCCTCCATCAGTCACTTCAATCCCAATTTCATGATTCTCATTGCACTAACATGCATGTGCCTGCTATTTCAGCTCCAACATTTGACAGCAACATCTCAGATTCAGCCATTCTCTGCCTAAGTCTTGTGTTCAAACTACAAGTAACACCAACAGCTCCTGCAGCTCATTGCACGGCATACTCAAACCACAACAATCTCTGTAATATCTCAACTCCATTGTCTCAGCATCATTACAGCTGCCACTGCCACCTGCAACTGCACAAACCTCATTCTCCTCCTATACCACCGCCAAACCACCTGCAAATCTCTGCACTTCAGTTCATGTCACACTGCAATGTGTAGCAACATCAGATTCCTCTTCAATCCACCAATTCCTTCTCTATCTCATACCACCAACAAAGCTCCATCTCTATCTCTTTGTTGACTACAGTAAGTTAATAAGACCCCTTTCTAAACATTCACCATTACAATACCACTGTCTTCTATTTCATGTATCACCTGCAGTTCATACAAACTAACCCCACCAGCAGCTTCATAGAAAGCCTATAACTGCAGCTGCAACTCTAACTTGGCATGCACCTGCAATTCCACCAACACAACAGTCCCATCACCAACACAGAACTCATTAGCTCAATCGATCCACGGACCAACTTCAACTGATTTCTGCACCTGATTACAGATTCAGAAACCCTAACTTCAATCATTATGTAAACCCAAATTCAACATCTGAACTTCCATCTTCTTGAAATCTCTGTCAACCTCATAATCACATCGAACGCTTCTTCTAATTCATTTCTCAGATTCACACAACCCCCCTAATTGCTCAACTGAATCTATCTTCCCCTTTGTATTCTACGATTGCTACAAATAGCAGTAACATCACCATTTTATTTATCTGAATCTTCAAATCTCATTATAGTATCAACTCCCATCTCTTCTTCTCAGTGTAACAGATGAAACAACTGAACTTGCAATTCTCTCATTTCATCCATTGACAGCGCCTCCTTTTTCTCTCTCAAATTTATTTCAGATGAAACAGATGATAAAAGAGAAAATACATCTTCCCTGAATTCTAGGGTTGTGTAGGAATGGTTCTGGATTAAAACAACCCCACTCTGTATAAGGCACCCCAATTAAGATAAGCGCCACCAAAGTGATAGTTGGCTTGTCGGTTCATGAACCGACCGCCTATTCACTTCCTTGCTGCGCCAAGTATCACTCACTTGTGAATTGATCTTTGTGCTTTACGCTCCAAAATGACGTTTTCTCCTTCTTTTGATCATAATAACTCCAAAGTACCTAAACACTCAAAAGCAAACATAAGATACATAATTTACAAGAAAAATCGCAAAGAAAGCATAAACAATAGATAAATAATTAAGGTGTTTACAACACCTATCAAATTCCCCCACACTTAGACTTTGCTAGTCTTCGAGCAAATCAAACAGTACTAAAACATACATACAACTCCGTGTCGTCGAGGCTACGGTCACACTTAGCACGTATAACAAGCCTTTAAACCCCTAGGTGTCCCTAGTGGACGAGTTATAGTCTCGTGAGGGTTTACTAGAGATATACCCACAAAACCTACTTTTCCAACTTACTAGTTCTCCGAAATGATAGCATCCAATGCGCTAAGAATACATAGAGATTCTGCACACTATTCATAAGAAGTTAGACACATAAATGAACACAATCTCATCCTTAAAAGTTGAGAGAGAAATAACCATCCCTTCTCGAAAGAAATTCGGGTTCGGAGTGATCAAAAGTCTCGACTCTGCCTCACAAGAAAGGGTTTTATGAAGTTGCTCTCAATAATAAATAGCTTTTTTATGGGTCACACATGTGTCCAGGTAGGAATGAAGATGTAATCCCGCAACACGTTGAATGGTAGGAAGGCAAAACCCTCCGAATCGTTTTGAAAACCCACATCTTTTATCATTTTTGAAAACCCATTTTTCGACGATCTCTAAGAAAGGAAATCAACCACTTAACGAAGGTGGGAATATGCTTACTTACCTCGTTATCCGTTCGACGTGCAGCTAGCACCACTCTCACAGCATCCATAGAAACGTCTTCGGTCTTCAATCGGTGTCTTCATCTTTGTAGTTGCAGGATTTCCCACACTACACCCCTCACTCAAATCTGTTTAATCAATCCATTTGGAGATGAACAATGATGTGTTTTATTAATTGTTTCTTGAAAGGTTTACAAAGAAATGTAGAGCAAAGCTAAAGAAATTACAATCTCTCTTTCCTTTCTCTCTCCTAATGACTTGTTTCACAATTCAAAAGATCTCTCCTACAACAGACTTACTCGACCCTTTATATAGGGTATTATAGTGGGTGACAAATATACTGTCCCTTATTTTCGAAACGTCTCGCGAACGCTCGCGAATATACGACTGTTTGCCTTCGCGACAACTCTTAAATCTCGCCAAGTCTTTCACACTTTCCTCATGTTCGATTGTCGTCATCTATTACGTCATTTATTTACCTTCATGCGACTCCTTCGCGATGCGTTTGTTTATTAATCTCGCGAAGTATTAGTGTTGCGATATTCGGTCCTACATCTTGCCTCTTCTCATGTCTTCTCTGCGAAGAAGAGAATGTCATGAGAACCAATGTTTTAAAGTGCCGCAACTTGCTTATCTTTATCTTGCGATTGTTCATTTTCACTTGTTTTGTTTATGTACGGAATTTATTACAGGTGTGTTTCTACTTCCATTCTTTTCTTGACACGTCTCTTTCAACCGATTATTCTTAACCATTCACGTCCCATCTCACATTAAATGCATTTGTTTTCTCGAGAACTCTCTTCTCTATATATAGTTTTCTCCTTTTTCTCTTCTTCTCTTTTATTTTCCTTCAGAACTTTTCTTCACCTTTCTCCTTCCGCAATTTGCGCTTCGCTCTCGCTTCCTTTTCAATTCTTCACTTCTCCTTTCATTCCCTATACTCTGATAATGGCTTCACTTGGTCGTACATACGCTCCTCACTTTACTGATGTTCAAAATAAATTACAGAAAAGGGTTTCACTTTATCTACCATTCCACATCAAGAATCCTCATCTATGCTTTCGCAAAATTGTTTTCTCGATCATCAATGTGATGATCGTAAAATTATAGTCTCGCTAGGTCAACTCCTCGCAGGGCTCCCCATTCCTTTGTATAATCCCGAAATACCATTATTTTATGAGATTCTTGCTCACGAGAAATTCTCGCGGGCTATTTATCAATTGAACGGCGATTGTATTCGCCGATGCTTGAATTCGCCTCTCGTGGTGCCAGAAGGATCTTTATATCCCGACAATGTTAGAAATCCCCAATTTGCGAATTTACCAATAGTTGCCGAGAAGTATACTTGTGGATAACTTCTTTGCAAATTATTCAGTCATAACTATGAGAAACGATAAATCTCGCTGGGGTGTTCGATTGAAGAAAAATGATAACGTTGATGCTGACAAATTGCTTATGCAGACATTGACTCGGCATTCGGGTAAAAATAATATCCTCGCTACTCCAAAGATGAAAAGTGGTGGGTTGTACCTCTCCTTCGAGTGGACCTTATATCGCAGCTCACATGCACTCCCAGCCAATCTCGCGAATTATCATCCTTGGGAGTTTAAGTGGCCTGAGAAGACAAAAGAGGTATATACATATCATTTATTTTAGATTTGCTTTGCTATGTCTTCCATTTCTTTCCTTCATTAACTTTTTAGAAAAAATTTTAGATCACCAGAATGAGAAAGAAATACAAAGAGAATCCTCAGCCAAATATCCCGGCGATACTTCGATCGCTCACGGATGAAGTAAGAAACATTTTCTTTTGTTATTTTAAACAATATTGTTGCCTCTGTTTCTTATCTTTATTCGTGTGTGAAGATTGGTGTTGAAGAAGTTGAAACTGCAAAAATTAATGATGGAGAAGTCGAAGTCATAGGCTAAAGGCAAGAATAAGGCCATTTCTCGCAATGACAAATCTTCTGGCCCATCCTCCAAAAGACGAAGACTCCAACCTCCTTCACATTCTAACTCCCAATCTAGCGAGAATTCGGAAGATGAAAATGAGATTGGCACCTCTTCGCTAAGGGAAGTCATTCGATATACTTCTGCCATGACGCTTTTATCTAATGTCTTTACCGATTGTATGCAAGGTTTTGGCGATAGCAACTTGTCTGCTACTTGCGAAACTATCGCTAAGATTTGTGATGCCCCATTGTTGGAGGATATCGAGTCTTTTTCGCGGAGTTTCTCGAACAATAACACCCAGCCTTTTAAATGCTCTCAATGCTTTGGTATGTTCATACCTCTTTACCTCTTTGTAACTCGCTCTTATCTTTAATTATTTCTCTATTTTCTTTTACACTGGGAGAGCCGCTTTTGTTGCTGCCTCAGACCTTGAGAGAAGACGCAACAACCTTGAAAAGAAGAACTTGCAATTGAACAAGAGGATTCGAGAACTAGAAGTTGGGGCTGCGTCATCTCGCGAGAAGGATGAACGGATTAAACAACTGGAGGCTGAGCTTACTTCTCAACAAAATAGAGTATCTACTCTTGAAAGTGCAAATCAGCAGCTTTATGGTATAGCAATCTTTATTCCTCAGATTTCTTTTATTTTATCATTTACTTTTCTTTGCCTGACTTACTATTTTCGCAGACATATATAATCTCTCTGAAGAGTCCTATCTTCTTCATTCATTTCCCGAGCCCATGGATGATGATGTACTCCTTGCTCGCCTCAATGAATCTCTAAGTAGTTCTTCAAATGATGCTAACCTTCTTTCATTAAAGGATCTTCAATCCAAACATCATCTCTTAAAAATCGAGCATAGATCTAGTTTAAGTTTGGCTAATCTTTTTAAACGAAAGTATGTTGATTCCAAGAAGAAAACCAAAACTTTAAGGAAGAAATTTAGTGATCTCATAGATGAGAAAGATCGCATTACTAATGTAGAGGTGCACATGCATTAGCAAAATTTCAAAAATCTCTCCTTGATGTGCAAGTTGAGCGAGATGAACTCCTTCGTCGAATACCATGCTTAGCGAGCGAGAAGACTAAATTCGTTCACTTTTTGTCATAAATAATGATGATGAATTTGCCTGGGCTGCGAAGGTTTTAGATAATGCTAGAAATAACTTAGGTGTTGATGTTAGTTTTCGCACCGAGCAAACTACCTTAATCAAGGATATGATCTTTGAAAGAGAAGGTTGTTTGTCATACTTCTTCACTTTTCTGTTCTTATTCTTTTTGTACTATTAACATTAATTCATTTCCTCATGTTTTCAGAATCTGAAAAGAGACTTCAGACTAGAATTGGAGAGCTTGAAACCGAAAAAGAACAACTCGCGATGGATCTCTCTCTCCGCGAGAATAAATATTCTAAATCAAGCAAAGAAATCCAAACTACAGTGGAAAATTTTAATAATGATGCTGTTCGTTTTCGCAATCAAGCTACGGAGATAGTTTGTAATGATCACAACATTCCTCTTCATTCATATCCTTTTCTTGCTGAAGAAGTTCCCGAGAACTTGCCCGTCTCAGATGTTTCTGATAGTGAAGCTAATGAAGAAGAAGAAGAATCTGACACCGAGAGTGATGGAACCTCAGAATCAGATGAAGAAGAAGAACCAGCAAAGAAATAATTTCTCTTTCTTCTTTGATTTCTTGTAATATCTTCGACTATTGAATGTAAATTTCAACTTTTGCTTCCTTTGTTCAGATATATTAATCAAACAACCCTTCTTTGTAATTATAACTTCACACTTGCCTCCGTCCATAAGATATAATCAACTTCGCGAGTTAAATATAATCATTCTTGCCTCTGTCCATAAGACGCGAGTTAAATATAATCATTCTCGCGAGATATAAATATATATATCTTTTTTTTTTTTTTTTTTTTTTTTTTTTTTTTTTTTGAAAATTAAATATTATCACTGCGACAAGATCGTTAGATATCTTCATGGATTTAGAAATCTATTGATCTTGCCTTATCATTATTTGTGTGGTCTTATTATGCCTTCCTAAGTAAAGGTCTTATTTTGCCACCCCTCATTGCGACAAGATCGCAGGCCGTCTTTACACTTTCATATAATGACCCATTGACCTTGTCTTATCATTTCTTTAGTATTTTTGCCTCTGCAGGACATTATATTTGCGATAATATGGCAGGTTTAAATGTTCTTGTGACCATAAAATCCTGGCACATTGTCGTCTTTGCGACGAAATCGCAGGACGTTCTTACATTTTCATGTAAAAACCCATTGATCTCGTCTTACCCTCGCGTTAGTATTATTGCCTCTGCAGGATCATTGCACAAATATGACAAGCCTAAATTCTCTTGCGAGAATAAAGCCTCATGACATTTGCGTCTTTTGACACTTATCGCCTCCCTAATGGAGGGTGCCGCCCTTATCTTCTCCCCGGTTGCCCCTTCAAGGAGGCGTACATCGCCATACAAGACTAGCTCCTCCCATCCGGTCTTAACAACAACTAGTTGTTTTCGCAGCCTCTTATCCCTTATACCTATATGGTTTATGGTTACGAGACCGCACCCTAAGTGGAGTTTTCTTCGGGCCGAGTGCAAGATGTGCCAAGACTTGTCAAGAGTGGTAAGGAAGTTCCATGCTCCCCGCACTCTTGACTCAACCGTGTACCTCGGCGCCTTGGTCATACACTCGACTCCTTGGAAGAGACCCTCGGGCGTCCAACCAGGGTATAACCTTATATATATAATTGGAAATCCAAGGTATCTCCCCGATAGGCTTTCATGGGCCCCAAATCTCCATGACCCCGTGTTTCAGAAGCGGTGTAACCTTCCACCTGAGCCATGTTAAGAGATACCCCCTTATATGACGTACTTTAGGTCTTACATTTGCCTCTTGCGAAATATCATTCGCGAACTAGGGTGTACGCCATAAAGGTTTGTCCCATTCACTCACTCATCAATTTATTCAATCATTTGTCTCATGGGTTATCGCACAATCTCGATTCCATTATTCAATAGATTTGTATACATTCTTCATGGCGAGATTCTCGCACAAGTTTTCCGCAACCATCATCTCTGCTTCTTATCCTTATCATGCTTTCATCACTAAATTGTTGTCTTTTCTCGCAATTATTCATTTTTTACACCTTTTATTCTTACTTCCTTCGCCTCCGCATCACCCACCATTTCAATGTCTCCTTTGCATCATGATACTCAGTTGCTTTTGTGCATTCACTTCGCAGCATCTCTTCTTCTTTTATTTCTATGGCATCTACCATTAATCTTTCTTTTCTTTGTTCATCCTGTACATTCTTCCTCCAACCTTTCTTTTTTGCTGTTCTCTCTTCGCAGCTTTCTACATCCACTTCATAACACTTTTTCCCCTCTATCCAATCTCTTTTTATAATTCCGACACCGCTAGGATGTGGAAACTTTATGCACTGATGGTATGTCGATGCTATCCCCAGAATTTGATGAAGCCATGGTATTCCAATCAATGCATTGTAGGGAGATTCTACATCAACTATACAAAACAAAATATCAGTCGATAACCCTTGCAAGGGTATCCTCATGTGCACTTCTCCTTTGGGCTTGTTCGCGGTACCGTTGAAACCATATATTTTGTATGTTGAAGGGATCAAGTCTTCGTCTCTTCCTCCCATGGTTTTGTAAGTATGGTAGAAAGAATGTTGATCGAATCGCCAAGTATCAATCAATATTCTATTGATTGCCCAACAACTTTCCGCTTCATCATCTTCGCCATCAATGGGTTTTGGATTAATTTCCAGCCTTCACAACCAAAGGGCTATCATGTATTTCTCTTCCTTTGGGTACTTCTTCACCGAGAAAGAAATAATCTGCAGTTGCCACTCTTTTAGTTGCGATATCTTCGCAACATTCATCACTTCTTTATCATCAACATCCCTCGCGAAAACTCTACTAAGTACATTGTCATGAAAATCTTCAATAGTGCGGTATGAGTGTACGATAGAGTTGCAAAACAGATTTTTAGCCTTTGTCCCAACTTCTATAACAAATGTTTCTTTTCCCTTTGCCGGTGGGGGGGGGGGGCAAATGTTGAACTTTATCTTCTTCTTTTAAAAAGTGATTTAGCTTTCCTTGATCAACCATTCTTAGGATAATTCTCTTGATGTTTCTGCAGTCATTTGTTCAGTGCCCATGAAAGCGGTGGTAAGAACAGAACTCGTGACTTCTATCCCCAGGTGGTGGTTCACTTCCCATGTTCCATGGTGCAGGTATGTTTTCCATCAAAAGAATTGCTTCCCATATTTTTTCCACACTGGCGTTCAATGGCGGCATTTTAATTTCCTCCCACACTACTCTGTGACTTCGTTGTCCTTTATGATAATTCTGCCTCTGGCCTCCGTAGGTCTCTTGCGAATTATACCTTTGACCTCCATAGGTTTCTTGTGGTTGATCAAGCCTTTGAATTTTATTGTTTCCGCCACGGTTGTAGAAATTTCTTTCTCTTTCAAACTCTTCCTGATCGCGACTTCCCATAGCCACTAACTTTGGTTCTATATCAACTGCTTTTCTTTCCTGTTGACCTTGTGATGTGCTCGCCACTGTGTGTACAAGTTGAGGTAATAAACTTCCATTCGCGATTCTAGAATTTGTGTTTGCCACTGGATAAGATTCCATCTCGTTCTGTCTTTCTTCCAAAGCGATGTATTCTTCCTGGAGTTCTCGCAATTCAGTCATTGTAATCGTATTCTTGACTCTAAAAACCTGAACATACAATAGATTGGTTGCGAACATAGAATTTATGAATGACAGTATGAGGTATCTTTCATCTACCCTTCCAGCCATCTCGCTGCACATCGTCTTCCATCTGACAGTTAGATGTCTCAAACTCTCGCCAACTCTTTGTTTTAGCCCAAATACATCTTCAATACCAGGTCGCGAAGAATTGTTACTTATATATGCCCCTAAGAATATAGCCTGTAAATGATTAAATGATGTGATTGTATTCCTTGGTAAACCCTCGAACCATTTCAACGCTTCTCCCGTTAAACTCGACGCGAAGTATTTGCACAATATAGCGTCATGGTTTTCCCATTGTAGCATACATCTCACGTAAGCCTTGATGTGTTGTACTGCACAAGTTGATCCATCAAAAATGCTAGTTAGTGCTGGTAAGTTGCATTTTGGGGGTATTCCTCCTAACTGCACTTCTAGTGTAAAAGGGTTTTTCGCAGCCTCCGCGATAGCTTCATCTAACTGCCTTCTCCCTCCTCCTTCTCTTCTGTTGTTCAATATTCCTCTCATCTCTGCCAATTCTCGCAGAATTTGTTCATTTGCCTCAGAATTTGAATTGATCGGTCTTTTAATTCTCGCTTCTCTCCTTCTTCGTTCGTGTCTACTTTTTTTGTATTCTTTCGTATTTTTCGTTAATATCTCCATCGTTGCGATTTCGCTCGCGCCTCCTCTCTCGATTATCATGGTTATTCTGCCAGATCGCTTCTTCTAACTCCCGATTTTCCATTTCTGCTCTCAATCTCTCTCTCTCGCGGGCTAGACGTGCTTGCTCAATGTAATGCTTTTCAATATCATCTTCAATTTCCTTTTGTTTCCTTTGTGTTTCTCTCCCATGTAGTGCTCTTCTTCTTTCCTCCTGATTTTCTTCATTAATTGGGTTATTCTGTCCTCGAGGCTGCCTATCTTCTTGATTTCCATCATCGTGATTGTTTACCAAAATATAACGATTTTCTATTAGTTCTCTCTCTTCGCGACCTTTTTCGCCATGATTTAACTCTCTTTCCAAATTTTCTTCATTAATGTTCTCCGCAGGTAATGTTCTTCTCCCATTTTCTCTAGTCGATCTTGATCTCGATCTGTTACTACTTCTTGATCATCTATTTTGCAGCCTCCTATTTTCCATCCTCAATTCGTGGTTTTGCCTTGTTAGATTCGCGCGTTCTTCTGCTTCTAACCGCCTTTCTTCATGTATTGTCTGTCTCAGCGCTTCTAATGCCGCGATTTCTTCATTTTCACGAATTGTTTCTCCCATCTCTTCTCGATTTCTCTCTTCCTGTCTATTATTCATCAATTGTTGTACATCTTCTCTTTCTTCCGTAGAATCGATCTCCATGTATGCACGCTCACTCTATCATAATCGATTACTCGTTTAGTCTTTGGTTGAATTGGTGGTTGAGTTGATGGTTGAATTTGAGTTGATGGTTGAATTGGTGGTTGAATTGATGATTGAATTGGTGGTTGAATTGGATCTTCTTCTCCATTTCTTGCATATATCCTTGATGGTTCACCTACTTCATTTCTTCTTTCTCCCACTAATCTTCCACTTCTCCTTATGATTGTTGGTTGTTCTGATGCATTCTTTCTCCTTGCCATTTCTCAATTTTAGTAACTTGTTAAAAATTATTCAAGATTTCTTTCTTGTTATCCCTAATTCTTCCAATTCACAAGGTTGATCTTCTTCTATCCCTGTTTCTAGCGCATATGTAGTTGCAGGATTTCCCACACTACACCCCTCACTCAAATCTGTTTAATCAATCCATTTGGAGATGAACAATGATGTGTTTTATTAATTGTTTCTTGAAAGGTTTACAAAGAAATGTAGAGCAAAGCTAAAGAAATTACAATCTCTCTTTCCTTTCTCTCTCCTAATGACTTGTTTCACAATTCAAAAGATCTCTCCTACAACAGACTTACTCGACCCTTTATATAGGGTATTACATAGTGGGTGACAAAATATACCGTCCCTTATTTTCGAAACGTCTCGCGAACGCCGCGAATATACGATCGTTTGCCTTCGCGACACTCTTAAATCTCGCCAAGTCTTTCACACTTTCCTCATGTTCTGATTGTCGTCATCTATTACGTCATTTATTTACCTTCATGCGACTCCTTCGCGATGCAGTTGTTTATTAATCTCGCGAAGTATTAGTGTTGCGATATTCTGGTCCTACAATCTTTGTCTTCGGTCTTCAACTCTTGATGATAAAATCTTGAACTTCGTAGAATCTTGACAATGTGATTCTTTCCTCTAATTTCTTATTGCTTGAAACTTCATCATAGATATTCCTTCTTCCATTGGCTTTATTGAAAGAATACAAAACAAAAATGAACTATATAAACCTCAAATATGATACAATGAATTTTTCTTGTTTCTTTTTGTTTTATTTTTCTCATTTTTTTCTCATTTTTTCATTTTTTTTTATGAGACAAGAAAAATAAAACAAAAAGAAACAAAACAATAAAACTAGTAATGAACCTAAAGAAATTTTCTCTTGTCTTTTTTTTTTTCAATATTTTTTTTCATTTTTTTTCTTTTTCAGACATGAGAAAATAAAATAAAAATGTAAGTACAAAGGCCATGGTGTAAGTACTTTACCGCTTGATTCTTCACATTTGTATGTCTTGATATCATAAACTTCTCGAACTCCCATATTGATAATCTTCGCTCTTGAATCATAAAGTCTTCAACTTGTAAAAATTCTACTCCTTGTCTTGTTGCTTTACTTGAATCTGAAATCTGCCCATTTCTGTACCGTTGCTTGTAAACCTTGAACGTCTTCAACTTTCCTTCGAATTCGTGATGCTCCTCTTGTTGATGATGATAGTGTTTCTATGGACCTGTTGGTGTAGAGAGAGATAAAGTGGATGGTGCTAATCATGAACAAGATTACAAGTGGTATGTAAGTTAGCAATTCGATGTCACCATCATGATTGATAAAATAGCACTCAAGAGATCAAAATAGTGCTTCTATTGGTGGGAGGTTGGGTAGCTCACCATTCTACTCGGAGTTTACGTACGGTGACAACACACTCTAAAAGCACATATTTAGACAGGTACAAAGAATTGAAGGTCGGTGCCTCACATAATGTAACAATAGGTAGTCTCCACTATAGGGGGCCACTACTCTAATACCGAATTCAGTCTGCACCTTATTTTCCACTGGCATGGTTAAATCCAACTTTAACTCTCATACAAGTAAGAAACCCGATCATGTTCTCTGTCATCTCTAAGTTCAGTCACTCTTATGAGAATCTCGATGTAATCTTAGCGACATGTATACTATGTGACTCTAAACTAACCATAAGTTGGAGTTTTTTATTCACTATTTTACACAAAAGTTGAAAATTTATGAAAAATTTACAATGCAAATGCTTAACCACTCCCCCACACTTAAACTTTACATTGTCCTCAATGTAATTGAATCGTCCAAAGAAAGTCAAGGTGGGAAATCCTACATGATAATGGGACAAGAAATCAGAGATAGTAAATGCAAGACAAGAAAAAGATAAAAACAAGACAAGAAATACTCATCATATGGGTTGCCTCCCATTTAGCGCTTGGTTTAAAGTCGTCATCCCGACTATCTCCTTGCTTTCTACGACTCCTCCAGAGGGAGCACTTCCACAAGGTTAACTCCTTCCACGACATCCGAAGAGAAGTTCTCATAATATGGTTTCAACCGGTACCCATTCACTTTAAGTTCATTTCCTGTAGATAAACTACGAATTTCCACTGCACCATGAGAAAACACATTAGTCACAATAAAAGGTCCAATCCAACGTGACCTTAATTTACCCTGAAATAATTGCAAGCGAGAATTAAACAAAAGCACTTTCTGCCCAATGCAAAATTGTTTCTTTGTAATCATACTATCATGAAATGCTTTCGTCTTTTCCTTGTAAATCCGTGAGCTTTCAAATGCATCATTACGGATCTCCTCTAGCTCTTGAAGTTGCAACTTCCTTTGCCTTCCAGCACCATCCAACTCCATATTGCATTGCTTAATATCCCAAAACGCTTTATGCTCAATTTCCACGGGTAAGTGACAAGGTTTACCATAAACAAGCCTAAAGGGAGACATCCTAATAGGTGTCTTGTATGCGGTTATATACGCCCACAAAGCATCATTGAGTCTCAAACTCTAATCTTTCCTTGTTGGATTCACCGTCTTCTCTAAAATGGATTTCACCTCTCGGTTGGAAACCTCGGCTTGTCCATTTGTTTGTGGATGGTAAGGTGTGGCAATCCTATGTGACACATTGTACTTCCTTAACAAGGTTTGCAAGAACCTGTTTTTGAAGTGTGAACCTCTATCGCTAATTATAGCCTTTGGAATTCCAAACCTTGCAAATATATTTGCTTGCACAAAATATGAAACAACTTTAGAATCATTAGTTGGGGTGGCCTTAGCTTCCACCCATTTCGAGACATAATCCACAGCAAGCAAGATATAATAATTCCCACTAGAATTGACAAAAGGGCCCATAAAATCAATTCCCCATACATCAAAAACCTCAACAAATTGAATAATAGTTTGTGGCATTTGATTTCGAGCACCTAGATTGCCTATTCTTTGGCACCTATCACATGTGGTACAAAATGCATGTGCATCCTTAAACAAAGTTGGCCTAAAGAAACCACATTCTAGTACTTTGAGAGCGGTTCTCTTGCTCCCAAAGTGTCCTCCACAAGCATATGAGTGGCAAAAAGACAAGATAGAATTAAATTCAAATTCGGGAACACACCTTCGTATTACTTGGTCACTACAATGTTTCCATAAGTATGGATCATCCCATATGTATTGGTTTCCTAACTTCTTAAGTTTATCCCTATCAGCACGAGACAAGTTCTTTGGGATTTGTTTAGAAACTAAGTAATTAACAATATCAGCGTACCATGGTTCTCCAAAGGCAATTGAGAATAGTTGCTCATCCGGGAAACTTTCACGCAATGGGATAGTCTCCTTGTCCACAACAAGATGGCTCAAGTGATCCGCAACGGTGTTCTCAATTCCTTTCTTGTCTTTTATCTCAATATCAAACTCTTGCAAGAGTAAAATCCATCGTATGAGTCTCGGTTTCGCCTCTTTCTTTGTAAGCAAATACTTAAGCACTGCATGATCAGAAAAGACAACAACTTTTGTACCAATTAGATAAGAGCGATAATTTTCTAAAGCAAAAACAATGGCTAACAACTCTTTTTCAGTGGTTGTGTAGTTTTGTTGGGCCTCATTTAACGTTCAAGAAGCATAATAAATGGCATGAGGTATCTTCCTCACACGCTGCCCAAGCACCGCACCAACCGCATAGTCACTTGCATCACACATAAGCTCAAAAGGCTTTCTCCAATCCGGTTGTTTAATGATAGGGGCTGATATCAAAAGTTCTTTCAAACGATTGAATGCCGCCACACACTTTTCATCAAAGTTAAAAACCACATCTTTTTGCAATAAGTTACAAAGTGGTGATGCTAAAAACCTGCATGACCAAGAAAATAACGTATCTCCCTCACCGTAGTGGGAGGGGTTAAAACACGAATAAGGTCTATCTTAGATTTATCGACTTCTAAGCCTTTAGAAGATATTATATGGCCTAAAACTATGCCATGAGTTACCATGAAATGGCACTTCTCCCAATTCAGCACAAGGTTTGTTTCAACACATCGTTCAAGGATTAGAGACAAGTTGTTCAAGCAAAGGTCAAATGAATCACCAAAGACACTAAAATCGTCCATGAACACTTCGATTATGTTTTCAACATATTCTGAGAAGATACTTACCATACACCTTTGGAAGGTGGCTGGAGCATTGCACAAGCCAAAAGGCATCCTTCTATAAGCAAAAGTACCGAAAGGACAAGTGAAAGTGGTTTTCTCTTGATCCTCCGGCGTTATCACAATCTGATTGTAACCTGAATAGCCATCAAGGAAACAATAGTAAGAGTGTCCAGCTAAACGTTCAAGCATTTGGTCAATAAATGGTAAAGGAAAGTGATCTTTTCTAGTAGTGGCATTCAATTTTCTATAATCAATACAAACCCACCAACCGGTTTGCACATGAGTTGGGACAAGTTCGTTCTTATCATTTTCCACCACCATCACACCTGATTTCTTTGGTACCACTTGTACCGGGCTTACCCACTTGCTATCGGATATGGGGTAGATAACACCCACGTCCAAAAGCTTGAGTATCTCCTATTTCACAACTTCCATCATGGGAGGGTTCAAACGACGTTGTGCTTCCCTTGTAGGCTTTGCTTCATCCTCCAAACGGATCTTGTGCATACAAACGGCAGGGCTTATACCCTTGATATCGGCGATTGTCCATCCAATGGCCGTCTTGTACGTCCTTATCACCCTTAGAAGTTTTTGCTCCTGTAATTCACTAAGCTCATTAGAAACAATCACGGGTAAGTCTTCCTTGTCACCCAAGTACAAGTACTTTAAGTGACTTGGAAGAGGTTTCAATTCCAACTTTGGAGATTTAACAATAGAAGGCACAAGTTTTTCATCACTGCAAGGTAAAGAAGCATATGAAGTATTTTTAATTGCTGATTTTTCCGGTAATGAGTCAAGAGAACCAAGGGTTTCTTTAATCTCATCACCATACTCATAACCATCGTCAATAGGTGTAGTGAGAACGGTTTCCAAAGTATCAACACCATTCAACTCAAACATTTGTTGCGCCAATGTGTCCATCACATCAATGGAGAAACAAGAGTGGATATCACTAGGATATCTCATCGTCTCGAAAATGTTGAAACGTATTATTTCTCCATCGAATTCCATAGTCAGCGTTCCCTTGTCAACATCAATAATGGTTTTCGCCGTTTTCATAAAGGGACGCCCAAGTAGCAATGGAAGAGACGAGTCCGGTGAACCTTCATCCATCTCTAACACGCAAAAGTCAGCTGGAAATACAAGTTGATTAACCTGCACAAGAACATCCTCAACAATACCCATTGGGTAGACATTAGAACGATCGGCTAATTGCAACACAATTCCAGCCTTTTTAAGAGGACCAAGATCGAGTGAGTTATACATAGATACAGGCATAAAATTAACGGATGCACCTAAGTCCAACATAGCTTTGTTAAATGTGGTGTTACCAATTGTGACTGGAATGTCAAAGCTACCGGGATCCTTGCATTTCAGTGGGAGTTTGTGTTGTAAGATTGCCGAAGCATTCTCCCCCACACTTAGCACTTCATTACCTTTGAGTCTTTACTTATTGGTACACAAGTCCTTCAACACCTTTGCATACTTTGGAACTTGCTTGATAGCATCCATGAGTGGTATGTTCACATGGATCTTCTTAATAATGTCTAAAATCTCTTTTTCTAGTTCCGCCTTCTTGTAATTTTCAAATCTACGAGGGAAAGGTAAAGGTAAAGGAGGAACATAAGTAGAAACCGGAGTTTTAGAGTTAGAAATAGGTACCTCAGAAGTTTGGGGAGAATCCTCATTTTTCTCGTCCAAAACAGGTTCCTTTGGTGTTTCCACCGTGCCCGAATCAGTAACTTCGGGTTGCACAAGTTGTGTACCACTTCTCAACATAATAGCATTTACGTCCCCTTTTGGGTTGATAGGTTGAGAAGGGAGTTTCCCACCATTTTGTGCCTTCAATTGATTCAACTCAATAGCCATAGAACCAACTTGAGTTTGCAAATCCTTAACCGTACTATCCGTTCTTTGCATAAAAGATTTCAGCAACTCTTCCATATTGGACCCCATATTTTGAGGTTGTTGTTGTTGTTGTTGATGAAATTGTTGTCTCGGATGGAATTGTTGTTGTTGAGGTTGAAATCCACTCGGATAGTTGAAGGTAGGTTGTTGAACCGCTCCTTGCTTTTTGGCATAGCTAAAATTGGGGTGATCTCTCCATCCCGAATTGTAAGTGTTAGAGTAGGGATCATACCGTCTTTGTTGATTTGGAAAGACCGCATTATCTTGCTCGTCTTCATAAGCTTGAGAGGAACTTGGTATCACCGCGGCTGCAACTTGTTGCATCATTGCGGTCATGTTACCCATTTGTTGACGAAGTTCCTCGACCTCGCTCACTTCATTTACTTTCCTAAGAAGCACATCCGAACCACGACTCAAGAACTGTTGGGAGTTTGCTGCCATGTTTTCAATCAACTCTCTAGCTTGTGCACACTAGTGCACCACCACCCGCAGCGTCAAGAAGATTCCTATCACTTGATTGGAGTCCTTCATGGAAGTATTGGATGATCATAGCGTCACTGAATTGGTGGTGTGGGCAGCTTGCCACCAATCTCTTGTATCGTTCCCAACATTCATATAAGGATTCTCCCACATTTTGCTTCATCCCACAAATCTCATTTCGAATTTGAGTAGCCTTTGATGCAGGAAAATATCTCTCTAAAAGAGTTTCTTCAGCCCATTCCATGTCGTGACACTTCCTAAGGCAAATAGTACAACCAATCCTTAGCACTATCCATCAAAGAGAAACGAATAACTTTCAACATTGCACCATCCGCCTCAATATCCGCTGGAAGCATGGCCATGACAATGGTGTGGAAGTCCATAAGATGCTTGTTTGGGTCTTCATTCACCATGCCATGGAACTTTGGTAATTCTCTAAGCAACCCCGGCTTGATCTCGAAAGTAGAGTTTGTTTGAATACACCCCTGTTGTGTATCAAGCCTATGAGAAGCCAAGTCCTTGAGTGAATGATTTGCATCACCCATTGCTTCTTCTTCTTCTTCTTCAAAAGGTGGTTCTTGTTTACCCGGAACCTCTTGTTCTAAAACTTCTTCTTCTTGCTGGAAAGTATCTTCTTCTACTTCCAACTCTTGTTCTTTCGTTGTGTCTTGACTTGGTTGGAGTATTGTGCCTCTTCGAGTAGCTATCCCGCACCTTGGATAATTCCAATCTTTAGAAGCCAGGGATTAGGTACCTGAAAACAATTCTCGCAAACAAGTGAGAAACAAGACAAAAAAACAAGAAGCAAATATAAAAGCAAAAACAAAAATAAGAAACTAAAAACTTAATAACTAGCCGTATGCCTCCCGGGCAGCGGCGCCAAAATTTGATCGTAGTCGTATGCGTCAAAATAATTTCACTTTCCTAAAGTATATGATAAGAAAGAGTTCGTTTCCACAGAGAGGCAATTGTAGTTATTACGTATTCAATTTCCTAAAAGTAACCAATTGGGGGGATTTCTGATTTTTTATATAAGCAATAGAAGTAAATCAAAAGCAAAGTAAATTGGAGAAAGTAATCAATAGAGAAAGATATTGGTCAAGGAATTCATCTTCAATCTTAAACATGTGCTTGCATACATGATTAGAATTACAATTTAATCTCTTTTATTATCAAAAGACTAGAGAATCAAGAGAGCAAGATAATCTATTAATTTCCTAAGTTCATCAACACACACATTAGAGCCGCGTATGTGAATTCTACCTAAAGAATAACCTAACGCCTTGCGCTAATTAAGTTCAATTCCTAGGAGCATTAAGTTTCAGAAATAGGCTAATCAATGCAATTGTCATACATTGCGCATAACAATTCGGACAATGGTCAAACTCTACATATGATTACAAGAGTGTATCACTACAAACCGTAATCATATCATGCAACTTGTATTCAGGGTTATCGCTCGATGAAAAACCCTAAAATAGCTATGGACAAGGATGCAAGTTCAATTAATTGGCCACTTAACTAACCAAACATCTTAGTCCTATCACAATACATCAATCATGTGATTATTAAAAACAGTAGAGATTTAAACGATAATCAAGAGAGAAAACTAATGCATTAATCAAGCACAAGTTTTCGAAATAGGACTACATCCTTAACCAATAATATTAAATTATCTACTCATAGCTATGGAGTTCATCACAAAAATATTAGTTGAATAAAGAGGATGAAACAAAATCAAACCCTAGTAGCGTAAACAAAAACGGCTCTCCCCAAGTTCCAAGAATAAAACGTGATCCAAAGTTGTAAAAATATTTCCTCTAAATAGCTCTCTTGTTTCCAAAATTAGGTCTAATCTTCAAAGGTCCAATAGAGAAGTCCATCAAGCCAAGTGTGAGAAAGGCCATGTGAAAATTTGTCCCAAAAATGGTCGCCGGAAAACTGGGTTTACCGCCGGAAGTTGGCCGGAAGAAGTAGCTCAGGCGACCGGCTAACTCCACCCGGTCATCGGTCAACGATTCAAATCGGGCAGGTCAACTCAGTCAAGTCACTGAGTCAAACCGGGTCATGTGAGTCAGGTAGTCTTGTCAGACCTGAGTCAGAGCTGAATGAACTGACAACCCATTGCACGGCCTGAACTTATGCAGCAGCTCCTTGGCCAGCCATCTTGGTTGTGCATAATTTTGCAGTCATCTTGGCTCTTCCATCTCCCATTCAACAGCAGCTGCTTCTTTCACAGACCACCAGATCCTTCGACACCCTAATCTTCATCAGAAACCACCGTTAGCACCATCTGTAGTTGTAACTTCACTGCCATCCATCAGTCACAGCTTCTCATATCGAAATTCAATCCAACAAACTCATTCATCCAAATCGTCTGCAACAGTGAACATCTTGTCCAACATTTCTTGTACTTAACCTGCAATTTCCAACAGCAACACCATAACCTGAATCCTTGTAATTTATGCTCTCTCCACTGGTCATGTTGAGCTGAGAATCGCCACCAATTTCATTGCCTCACATCAAACCACCAGTGTTATATCCTGAAAGCCTTGTAATTCCTCTTCCCATTCTTTTCAGCTTCTCACAACCACCATATACCGACTCCATTTCTTCCAGCAATTCCAGTTCACCTACACCATCCTCACCTTCTAGTTCCTTGCAATACCAGACCACCAACTTCATAGCAGAACACAATCTGTCATAGCTCAAGCACAGATTCCTGCCTGTAATATTAGTTCCAGACTCAAACTGTGAAACCCATTCGTCTTGTTCTTTCTTGCAACTACAACTTCTTCTTCTTTATATTGTTACTCATGCCACCACTTGCAAGCAAACCTCCATTCTGCATCTTCACATACACAACATGCATTATTGTTCTTCCCTGTAGTTTCCTAACATGCATCTAAAACCCTTTGAACTCATTAACTTCATCACCACAACAACATATTCATCTTCTTCATTTCCTTGTCGCGGCAGTGATCACCAGGACTCAAATACTTGCCTCAATTTCCTCCATCAGTCACTTCAATCCCAATTTCATAATTCTCATTGCACTAACATGCCTATGCGTGCTATTTCACCTCCAACATTTGACAGCAACATCTCAGCTTCAGCCATTCTCTGCTTCAGTCTTGTGTTCAAACTGCAAGCAACACCAACAGCTCCTGTAGCTCATTGCACGGCATACTCAAACCACAACAATCTCTGTAATATCTCAACTCCATTGTCTCGGCATCATTACATCTTTCTGCCCTGAACCACTGCAGAATCGCACAAACCTCATTCTGCTCCTATACCACCGCCAAACCACCTGCAAATCTCTGCACTTCAGTTCATGTCACACTACAATGTGTAGGAGCATCAGATTCCTCTTCAATCCACCAATTCCTTCTCTATCTCAGACCACCAACACAGCTCCATCTCTATCTCTTTGTTGACTGCAGTAATTTAACAAGACCCCTTTGAAAACATCCACCATTACAATACCACTGTCTTCTATTTCATGTATCACCTGCAGTTCATACAAACTAACTCCACCAGCAGCTTCATAGCAATCCTATAACTGCAGCTGCAACTCCAACTTGGCCTGCACCTGCAATTCCACCAACACAACAGTCCCATCACCAACACAGAACTCATTAGCTCAATCGATCCACGGACCAACTTCAACTGATTTCTGCACCTGATTACAGATTCAGAAACCCTAACTTCAATCATTATGTAAACCCAAATTCAACATCTGAACTTCCATCTTCTTGAAATCTCTACCAACCTCATAATCACATCGAACCCTTCTTCTAATTCATTTCTCAAATTCACACAACCTCCCTAATTGCTCAATTGAATCTATCTTCCCCTTTGTATTCCGATCGCTGTCGTATGCGTCAAAAATAAATTACTTTCTCACTACTCAAAATATATAATATATCAAGGGCAAGAAAGGATCGTTCCCACAAGGAGGTCTTGGATTGTCAATATGTTCCGGTTTCTTATATAAAACAATGGGGGGATTTTCTGATTTTTATATAACTAAAATAATATAAAGGCAAAACAATAAAGAAAAGCACTCGAATCAATGATATAAAAGTATTGGTCAAGGATTTCGTTTTCATTCACAAACATGTTCTTGTCTTAATAACTAGAATTGATTTTTAATCTCTCATTATCAAAAGCCCTAAGATACCTAGTCGAAAGAGTATCCCGCAATTTCCTGATTTCATCACACATACATGTAAAACGATGCAAGTATGAATTCTGCCAAAAGAATAACCCGACGCCTTGCGCTAATCAAGTTCAATTCCCATGGAGCATTAAGATTAATGAAATTAGGATAATCAATGCAATTGAAATACATTGCGCAAACAATTCGAACAAAGGTCATGATTCACATATGAATACAAGGATATATCACTACAACCTAGAATCATATTTATGCTACTTGTGTTCAAGGATACTCTTCCCAATATTAGGTCTTCTCAAAACCCATCTCCAAGTGGTCCACCAAGCCCATGTGTTAAAACATCTTCTTTGGAAATTCTAAGTGCAAAACTGGGTCGTCGGATTGCTGACATCATCACCGGTTTCCGGTCACCGGTCGCCGGAATTTGGTCACAGGGAAATTATCTCCGACCACCTGAGTCTGTATCCGACTATCGTAACTCCCCGCAACTCACTATCCTTCTCCGCAGTTCATACACTCACAATTCAGAGCCATACATCGCAAATGAACCATCTAAGCCAATTCTTGGATTCTTGCGGAAACGTGCCCAAAAGCGTGACCCGTAGCTCATATATCCGACCGTCGACTCTTGAGTCTGACTCATACCCCCTTCACGATTCAGTGAAACTTTATGATTCCCACTTTCCGTTCCAAAATCTGGCAACTAGAACTAGTACCATCGCCGCACCAATTATGCTCAGTTTTCGCACTGTCTCTACATCTCCGACTATCCACAGCAGAAACACCTCCTTTCCTAACATTCATCATCACTTGCACCTGCAATTCACCAGCTGACATCTAACCATCCAACAATTGCTTTTGTCGCCAACATACCCCTTATATATCCATTTCAGCTTCAAGCTTCAACCACTCTATAGCTAACTCAGCTGCAAACCTACAACAACAGCTCTAGTCTTTGTTTTGCGCCACAACATCGCCAGTAGCAACACCTGCACCATTACAGCTCCCCCTTGGCAGCAATCACCAGTACCATAGCTATAATAGCACACACTCCGGACGAAAAGCACCATCTCAAGCCAACTATCACCAATGCATTCTGCTCAACACAAAAATCTTTCGGAATTCTTCTCATTCTCCAGAAACCACTGCCATCTTTTGCATTTAGTGCCATAACCTGCAATTACTACAAAGCTTCACTTTCCATTTCAAGCAACCTTCCTTATGAGCTCGAACTACATCACCAGTTCCATATCCACTTGCAATATCTCTCAACTGCATAACCAACAACATCAGTTCTTCCATACAATTTCCGTTGCAATCTCGCATAATCCATTTCATAAGAACATCACCACAATCAGCAGCTCAACCAAGCCATCCTAGCCCGTCTTCAGATCACACATTACCAAACTATGTTTGCCGCATACCAATCTTCTCTGTCTGTCTACATTGGTCATGTTGAGCTCAAAATCACTACCAGCTTCAGTTGCTTCTTTACCTCTCAGCTCTCTTCAGGCACTTCAAACCAGTTCAAAACATCTTATCCACCACTGCCTAACAACTGCAACAGCAATATCAAGAACCAACTTCTTTGCCTCATTATGACCAGCACAACCACCTAATTCACCTTGTTATTTTCTTTATCAGACTGCGCCCATTCATTCATTTCAACCTCCGTGTACTGCGAGCACCAGCACATGCTCTCCGTTCCCTGTATCAATCGACTCTCCACAGCTTCAATCTCAGGCCAACAGCAACATCTGTATCTGATCTCTACCAGCTCCTCCAATTCAACTAGTACCATTTCCTGTACTGCAATACATCCATTTCTGAGCTTACACCAAAGTCTTCAGCTCTGAAACCACAACTCTAAGTTCAGACCATCCATTGCACCACCTGAACTGCACATTACAGCTCCAATACCTCCAACTGACAGCACCAACATCATTCTCAGTTGTACATCCAACAACACATTAGTTCATCTGCCATTGAAGTGACGGCACAATCAATTCATCCCAGTCTTCTCCTCCCTGCAATTACAATCAGAGCTCATCTCATTAGCAGCAACATTGAACCCTTAATTCAACCACAAAGACTTCATGAATCTCTCAAACCCTTAAATCGTACAACAACAATCATTCCAAACTCGAATTCGAGTTTAACCCATCTTCTCTTAATCATTACAGAACCAGATTTCTTCTCCATAACCTTCGTTAATTCACATGCAACAACATCAATTATTAAACTCAAAACCCTCTCTTCACCTGAATCCAGTTTTTCTCTCGGTTGAACAGAAAAGTAGCCATCCCCATTTTATCTTCGATTTGCCCTCTCTCATCAATTCGAGCAATAATAACTCGGTTTCCTTCCCAATCTCTCTCAATTTGAAGCTTCCTTCATTTCTGTCTCTGAATTTTTAGATGAAGTGTATAATAAAACGAGAAACAACGTATCTTCATTTTAGGGCTATGTACCGAGTGAAGTTTATATTGGCACCCCACACGTTAGGATAAGGGGCACTCAGCTGAAACACCAATTCCCTTCAACTGTCGTTCCTGCGAGACCGACAATACAATTTTCATGATTCTTGTTCTGTCAGGTCTAAGGGACTGACAAGCTTCATTAATTTTTCTCGTGACTTTCTCATACAGCGTCGGAATGACCTCATTCTTTTGCCATTGACCTTATATTTTCGTGCTCTTCAACATGATCAGAAGAAATCCAAGATTTAGGCGAGTTCCACTTCTTTTTGCTCCAAATGACTCCAAAACACTTATAAAACTCAAAATCACGCATAAGATGCATAATTTACACGACAATAGCAAAGAAAGCATAAATACTAGATATAAAATTAGGTGTTTTAGACAACTATCAAATTCCCCCACACTTAGCCTTTGCTAGTCCTCGAGCAAATCAAACAAAATTTATTCTAAATCATACATACAACTCCGTGTCGTCGAGGCTACGGTCACACTTAGAACGTATAACAAGCCTTTAAACCCCTAGGTGTCCCTAGTGTACGAGTTATAGTCTCGTGAGGGTTTACTAGAGATATACCCACAAAACCTACTTTTCCAACTTCCTAGTTCTCCGAAATGATAGCATCCAACGCGCTAAGAAGACATAGAAATTCTGCACACTAGTAATAAGAAGTTAGACACATATATGAACACAATCTCATCCTTAAAAGTTGAGAGAGAAATAACCATCCCTTTTCGAAATAAATTCGGGTTCAGAGTGATCAAAAGTCTCGACTCTGCCTCACAAGAAAGGGTTTTATGATGTTGCTCTCAATAATAAACAGCTTTTTATGGGTCACACATGTGTCCAGGTAGGAGTGAAGAGAGAAATCCTGCGACACGTTAAATGGTAGGAAGGTAAAAACCCTCCGAAGTATTTTAAAAGCCCACATCTTTTATCATTTTAAAACTTTTTTTTTCTGACGATCTCTAAGAAAGGAAATCAACCACTTAACGAAGGTGGGAATATGCTTACTTACCTCGTTATTCGTTCGACGTGCAGTTAGCACCACTCTCACAGCATCCATAGAAACGTCTTCGGTCTTCAATCGGTGTCTTCATCTTCGTCTTCGGTCTTCAACTCTTGATGATAAAATCTTGAACCTCGTAGAATCTTGACAATGTGATTCTTTCCTCTAATTTCTTATTGATTGAAACTTCATTATAGATATTCCTTCTTCCATTGGCTTTATTGAAAGAATACAAAACTAAAAACGAACTATACAAACCCAAAATATGATACAATGTATTTTTCTTGTCTTTTTTTTTTCATTTTTTTTCCGCTTTTTTTTTTTTGTAGACAAGAGAAAATAAAATACAAATAAGATAAAATAAAATAAAAATGTAAGTACAAAGGCCATGGTTTAAGTACTTTATCGCATGATTTTTCTCAACTTGTATGTCTTGATATCATAAATTTCTCGAACTCTCATCTTGATAAACTTTCACTCTTGTACATAGAGTCTTTAACTTGTAAAAATTCTTCTCCTTGTATTGTTGCTTGTAAACCTTGAACGTCTTCAACTTTCCTTCAAATTTTTGATGCTCCTCTTGTTGATGATGATGGTGTTTCTATGGACCTGTTGGTGTAGAGAGAGATAAAGTGGATGGTCCTAACTGCGAACAAGAATACAAGTGGTATGTAAGTTAGCAATTCGATGTCACCATCATGATTGACAAAATAGCACTCAAGAGATCAAAATAGTGCTTCTATTGGTGGGAGGTTGGGCAGCTCACAATTCTGCCCGGAATTTACGTACGGTGACACACACTCTAAAAGCACATATTTTTGAAGGTCGGTGCCTCACATTATGTAACATGGGTAGTCTCCACTATAGGTGACCACAACTCTAATATCGAATTCATTCTGCACCTCATTTTCCACTGGCATGGTTAAATCCAACTTTAACTCTCATACAAGTAAGAAACCCGATCATGTTCTCTGTCATCTCTAAGTTCAGTCACTCTTATGAGATTCTCGATGTAATCTTAGCGACATGTATACTATATGACTCTAAACTAACTACAAGTTGGAGTTTTTCAACAAAAAAGTTGAAAAATTTACAATGCAATGCTTAACCACTCCCCCACACTTAAACTTTACATTGTCCTCAATGTAAATTGAATCGTCCAAAGAAAGTCAAGGTGGGAAATCATATAACAATATGCGACAAGAAATTAGAAAAAATAAATACAAGACAACAAAAGGATAAAAACAAGACAAGAAATACTCATCGTATGGGTTGCCTCCCATGCAACGCTTAGTTTAAAGTCGTCAGCCCGACTTGCAAGATCGATTCCCCATACACCAATAATCTAAAAAGTTGAGGATCATTCCATAGAACCTATTTTGCAAACACTAGCTTCACACAAATATTAGTAATATAAAACAGAAATGAAGCTATCAACCGATAAAAGCTTCCCCCACACTTATTCTTGTCCACACTTGGAAGTGTATAAAGAATATAGAAGTCGGGTACTTCCACGGTTTCTTATTCCAAAACCTGCATAGTATGAGAATCAAGTATCTCTAATAGAGGATATCGAGAAACAAAGTCATTCAACAATATTCTCGAAGCACATACATTCAAACCAATAAGAGGTAAAGGAGAAGAAACAATAGGCAAATGGTTAGAAAAACCTTGCACAATCTCTTGTATCACGGAATCCTCTTCATCCTTGAAAAACTCAAGTGAATTCATCTCTTGTATATCATGGTCCTCTATCAAACCTTGCAACCATTCTTCATTCGTTTCTGCCTTAACCAAAGTCTCGACATTAACATCATCATTACAATCATATGCAAGCTCAATTGGGTCTTCCACAATATTGGTCATAACGGTTTCATTCTCAACACACTCCTCTTCATTAGACTCAAACCTTGTTGCAAAGTTCTGTAAAACACTAGTTTCATCATACTCATGTACCTTTTGAATAGGTGCTTGATCATTATAAAGATCAAGAGTTGAGTCAACTACACTAATGTCATCAAATATATCCAAAGGTTGGTCCTTTTCAACACAATCCTCTTCATTTTCAGACTCACCATAATAAGAATCTTCATCGGTTTCATAACCTTTATCCCGATGTCGTTTAAGTTCCATATGAATGGTCCTACTAATTTCTGCGACAAGCTCTTCCGAGTCTCCATCATCTTCCAACTTGTATAATTTCTGTGCAAGTTTCCTGACGTTCACACGCTTACCACCATTGACTACAATAGGTTCTCTTTCCCATGACTCTTCCCTTTGAATGGGTGAATGATCATAACTACGATCTGGAGTCGGGTAAGAAAAAGTGTTGCAAAAATTGGTTTGTGCGACGTTATCTTTATTACGGTCAAGTTGGTCTAGTCTTTGTTGCATGTCTTGTAATCCATTCAAAATCTGCATACAACTCGAATGAAGCCAATTAGAAGTTAAATTATCCCACCTTGGTGCTTGACTTACATACCCACTACAAGGTTGTTGTTGGTATGTATGCAAATCACCATAAGGTTGTCTAGGATATGCATCATAGCCAATAAATTGATTTTGATGGTATCCCATAGATGGTGGGTAATTTTCATAGTGTTGAGGTTGTTGAAAACCGTATCCATCGCTCCAATATGCTCCGTCCATAGAAATTGGTACCTGAAACAAGAGTTCTCAAAACTATGTTAAGAACCAGAAAATAAGAATATAAAACAAAAACTAAAAATAAAACAAAAATAAGAAACCAAAAACAAATAACAACCCGTTGCCTCCCCGGCAGCGGCGCCAAAATTTGATCGTTGTCGTATGCGTCAAAAATAAATTACTTTCTCACTACTCAAAATATATAATATAGCAAGGGCAAGAAAGGATCGTTCCCACAGAGAGGTCTTGGGTTGTCAATATGTTCCGGTTTCTTATATAAAACAATGGGGGGATTTTCTGATTATTATATAACTAAAGTAATATAAAGGCAAAACAATAAAGCAAAGCACTCGAATCAATGATATAAAAATATTGGTCAAGGATTTCGTTTTCATTCACAAACATGTTCTTGTCTTAATAACTAGAATTGATTTTTATCTCTCATTATCAAAAGCCCTAAGATACCTAGTCGAAAGAGTATCCCGCAATTTCCTGATTTCATCACACATACATGTAAAACGACACAAGTATGAATTCTACCAAAAGAATAACCCGACGCCTTGCGCTAATCAAGTTCAATTCCCGTGGAGCATTAAGATTCATGAAATTAGGCTAATCAATGCAATTGAAATACATTGCGCAAACAATTCGAACAAAGGTCATGATTCACATATGAATACAAGGATATATCACTACAACCTAGAATCATATTTATGCTACTTGTGTTCAAGGATTATCGCTCGATGAAAAATCCTAAACTAGCTATAGATGTGAATATGAGTTCTACCAATTTGCAACTTGACAAAACAAATAATCAATCATGTTGTAATACTTCAATCATACAACTATATTTTCAGAGAATCATGAACGATAAATATGAGACAAAACTAATATATTGAATCAAAGAACCATGTTATATGAAATCCAACTAATCCATAACCAAAAGTAAATTAAGTATTCATGCTCATGGAGTTCATCACAAGAAGAAAGAGAAAGCCTATCATGTTTCTAAACCCTAGAACAAAAGTAGAAGCCTCCTTAATGGAGATCTCCGGGTTTAGAGAAAGACTTTTCTATTTATATGCTTCTCCCATTCCAAAAGGATACTCTTCCCAATATTAGGTCTTCTCAAAACCCATCTCCAAGTGGTCCACCAAGCCCATGTGTTAAAACGTCTTCTCTGGAAATTCTGAGTGCAAAACTAGGTCGTCGGATTGTTGACATCATCACCGGTTTTCGGTCACCGGTCGCCGGAATTTGGTCAACGGGAAATTATCTCCGACTACCTGAGCCTGTATCCGACTATCGTAACTCCCCGCAACTCACTATCCTTCTCCGCAGTTTATACACTCACAATTCAGAGCCATACATCGCAAATGAACCATCTAAGCCAATTCTTGGATTCTTGCGGAAACGTGCCCAAAAGCGTGACCCGTAGCTCATATATCCGGTTGTCGACTCTTGGGTCTGACTCATACCCCCTTCACGATTCAGTGAAACTTTATGATTCCCACTTTCCGTTCCAAAATCTGGAAACTGGAACTAGTACCATCGCCGCACCAATTCGCTCGGTTTTTCGACTTTGTCTCTCTGACTCAGACTATCCACAGCAGAAACACCTCCTTTCCTAACATTCATCATCACTTGCAACTGCAATTCACCAGCTGACATCTAACCATCCAACAATTGCTTCTGTCACCAACATGCCCCTTATATCTCCATTTCATCTTCAAGCTTCAACCACTCTACAGCTAACTCAGCTGCAAACCTGCAATAACAGCTTTAGTCTTTGTTTTGCGCCACAACATCGCCAGTAGAAACACCTGCACCATTACAGCTCCCCCTTGGCAGCAATCACCAGTACCATAGCTATAACAGCACACACTCCGGACGAAAAGCACCATCTCAGGCCAACCATCACCAATGCATTCTGCTCAACACAAAAGTCTTTCGGAATTCTTCTCATTCTCCAGAAACCACTACTATCTATTGCATTTAGTGCCATAACCTGCAATTACTACAAAGCTTCACTTTCCATTTCAAGCAACCTTCCTTATGAGCTCGAACTACATCACCAGTTCCATATCCACTTGCAATATCTCTCAACTGCATAACCAACAATATCAGTTCTTCCATACAATTTCCGCTGCAATCTCGCATAATCCATTTCATAAGCACATCACCACAATCAGCAGCTCAACCAAGCCATCCAAGCCCGTCTTCAGATCACACATTACCAAACTCTGTTTGCCGCATACCAATCTTCTCTGTCTGTCTCCATTGGTCATGTTGAGCTCAAAATCACTACCAGCTTCAGTTACTTCTTTACCTCTTAGCTCTCTTCAGGCACTTCAGACCAGTTCAAACCATCTTATCCACCACTGCCTAACAACTGCAACAACAATATCAAGAACCAACTTATTTGCCTCATTATGACCAGCACAACCACCTAATTCACCTTGTTCTTCTCTTTATCAGACTGCGCCCATTCATTCATTTCAACCTCTGTGAACTGCGAGAACCAGCACATGCTCTCCGTTCCCTGTATCAATCGACTCTCCACAGCTCAAACTCAGTCCAACAACAACATCTGTATCTGATCTCCACCAGCTCCTCCAATTCAACTAGTACCATTTCCTGTACTGCAATACATCCATTTCTGAGGTTACACCAAAGTCTTCAGCTCTGCAACCACAGCTCCAAGTTCAGACCATCCATTGCACCACCTGAACTGCACATTACAGCTCCAATACCTCCAACTGATAGCACCAGCATCATTCTCAGTTGTATATCCAACAACATATTATTTCATCTGCCATTGAAGTGATGGCACAATCAATTCATCCCAGTCTTCTCCTCCCTGCAATTGCAATCAGAGCTCATCTCATTAGCAGCAACATTGAACCCTTAATTCAACCACAGAGACTTCATGAATCTCTCAAACCCTTAAATCGTACAGCAATAATCATTCCAAACTCGAATTCGAGTTTAACCCATCTTCTCTTAATCATTACACAACCAGATTTCTTCTCCATAACCTTCTTTAATTCACATGCAACAACATCAATTATTAAACTCAAAACCCTCTCTTCACCTGAATCCAGTTTTTCTCTCGGTTGAACAGAAAAGTAGCCATCCCCATTTTATCTTCGATTTGCCCTCTCTCATCAATTCGAGCAATAATAACTCGATTTCCTTCCCAATCTCTCTCAATTTGAAGCTGCCTCCATTTCTCGTCTCTGAATTTTTTTTATGAAGTGTATAATAAAACGAGAAATAACGTATCTTCATTTTAGGGCTATGTACCGAGTGAAGTTTATATTGGCACCCCGCACGTTAGGATAAGGGGCACCCAGCTGAAACACCAATTCCCTTAAACTGTCGTTCCTGCGAGACCGACAGTACAATTTTCATGATTCTTGTTCTGTCAGGTCTAAGGGACTGACAAGCTTCATTAATTTTGCTTGTGACTTTCTCATACAGCGTCGGAATGACCTCGTTCTTTTGCCATTGACCTTATATTTTTGTGTTCTTCAACATGATCAGAATGAATCCAAGATTTAGGTGAGTTCCACTTCTTTTTGCTCCAAATGACTCCAAAACACCAATAAAACTCAAAATCACACATAAGATACATAATTTACACGAAAATAGCAAAGAAAGCATAAATACTATATATAAAATTAGGTGTTTTAGACACCTATCATATTCTACGATTGCTACAAATAGCAGTAACATCACCATTTTCTTTATCTGAATCTTCAAATCTCATTACAGTATCAACTCCCATCTCTTCTTCTCAGTGTAACAGAAGCAACAACTGAAACTTGCAAGTCTCTCGTTTTCTCCATTGACAGCGCCTCCTTTTTCTCTCTCAAATTCATTTCAGTTGAAACAGATGATAAAAGAGAAAATACATCTTCCCTGAATTTTAGGGTTGTGTAGGAATGGTTCTGGATTAAAACACCCCACTCTGTATAAGGCACCCCAATTAAGATAAGCGCCACCAAAGTGATAGTTGGCTTGTCAGTTTCGCGGAACCGACTACCTATTCACTTCCTTGCTGTGCCAAGTATCACTCACTTGTGAATTGATCTTTGTGCTTTACGCTCCAAAATGACGTTTTCTCCTTCTTTTGCTCATAATAACTCCAAAGTACCTAAACACTCAAAAGCAAACATAAGATACATAATTTACAAGAAAACTCGCAAAGAAAGCATAAACAATAGATAAATAATTAAGGTGTTTACAACACCTATCACATCGCATGTGGTGTTGCTGTTGGTCCAAGGAAAGAGTTGCAGGGGTTGCAACTGCAATGTTGAGAATGTTTGGTTTTGAATTGAGCTGTAGCTCAAATGGTAATATTTTTCTTGTTGGTGGTACTGGTAGCAGCTAATAGCTTTGAATGGATTGAATTGTGTTAAATGAATTATATACAATGTTGCTGGTGGATGTGGTTACGAAGAAGATGATTCTGGTGCCATTTCAGAGATGAAGTTGTTGGTGCGATTGCAGGTTGTGATGTTATTGGTCAAGGCTGTGGCTTGAAGTGGTGAGATAATGATGCACTTTGTTATGACAGAAGATGTAGAATGAATGATGAAGGGAAATGAATCAGTTGCTGGTGGAAGCTTGTGTGTTCTTGAGTACAGGCTGATACAGATGGTGGAATAGAAAATGCAGAAGGTTCAGCTGGGATGGCGACTGAAAGGTAGATCTGTGCTTGAGCTAAATTAGTTGCAGGTGTTGGTAGTGGTTGTGATGCTGAGTTGGGTCCTGTGGTTATGCTTTACAGTGAATATATGCTGTTTAGATGAATTAGGACAGGGTTTCTGAGATTGTAGTCGCTGTGTTGTTGTTTGAAACAATGAAGATGGAATGAATATGGTCGTTTCAATGAGGTATTCCACGGAATCAGGTACAGGTTGAACTGAAGTCTGTGTTGGGGTGGTGTGGCTGTGTTGTAGAGCTACAACAAAGGATGATTTGAGCCCCAGAAGTTAAGCTGAAGCTATAGAAGGATATGGTGTTGATTGCGGTGACTGAATAGGTAAGAAGCGGCTAAGATTACAAGGGTTGAGCAACGGCTGCGATTTATGCCATGGTTGGAGGATGAGAAGACCTAGAAGATAGTGTGCACTTCTGTTGTAATGCCTTGTGCAGCTGCAGTTGTGGTTAAATGCAAAATGATGCAGTTGCTGGTGGTTTGAAGCAGTTTTGATGTATGAAGGAGCTTGAGCTGAGATTGCAGGCCAGAGTTATAAGATGAATAGCCATCATGGTTGTATATGCACTAGTGAAGTGCAATGAGGCCAGTGCAAATGGCTTATGCCATGGCAACTCAGACAAGTCAACCCAGTTAGCTCCCATGAATAGCTGACTCGGTTCTGACTCATGATCCTGACTCACCTGATGACATCACTGAGTTGAGTCATCTGACTTGGTGCCTTTGACCGAGTTGACTCGTTTGACCGGTGACCGGGTGGACTTTGTCGGTCTTCGTCCAAGTTCCGGCCACCTTACCAGTAGGGGAAATTAGGCTAAGGCCCCACCCATGGGTAACCCATAATATGAGGCCCTTAATTAAAAAAAGTTTAAATCTAGGCCCCAAATTATTAAAAGACCTTGATACCCTTATGCATATTGTCAAGCCTATAATTAAATAAAATTTAAATTTAGGCCCAAAATTATTAAATCTAGGCCCAAAATTATAAAAGTATAGTGTGATTGTGTAAACAGAAGTTACACATGCATATGGCATGTGTATCCAGAAGTTTTTTTTTTTTTTTTGATCAATATATCCAGAAGTTACACATCCTTATGACATGTGTAATGCAAAGTTACACTTGTATATATATGTGTGGACTCACACATGCGTATGGCAAGAAACAGTTACACATGTGTACCCGTGAGTTACACATGTGTATGGCAAGTGTATCTACAAGTTACACATCCATATGCATGTGTAACTTTTTATTACACATGATATATGTATGTGTATCTACTAGTTACTCATCAGTTATACATCAAAACTACACATACGAAAATACATTTATTACTTTAATTTTCATTTACAGTAATTCGTCCGTTTATCAATTATAGTAATTCGTTGTTATTGAACGCAATAAACGATTAAAACACGAGATATGCAAAGCGAAATCCTAGAAATAATCCAATATATCATATAATTTAAATGTTTCCTTCCTTTTTTGTCTTTCTCGATTCCAATATACTTGCACATTTGTAAACAAAAATACACATCCATGGGATTAGGTTGGATGGACAAAAAATAAAGAAACAAAATTATAGAATAATTGCATGGAAAAATTATTGAACAAAGAACACATAAAAGGCACATGATAACTAATCTTAGCATGTGTGATTAGGAGTTACACATGCATCTGTCCAGTGTAACTAAGAATTACATATGTATCTGTCTATTTTAATTGACAGTTACACATGCATATGAGTTAGATACATATCATGTGTAACAAGGAGTTACACAAGTATCTAACTTGTGCAACTAGAAGTTACACATGCATCTGTCTAGTGTAAGGAGAAGTTACACATGCATATAGAATGTGTAACTAGGAGTTACACATACATATGACCTGTGTACTCAGCAATTTCTAAGTCTAATTGTGTATCTCTAGCAAAAAAATCCATTGGAGCATCAAACTAACATGGTTCAAAGACCTCAGTGTTTATAATTCAAAGTTTATATGTTTGGATATATATAAACTAATGTACGGATGTAATAATGCAAAGAAATGTCTAAGAATCTAATATATTGCACCTAACTCGTAAGCAATAGTAGCACTACAAAACTTGTGCCGTAGAAAGTTGATCGACCAATCATACATTGAACATAGCTAGTGCCTCTAAGGAACATTACATAAGGATATTTCAATATATTCACTAAGAAATTATCCATTAGATGATATGGTAGCTTCCTAAATGTATGATCCATTAGAGCAACATCACTGGTGTCAACCTCCATGAATCAAATTAAAGTATTTTTCTACTTTTCAGTGAAAATTAAGAATCAAAACAAGAAATTGCAAGGAACAATCACTGTGAAACTCATCAAACAAACACGATGATGAAGACAAATTGTAAGAAAGATCAATACCAGAAAGCTTTCTCCTCTTTACCTGCAACATTGCTTTCTCCTCTTTACCTATTAACTGCAATCATTAATTAAAAAACTCAGTTGCATCTTTCTTCTCTTTACCCTAAACATTGCTTCCAATCCACAATAGCACCACCACATCTCCATCTATAACTCACACAAACATAGTCATTTACATCCAATGCTAGCCTGCATTTACATCTCAGTCACCAACACATTTCCACTCTTTTCTTCTGCGAATTCCATCAACATCACACCTCCTTGTTTCAGCTCCAACAATTTAGTTCAAAATCAGCCTACAATTTCAGTTCCAAAACCATATAATTAGCATATGCAACTAGTTCAGGCATATATGCAACTAATAAACTGAATTACGTATCATTTCGGGTTTACTCAAACTTTTACACATATAATTAGCATATGTAACTAGCAGTTACACATTCAATTAGCATGTGTAACTCGCAGTTACACATCCAATTGGCATGTGTAACTAGTAGCTACATATGCAATTAGCTTGCGTACCCGTAAAGTATGAAGGCGGTCAAACTTCAAGCTAACGGTCCCTACCAAAGTACGCAATTATGGATATTTCAGTCTGATGTCCATACATTACTTTCGCTATATGGACTTGCTATGGACTTAAATTGGTTAACGTAGTTCCAGTAGTTAGTCCTACATTTACTTAAACAAACCATTTCCATTACTTACCTGTAGGCAGAGATGGGGGTATCTTGATTTGCTCGCAGTAGCATTAACTCATCACCTCCATCATCATTCACAACAAGCCGATCATTTCTGTCGTTTCAGGAACAACTGTTATAAATTCTCAATCACTAACTGAACCTGAATCATTCAAATTGACGTTATTATACAAGATGATAAGTAACTACTTAGGTTTAATCATATACAATACTACTACTTGTGCAAGGCCTACTAATTTTCTATACAACTGCTTGTGTAACTTCAGGGTACACAAGCAACACACATGTGTAACTTTCTCATTCAACTGAGTTACTAACACAACATATTGAACCTGCACAGCAAGTAAGTCTTACGGTTTATCACCACGCGCATATATAATCTACCAAAATCATTTAAAACAAAAACAAAAACCAAATTAAAAGAAAATTTGACTACACTTACAGTATCCAGTACAACTCCAGCATCCATACAATAAAACATAGACTTTATATACTATCCAATTAGTATGTGTATCTAGAAGTTACACATCCAATTACCATGTGTATCTAGTAGCTACATATCCATTTAGCATGTGTAACTAGTAGCTACACATCCATTTAGCATGTGTATTTATAAGTTACACATCTAATTAGCACGTGTAAGTAGTAGCCACACATCCATTTAGCTTGCCGTATTAGCCTTTCAAAAAGTTCTTAGTTAATAATATCTTAACGTAAACTTACACTATAGAAAGCACCCTTGAAGTTCACAATTTCCTTAAACTTCAAGAGTTCTGTATGTACATCATCATAAAACTCTTCATAACATTGTTCAACCTCTTCGTCAGTTTACTGGGAGATAAAAAACAACCAAGCTTTTAGATAGAATATACATGCAAATAATCACGACAAAATAATAAATCGAATATATGTATAGACCAGGTCAATCTCTAGACATTGTCAGGCTTAGAATATTGAATACAGGAATATCTTGTGTAATCTGCTCTAGAGCACCTTGGATCATGATCATAGTTTGACCACAGGGAAAGAAGCAAGAGAACACTAATATAAAACAACATTCTCAATAAAGTTTAGGCGCCAGTTAAAAATGAAAGGAATTCCAAGCCATAAGTAGATTTTAATTTTTAATTATATAGCCTAGAGAGATGATTGTAGTGATGAAAATTTACTAGTTAACTAATTGGACTATGTTGTCTCCATACCATTAATTGTACATACGAGACTCTCAAAGATAGTATACACTAAAGCTTCTTATTGTTTTCCCACTATAATATTTATCGAGCTGACAAGAACAGAAGTCAATATAGTTATCAAATGCCATCTAAACCATGTCTACGTATGAGATATCATCACCTGCATGTTCAACCTTTAAAAGTACTATCTGAGAGAGAAGCAAACAAGAAAATACTTCCTAAAAATAGAAACGCCACAACAAGTTGAGAACTCAACCGCTCAAATACTTTATTCAAAGACATCTGTAGTTCATGTTTGATTTTGCATCATCTCAGAATCCATTCTCATGGTTTTCATTGACTAAACCATTTGAAGAATCAGATCAAAGAACAAATCCATAAAAAAATCAATCAATAACATTAAAATAAATGGGTAATAGAGATAATGTTTCACTGATTTCGAATCATAAGAACGATTATCGACCATAATTAAGGATATAAATATACACAGAAATTAGATCAATAACCCTAGAAAAATTTTGGCAATTTTTTCTCGAAATTCTTATATGAAAAGTGCGATTCAGAAAATATTATATTAGATCTAAGCTCTAATTATGAGTTCATCAAGAAATTTCAGTTGAAATCATATTTTTAAGAGTTTCAAAGTCGTAAAATAAGTTTTCAAAATTTTCAATTCTAACTCTATACCTTAATAATTTAGACGGAATTAAAGTATTAAGGAGAGAACAACATATCTTTCGAATTGTTTGTTGATGATTCTGATCGCCTCTTTCGATCAGATTCATCTTTTAATGATTTTCATCTGCTTTTGCCTGTGATTTTGAATTAAACTTTGAGAACACGAACTGCTAAAGAAAAATCAGGTTTGAAAGTTTAATCGAACGTTTTCTGATTCACAAAGTTAGGTTTATGAGGATCAATTTCATCAAGATAATTTTGTTCTGGTGTTTCTTTCGATGAGCTGGAGAGACAAAGGGGAGAAACAGAAACTGAAATGAAAATGAATAATGAAAATATCTAATGATATAAACAGGAAAGGGTAGTGTTGTCATAATTAAAATTCATAATAATTAATTATGGGCCAGATCTGAAGAAAATTTGATTTTTTGGGCCTAGCAATATCATTTTCCTAAAGTATGGAGTTGACAATGAATGATCCATTTAGTGGGGCTTCTATATGTTGAACCCATATAGAAGGGGGGTTATAGTATTTTTCACTTACCAGTATTCCGGCGACATCTTTTGGGACATATTTTCTACATGGGTTTTTCTCACACATGGGCTTGGTGGACATCTTTGTATTGGACTTTGGAGATTGGATCTAATTTTGAGAAGTGGGAGAAAAGCTAGAAAAGAGAAAGTTTTCTACAACTTTGGATAGTACGTATTTTACACTTCTACTTGGAGCTTTGGAGAGCGGCGACTAGGGTTTGCTTTCAATTGTTTTTCATCTTCTTCATTTTATTATTGATTATGATTATGATGAACTCAAAAGCTATGAGTAGCTAAACAAATAATATTGGTTATGGGATAAAGTTGATTTCTCAACATGATATTTGATTCAACGCATTAGTTTTGTCTCAACTTTATTATTTATGATTCATTATTAATATTGTCTTATGATTTGATTGCTTGTTTGATTGAGTCCGGAATCAATTGGATTTGCATTCATCTCTATTGCTAGATTAGGATTTTCAATACGAAAAAGTTGTCAATTCCTGATTGCAAGTAGCATAGTGTGGTTATTACTTGTAGTGATACATCTTTATAATTGCATATGAATCATAACCTTTGTTAAAACGGATTAGTGATTTTACACGTTCATTTGCATTGATTAGTCTTATTCCATAGAACTTAGTGCTTTTAGGGAGTTAAACTTAATTGTGCTTTTACACTTTAGGTTGCTTTCTATTCACATATGCATCTTTTAATGTGGTTGTGATGAAATCAGGGAATTAGCGGTATATACTTGCGGTCAAGATATCCTAGGAATTTTAGTAAATAGGAGATTAAAATACCAATTCTAGTCATTGATGAAAATACATGTTTGTGAATGATACTATCCCGTGACCAATATCTTCCTCTTATTGATTATTTTCATATTTTATTGCTTTCAATTATTTTTATTATTTTCATATTTTATTGATTATTTTCTAAAATCTTTCAAGAAAACAATTAATAAAACATATTATTATTTTAAATAACAATTTTATGTGTAGTGTAGGATTTCAAACTACATATGCCTCAATTTTTGGAATTTACAAAAGAAAGAAATGGCTAGAAGGAGAAGTATACCGTGGGAACGAACTCTTTATTTCAATCCAATTCAACCGTTGCAAACACAACTACAGATTATGATAGAGTAAGTGTACTTCATTTAATGGATTTATATTTTATTGCCACTGATGTAGAAAATCGAATAGAAGGAAGAAGAATATTGCTGGGAGAGGCATGAAGGAAACAAAAGTGTATTTAGCTTGCGAAAGGGAAAGATGAGTAAGAAGAAACGATTCCATGACAACCGAGAAAGAAGGTGTGAGCAAAATCGCAACAACGAAAATTTCTATAGACAAAAGAGAAATTGATAGATATAATGGTTGGGTGAGGAGAAAGCCCATGGTTGTTAGACCCCCAAAACGAACAAATCTTGAGAGAATTGGTAGAGATGAGAGGAATATTGAATGATTTTCAATTAGTACCCCCAAAATGTAACTTACCAGATTAACCGGCATTTTTGATGGGACAACTTGTGGAATACAAACATCAAGGCATATGTAAGATGTATTAAAATCATGATGCCTTATACTTTGCAATTTGTTGGAAAGCGTTGAAGTGGTTTGAGGTTTACCAAGAAATACTATCACGTCATTTAATCATTTGTTTTCTTGGGGCGTATATAAGTAACAACTCCTCGCGACCAGGTATTGAAGATGTATTCGGTTGAAACAAAGAGATATGGACAATGTGCGGCGGATAAGTGGAAGGGTTATCTCTATTCAAAATGCTATGTTACCACTATTGTATGTTCGGGTTTTTAGAGTCAGAATACGATTACTTCGATGGCTCAAATTCTTATCTTTCTAGCATCGAGAATGGAAGTTTATTACCTCAACTTGTACACACGAAAATTTTTATGTGTGTAGCCTTTCGAGATCGGAGAAATTTGAGAAAGAAAGGAACTATTACAATCGCGGAGAACTCGTGATTTTCAATCATGGAGTATGTGTAGTTAATGGCGATGTGGAAAAATATGGGAAGCAATACTTGATGGAAAACATACCTGCACCATGGAACATGGGAAGTGAACCACCACACAGGAGATAGAAGTCACGAGTTAACATTCTTACCATCGCTTTCATGGGCACTTAACAAATGACTCATAAACATCAAGAGAATTATCCTAAGAATGATTGATCAAGGAAAGCTAAATCACTTTTTAAAAGAAAGAAGAAAAGTTCAACATTTACTTTGTTATTTGGGGCAAAGGCTAAAAATTTGTTTTTGCAACTCCATTGTACACTCATCCGCACTATTGAAGATTTTCATGACGTGTACTTAGTAGCTTTCAATTATTTTTATTGCTTTGCTAAAACAAAAATCCCCTTGGTTACTAAGAAAATAAACAACCTTCTTCAAAGATCATATCCTTGATCAAGGTAGTTTTCTCGGCGCGAAATTTTATAACAACAAAAGCCTCTTCGAAATGAATGGAGAAGAATGGATTCTTGGAGAGATTATATATGTCTGAAAATAGTAAATTCGGTTTGGGAACGAACTCTTTATTACCACATACTTCATTTAAATTTAGTTGAGTGAGAAAGTGAAATTATTTTTAGACCCTCGAACCTTATTTTCGTTTTAGTTGGAGTTCTCGCACCTTGTGGGAGAGTAGCTTTATCCTTGCCTTTATCCTTCGACTAAACTGATCATCTTTATATTTCCTCCTCATTCTCGCGATCTAAATTTTTGAAAGTTAGTAGATAAAGAGGAAGAAGATGTCTATCTAGTTGATTCTCTAGAAAGTGTATTGGAGTAAGTCCTCTCAGATTTCCAAAAGAATTGTTGGGTGTGGTTGTTAGACCCCCCACATTTTCAATTAGTATCAGAGCAGGCAAACACATTAAAGACCTTATAAATCTGTGTTTGTAGCGATCTGATATGGACAAAGGTGTTATCTCTATAAACGTACCACCAGTCTTCGATGGCTCAAATTACTTGAGGTGGAAAATTTTTATGTGTGCCTTTCTTCAAGCGCGTGATTTTCAATCATGGGTATGTGTAGTTAATGGCTATGATGCTTCCGTTGTGGCAGTAGGGAATGCAACCGTTCCAAAGAACATTGGTGAATACAATGCTGCCGAGATACTTGCTGCAAAGCAAAACTCCGACGGTTTGAATGCCATCATACATGCCATTACCCCAGATATTCAGCACCATGTGACTACGTGCACTAGGTCTAAAGATGCTTGAGATATCTTAGAAACCGTATTTGAAGGAAATACCAGTGAAAAAGAAGCTAGGCTTCAAAACCTTAATTCCGATTGGGAAAACCTTCGTATGGCAGATGAAGATTCGTTTGATGAGTTTAATCACAAAGTGTCTGAAATTGTTAATGCATCGTTTGCATTGGGTAAGACTATTCCTGAAAAGGACATTGTGATGAAAATTCTCAGATCACCGCCATCTAGATAAGATTCTAAGAAGCTGCCATCGTTGAAGGAAATAACCTTGATGCTCTCTCCAGAAACACGTTGGTTGGAAAGCTAAAGATCTTTGATCATGAGCATACATCCAAAATTGGAAAGGATGTTGCCTTCAAAGCACACAAGAACACTAAATTACTTGACAAAAGTAAAAGTGTTTATGTCTCTGAGGATGATCTTTCTGAGGATGATTCATCGGATGAAGATCTTGAAAAATCAGTCTCTTTGATCACAAGACAGTTTAGAGATCTTCTATTGAAGAGAAGTAAACGGTTTTCTAGAGACAAACCTAGGTCATTAGTTAAATCTCACAATCGCATTTCTCCTAAAAACAGGGATGCTGACGAGGCTGATGAGGAGGATATTCCACAGTGCTTTAAGTGTAAAGGTTTTGGTCAATTTGCAAATGAGTGTACAAATCGTAGAAAATACACTGGAAACAAAGGTCTTGTTGCAACCCTTGATGAAATGTCTGATCACTATGATTCCAATGAAGACGAAAAATCAAGTGTTGCACTTCTTTGTGAAGATATTGATTTTGATAATTGTAGAAATACATATATCAATCTTGATATTCTTCCAGAAGAAGACTCAACCAATCTGGAAGAAAAAATTAACCTTTCTGTTGGAAACCCTATGTCTGATTTTTCAGGTTCCACTCTGTGCCTAGCAGCTTGCACATCTCGTGTGTCTGAATCATCTTATCCAGGGACATGTTCTTATTGTTCACTCAAGGGTCATGAACTTTCGAAGTGTTACAAGTATAAACACAAGATGAGACATGCCAAGAGACTTCAACGAAGAGCAAATCGCCTAGCAAACAAGCTCAAACTTGTTCAAAAAACCGCTGAGGTATGTAAGATTTTATCCTCTTCAAAGAAGTTGGTTTCCAAAGTAAGTCAAGACCACTAGAGAGAAAAGTATGGTCTAAACAATTTGATAGACAAGGTTCTATGAATTCCTTTCAAAGAAGTTATGGTGGACAAATTGTTGTTCACCGCAGCACAACTTGATTGTGTTGTTTAAGTGCATCTTGTCTCATGTGCCTGATTAAAAAGAGAGACAAGATTGTGCACACCTCAGGCTTAAGAAAAAAAAAACCTTTTTGTTTTTGTTTTCTTAGTTTTGTTGTAAGATTTGGAATTCTTTCATATCAAATTTGATTGATATTGAAAGGGACTTCCCTGTGTATTCAATAAAAGAGGGTTATTCTCGTCAATTCCACTCTCTTTAGGGTCGTGAATTGAGAGTACGTGAACTTATGTGGTTAAAAGGTTCCATAACCCTACATTCTTTTTTTCCTTCTCTGAAACTCTTTTCATCTTAAGACTGCCTGTTGAGTTTAAATTGTGATTTCCTCTCACAAACCCATACACGTATGGAGACTCCAAGCATCATGAGTTCTGATGGAAAAGATGTTAATATGATTGTTAAGCCATCAATCATGAAGGAAAAATAAAAATCTCCGTTGCCTCCAACTTTGAAAAGAAAAAGAAGGAATGTGAGGAAGCCAAGAGTTGTTCCTTCAAATTCTCAGAAGTTTTCTGATGTTCTTGAAGAGTTGAAGGAAACAAGGAAGGAGATTCAGCTAATAAAGGTTGTTGTTATGAGAACTCTCTGTTGATGGTGGTTTTTAGTTCAGGTCTAAAATTGTAAAACCCTGTATTTAATGTACCGTCATTCTACAAAGAGACGAAGCCATTTGAAGTAATGAGTGCCCAACCTCTTTACTTACACATTTATTGAGCAATTCAGTATATTTACATGAAATTTATCCAGAATGGTGCATGTGGCAACAATCCCAAATATTCTGTAAATTTCAACATCCCGCCTGTATTATTCATTAATGTAAGGCTCATTGAATACTTTCTGTGCTATGTTCCCCGGCTGAACCCCTAATATTGATATGACATGACAATTAGTGTTCACTCGCAGCTGAGTAGCATGAATTTCCCGAAGTATCAAGATTAAGGTCTGCATAAAAGTATTCGATCGGAAGACGCGCTAACACTCTCTACGAAAATAAAAGAACTCGTGTTAACACGCAGAACTCACCGAATTTAATCAATTTTGTGATAATTCACAAAATTCAAATATCAACTTAATTAATTTGCAAAAATTAGGTTTTCTGCGCCCTGCGCAGTATCTCAGACCCTGCTGGTCAAAATTAAACCTAGGCAAGCTAGGAAATTGATCCGCCATGGACTAGTGGGAGCAAAATCCTACCCAAAATCAGAAAACAAGAATTGAAAGAGGAGTCGCGGGAAGTAGGAGCAGCAACAAAGGAGGTGTGGCCATGTCATAGGCCATCCAGTCCGCCCTAGAAGGCGCCACCTGCAGATGGCCACACCCCATGTTGCTTGACGGCCCTCCTCTTTCCCATCGACCGATCACGTCGCTCTAAATGCGCCACATGCACATGGAATGTGGCCATGCCCATACTTGCTGGCCCTCTTTCCTATCGACCAATCAGGTCGCTTTAAATACGTCACGCGCACTAGAGATGTGGCTACGCCCCATGTTTGGCCGACCCCCTTCCCATCGACCAATCAGGTTGTTTCAAACTCGCCACGGCGCCAAAACCTAGCTTGGCCACGACGCCAAATCCTAGCCTTGGCCATGCCACCAAGCCCTAACTTTGGCCACTGCACCAAATCCTAGCCTTAGCCATGCCGCCAATCCCTAACTTTGGCCTCGGCGCCAAATCCTAGCCTTGGCCATGCCGTCAAGCCCTAACTTTGGCCACGGCACCAAATCCTAGCCTTGGCCATGCCGCCAAGGCCTAACTTTGGCCACGATGCCAAATCCTAGCCTTGGCCATGCCGCCATGCCCTAACTTTGGCCACAACGCCAAATCCTAGCTTTGGCCATGCCGCCAAGCCCTAACTTTGGCCACGACGCCAAATCCTAGCTTTGGCCATGTCACCATACCACAGGCGCGGCTATGCCACCATGCCACAGGTGCGGTTATGCCACCATGCCATAGGCGCGACTATGCCACTACGCCACGGCTATGCCACTATACCATTAACATGCGCCAAAAACATGTAGCCATAATCAACGGCCATCCCTTCTATTAGGTGTAATCTCGGCCGTCCAACTTCGCCAGCAGAATTGACTGGCCTTGGTTAAATCTTAGATAACCAACCAAGACTAGCTTAATGGCGTCACACGCTATTTCTTACAGCCAGTATCATGATTGGGCTCGTCACAACATGACCACCCGCCACTTAGCTTGCGCGTGATTGGTCAGAATAATTTGGTCTTACACACAAGACTCAATCAGCAAATACTCGAGACATCAAACGTGTCACAAACTGGGGGATGCTCACTAGGGTATTGGTCTGGCGGTTTAAAGCGTGCGGCGTGCAATACGCCCATTACAAGAAAGTGTTAGGAAAGGGCGGACGGTTAGCAAGCAGTAAGAGGGTAGTGGATGAAAGGCTGACTAGGGTTTCCTCACAACGGAAACATGACGATCACCACTTTCACACGACTCCACTTCCTATGAGATCAGGGGCGCTCAATTATGGCTTGTATAAAATGGGTTTCCAACCTATTTTAAAAACAATAACACAATAAGTGTTATCAACACAGTATCCAGAAAACCAAAGAACTGATAGCATACATTCCGCAAGCCAGTTCCATATTCTGATACAAGTCATAAAATAGCCACACCTTCAGAGTTAACCACTGTGATCTCAACACCTTCTTCGCTTCCCTCCCTAAGATCAATCCTTCTCCTTCACTTTGTGACCGAAGCAAGACTGGAACGACCATTTCTTGGTTTAGGCCAGGATTGTACAGATTGATCTCTCGAATCTAAAGTACTCCCGTGCAGTGAATTTGTTTGGGGGTTTGGATTCGTTTCTCATCAACACACCCAAATTTACCAAAACCAGCAGAATCAGTTTTTACCCCAAAACAACTGGCGACTACAGTGGGAGATTAATCTCTCGGTTGCGAAGCCAATTTCTCAATTTTCATTCCAATCTTCCCAAACTCAAGATGGTGGATCTTAAGTCTAAATTCAATCATTAACCAGAATTGACTCCAATCACCAATCCCAACTTTCCGCTTCATGACGCATCCCGGCCATCCCAAACACTTCCAAAGCCGCCAATGCTCGAAATCCAATCACCATGGAAGGTATGACAAAAATATTAGAAGATGTTGTCGCAAATCAAGCTGATATTGTCAATCTGCAAAATGAGACGTTTTGTCTCTTAAAGAGTATGGCGTATCGGCTACGGCCAGAGCCAATAAAACATTCGCTTGGAGAACGCAACCAATTTCAGAGATAACACAAAAAATTTGAATCCTTGTCTGAGGCCTGTGCCTCCGCCAACAACGATGCTAACAGAGTATGTGGTCGTATCGGACGAGAGCAAAATGGAATGGCCAACACCAATGTACCGTCCACAAGCGCACTCAACACGTCCCATGGCGTTACATCCTCTAGCACCAACACCAGAGGCGTAGGAAACATTCCCTCCGGCGTGACGCCTCCTATCGTCAGAGCCAGAGCCGCTGCCACCCTTCTCGATATTTTTTCGTGCGTAACGCCCCCGATTGATAATAGGGCTACTATCACTCCTCCATCAGAACGAGAGGCTGGATGAGCCAAAGAAAGCCAACCCCCTATTACCATTGTTGATTTGATGGAAAGACAAGAAGTTCTCGCTAAGGCTCAGACAGACATGGCTACAAACCAGAAAGACATACTTATTTTCCTCAAGACACTAACGGAGCGGCTACCGCAAGAGTCACGTCAACCCCAGATGAGCTGACAGGGAATACTTTTAACACCCCCGGCGTAAGCATTTCAGCAGGATGCACCTTTATAGATGAAGAGGCTCGTGTTGCTCCTAAACGCCCTTTGGAAAGGAATCAACAATCCAATTTCATCACACGTGAGGATCTGGAACGACTTCTCCAAAATTGAGGCAAAGAGAACCCGGCGGACATGCACTAACATCAACCTCCTTATCCCCCTAATGTGAAAAGAGTTCCTCTACCGAAGGGATACTATTCTCCTCAATTTTCCTTTATGACGGTACTGCCTTCGATTTCAACATTGTAATCGTCAAGAATTCTGAGAGTTGAAAGGGAAAATCAAACAGAAGAAGCGTATTCTTTCCCATGAGGAGAAAACACGACTTGCCGACCAGCACTATTTGTGTGTCGTCTTCCCATTTGCCATATTGTATCAAATCGTTTTTCGAAGTCAAGGGATAATGGCACCCTCACTGGAGTTCGCTCCAGGAGCCGCTTCAACGTTCTCTCCAGAAGACGCTCCGCTTCAACGTTCTCTCCAGGAGCCGCTTCAATGTTCTCTCTAGAATCCGCTCCGCTTCAACGTTCGCCCCAGCAGTCGCTTCAAGGTTCTCTCCAGAGGCCGCTCTGCTTCAACGTTCTCCCCAGCAGCCGCTTCAATGTTCGCTCCAGCAGTCGCTTCAACGTTCACTCCAACAGCTGCTTCAACGTTCACTCTAGCAGCCGCTTTAACATTCGCTCCATGAGCCACTTTAACGTTCCTCCAGGAGCCTCTTCAACATTCGCTCCAGGAGCCACTTCAATGTTCCTCCAGAAGCTGCTTCAACGTCCTCTCCAGGAGCCGAAGACGCTTCAACGCCACTCCTTCCTGCCAAGGATCGTGTCGTAGCCATCACTTATTCCTGCCAAATATCGTGGCGTAGCCGCCACACTCCTTCCTGTCAAGGATTGTGATCGCATCCAGCCAAGGTTCGTAGTTGTGGCCACCTTTTGTCTCATCCCGCCAAAGCTCGTGGTCATGGACAGTTTTACTCGCTTACACATCCAGCCAATCCCTTTGCTTCCATGGACGCCCATGCAATTCCAGCCAACCTACTTTGTTCCCACGATAATGTAGTCTCTTCTGATCACAGCTACTGCCAAAAACCTTTGCTGCTCATTTGTTGATACCAGCCAAAGCTTCACCATATCAACAACCACTAAAAAGGTAATCCGTACTTCTCCATATTTTAGTTTCACATGGAAGAAGTAATAGAGTCACCAGTACGCATGCAAGATGGTGATATCTTTATCATGGTCTACCCACCGGCCATACAAGATAGAAAAATGTAAACTACACTTGGGGACTGAGGCTCTACACGGAATCCCTTCACTTTCAAAGCTCAGAAGACACGGTCAACCAAAAAGTCATATCCACGACAAGGTCATCTACTCTTCAAAGGTGTAGTGTTAGGATATCATCACCTCTCTGTCTGGAAGGCGCTTGCAACACTTTACGAGGCCGCGACGGATCCCAAGCCTACTCAGAGAAAACAACTTCAGTAACTAAAGAGAAGTGCGGCCGGGGGATGCTCATCGCAGTCCATCCCCGACAATAATCAAAGATTCATAAGATAACCCCATAGACACGGCTGAAACATTTTTCTTGAAGAAACATGGAGAGCCACGATTAACAACATAACTCTCTCACTTCTACCTATTCGTTATCTAGTATATTTCGTCCATGTGATGTTCTAAGCATCCAGGAGAGTACAATAAGCTTGTATCAAATCCCATAGGCGTGGATGCAAGGTGATACAATCAAAGTAGGCTACACTTGGGGACTGAAGTCTCCTTCAGGTTTAGAAGTTTAAACGCGGTCACCACCTTACCAGCGAATGCAGTAGAAGCACATCTTTCACAAGAAAATAAGCTCAGGATAATTACACATGGGACTACCAGCATGGGATGCCTTCACTTCCCTCAGCCAGGTTATTTCTGATGTCAACATCATCACTGTTGATGCTTTATGAGCCACATGAATTTCTCAACATGAATCCGTACAAGTGCATCAAAGAATCCAAAAGCACGCCGCAGAGATATTCACATATCCTTCCATGCCATCGGATCTACTCTAATAACCAGACAGAAGTGTAACTGGGGACTTCTCATCGCATCCCATTCCATACAATAGTCCAAGATTCAGAAGATGGTTCAAAGGATGTCTCTTGGAGTGAAATCCTTGAAGACTTGATAGAAGCACGTCGGCAACGAAACGCCTCTTAGCTCGTCTACTTCACCCAACGATTCCGGAAGATTTCGACCATACAAGCATCCACATCATATCATCATCGCAATTAGAAAGGCAAGCATAATCCTGTAAGCTAAAGAGCCAGAATAAACACAATTTCATTCCGGTTAATGCTTAGGAGTTTAAAGAAAATTTTAATTGCGGCTCAGCAATCCGGACACCTGCTCAGTAGTCCAGGCACCAAATAACTTAAAGTTAACGACGGGTAAACAACGCAGCTACACTCTCCAAGATTAGACCTGACATGATCATTCCCGAACATATATTTCATCCATCATCCCAGGAGTACAGTGGAGTTTGGTAAATTTTAAAACCCACCGGAGAGGTTAGATACTCGTTCTTCCAGACACAGAACCTTATTACACATTTTGGAGAAGATCGATGGTACTGTTGTCTACATGCGCAAAAGAACACCTACCTTGAGTTCTCCTGGATCGCCTTGCTGCTGATTATAACTATTGGAGATTGCTTTGTTGTCGTTGATGTTCGCTCTGCCGCTGCTAACAAAGAACGTCATTCACACCGAGCGAAATTTCCAAGTTTGATCAACTACTCATGGATATTACACTCACAGCTAAAATAAGAGAACAACATCTACTTACCTTGCCGCCGACGATTGGCACGCTTATGATCGAGCTGCTGACAGTGACGAAGAGGAGCCGACCGCTGCGGATGAAAGCACAGAGCCAAACGAGCAACAAAAACATAAGAGGGTCGATACCCATTTTCATAAAAACAGAGTTTCTAGAGTTTGAACAGAAGAATGATTCCTTCTTGCTCCATGAACGGGAATAGATGGCTGGCCGCACCGCACTCATACCCCATAGCCGAACAAGCAGCGCGCCAAGACCATCGCTCCACGACCTAACTAGCAGAGTGCCAAGATCACCATCCACCTAGACCTGCAACGCTCCATATCCGAACAAGCAGTACGCCAAGATCACCGCTCCACGACCTAACTAGCAGCGTGCCAAGATCACTAGCCACTCAGACCTGCAACGCTCCATGGCCGAACTAGCAGCGCGCCAGTACGAAGATCACCGGCCGCTCGTACCTATTTCCAAATGACGATCAGACTTTTCCTGGTAACCTCTACATGTCTCGCCTTTTCGATTTTATCTTCGTCTGTCACCATCTAGTGCTTACCACGCAACAATGTCACTATTACGTTCTAAGCATGGGACTTAATGTTGATGGTGGTTTTTAGTTCAGGGCTAAAATTATAAAACCTTGTATTTAATGTACCGTCATTCTGCAAATAGACGAAGCCATTTGAAGTAATGAGTGCCCAACCTATTTATTTACACATTTATTGAGCAATTCAGTATATTTACATGAAATTTATCCAGAATGGTGCATGTGGCAACAATCCCAAATATTCTGTAAATTTCAACATCATGCCTGTATTATTCATTAATGTAAGGCTCATTGAATACTTTCTGTGCTATGTTCCCCGGCTGAACCCCTAATATTGATATGACATGACAATTAGTGTTCACTCGCAGCTGAGTAGCATGAATTTCCCGAAGTATCAAGATTAAGGTCGGCATAAAAGTATTCAGTCAGAAGACGCGCTAACGGCTCTCTGAAAATAAAAGAACTCTGTGTCAACACGCAGAACTCACCAAATTTAATCAATTTTGTGATAATTCACAAAATTCAAATATCAACTTAATTAATTTGCAAAAATTAGGTTTTTTGCGCCCTGCGCAGTATCTCAGACCCTGCTGGTCAAAATTAAACCTAGGCAAGCTAGGCAATTGATCCGCCATGAACTAGTGGGAGCAAAATCCTACCCAAAATCATAAAACAAGAATTGAAAGAGGAGCCGCGGGAAGTAGGAGCATCAACAAAGGAGGTGTGGCCATGCCATTGGCCAGCCAGTCCGCCCTAGAAGGCGCCACCTGCAGATGGCCACGCCCAATGTTGCTTGTCGGCCCTCCTCTTTCCCATCGACCAATCACGTCGCTCTAAATGCGCCACATGCACATGGAATGTGGCCAGGCCCATACTTGCTGGACCTATTTCCTATCGACCAATCAGGTCGCTTTAAATACGCCACGCGCACTAGAGATGTGGCCACGCCCCATGTTTGGCCGGCCCCCTTCCCATCGACCAATCAAGTTATCTCAAACTCGCCACGGCGCCAAAACCTAGCTTGGCCACGGCGCCAAAATCTAGCTTGGCCACGGCGCCAAATCCTATCCTTGGCCATGCCGCCAAGCCCGAAATTAGGCCACGGTGCCAAATCCTAGCCTTGGCCATGCCTCCAAGCCCTAACTTTGGCCACGACACCAAATCCTAGCCTCGGCCATGCCGCCATGCCCTAACTTTGGCCACGGCGCCAAATCCTAGCCTTGGCCATGCCTCCAAGCCCTAACTTTGGCCACAACGCCAAATCCTAGCTTTGGCCATGCCACCATGCCACAGGCGTGGCTATTCGACCACGCCACAGGTGCGGCTATGCCACCACGCCACAGGTGCGGCTATGCCACCATGCCATAGGCGCGACTATGCCACTACGCCGCGGTTGTGCCACTATACCATTAACATGCGCCAAAACAAAATCCCTTCCACTAGGGTAACTCGGCCATCGACCTGTAGCCATAATCAACCAAGACTAGCCATCCCCTTCCACTAGGTGCAATCTCGGCCAAATACTGTCCAACGTGTCACAATGTGACTGAGTGGTTAACTAAGGTGTGGCTATTTGAATTTTTGAATTTGTCTGGCCTTGGTTAAATCATTAGATAACCAGCAAGACTAGCTTAATATTCTCACCCCCACTCTGCCACCTCACATTTTTGCTATTTCTTACAGCCGGGTTGAGTCTCATGATTTGGATATGTATCTATCTAAGGAAGAGTTTGGGAGGAGTTGGAAAGATCGAAACAACTCAAATTATTGCAACATGACCACCCGCCACTTAGTTTTTCTTCGCGTGATTGGTTCAACAGCACATAAGTCTGTCTCTGATAATTAGGTCTTACACATTGTTTTTCAAGACCCAATCAACAAATATGTGGTAATATTTATTTAATTAATTTAATCGAGACATCAAACGTGTCACAATGTGATCATGATAATTATTAATAATGAATCACAGTGGTTAAAACTGCAATTATTTCTGAGTTTTCTATTTTATTTGAGTCTAAGGTGTGGCTATTTTTAGTTTTTATTCTTTTGTTCTTTTACGACTTGGATATCGATATTGGTGAATTGAGTCAAAGACAAAGAAAAGAAACGAGGAAAAGACAAAGAATTTTATTTTTATTTATTTTTTGGTTTTTTTGAAAACTTTATTAGGTTTATAATTATTTTTGTAATTTTTCTTTTTATTTTTTTGGAATGGGACTTTGGACTTTGGACATTATTTTTATTTTTACCCTACGCTATCAGTTCTTTGTCTCGGATTTACTGGATAGGAGTCAGGTGGCTCGACTACAACCGTGTTGATAAGATTGAACACTACTTCTTGTCCTTCGTTTGTAAAATTGACTCCTTTCTTCACTCTTCTTGCCCAACCTTATGTTCCTATGGTTGTTGAAAAATATTGGTTACTCTTTTAAGACAAGGAGTTGAGTTGAATGCGAGGACGATAAAGAATTATTTTTGCTTAAATTGTAACGAGGTCTGTAGCCATAATCAACGGCCATCCCTTCCACTATGTGTCGATTATTTAGTTTTGAGACTAAGCCTAAGTACTTTAGAATTTCAGTGCAATCTCATTCATGGCCATGCTTTTAATTTTATCTTTAGTCCAACTTCGCATCTAAAGAGTCTATTCATAAAAGCACAGAGCTCGGTGTTAGAAATAACATGATAGTTTCACCAATCGTTTGAGTCCTTTTCACTTTTTTATTTTATTTTGTTTTTAAACTATGTGACTGGCCTTGGTTAAATCTTAGATAACCAACAAAGACTAGCTTAATAGCGTCACACGCTATTTCTTGAGGACTAGTCTCATGATTTGGCTCGTCATTCTCACCCCCACTGGACATGACCACCCGCCACTTAGTTTGCGCGTGATTGGTCAGAATAATTAGGTCTTACACACAAGACCCAATCAACAAATACTCGAGACATCAAACGTGTCACAATGTGATCAGAGTGGTTAACTCTGAAGGTGTGGCTATTTTATGACTTGTATCAGAATATGGAACTGGCTTGCGGAATGTAAGCTATCTTTTTATGATTTTGGATTTAACTCTTTGTGTTTTCACTTGATGGATACCTTAGGGCTGTGTTGATAACACTTCTTGTGTTGTAAAATTGACTCCTTTCTTCACGAACCTTATGTTCCTATGGTTGTTGACGACAAGGAGTTCGAGGACGATAAAGAATTATTCAGAGGTCTCAATGTTTAGTAAATATTTTTTTAGAGAATTTATTTTTTGTTTTTAGAAGAATAACTAGGGTTTGGATTAGACATTATTGTGAGTACACATAGCTATGTCCAACGATTTTCATCTTCAATGTTTTTAGATTTATTTATTTAAATTCTAAGTTTTTTGGAAGATGATTTTTGCAATTTTAATCTTTATGATTTTATATATTGCAAATTCTTATGGGATATGTTGTTTACATCCGTGAACCTGTGACTATCCCATACTTTTTCAAAAGTTATCTCTATTATGTCGGTATGAAAGTATTGATAGAAGATAGAATAAACTTTTGACATTAAAAAAGTTAAAGCCTTTTATGTCATTGTTTTGATGGAAGAAATGATAAAGCTTTTGTTTACATGTATTAAGTCTATTATATGTCATTATGCAAATAGTGATGGAAAATAGAATGAATCCTTGTTTATTCCGCAGTATTTTCGATCTCCGATCCACATTTTTGTGCATATACTGTGTTGCTCCGTAAGGTTCCTTATGTTTGAGCATAACCAACTAAATTGATCATTCTCTTTTGGTTATTTTAGTTGTTGCTCCGTAAGTTCACTTATGTCGAGCATGACCGATTGAATTGATCACGTTGTGGTTAATTTGGTTGTGTATTTCAATTAAATTAATCGTGGGTTTTCTTGTGATTAATTTGGTTGTATTTTTTGATTACATTAATACGGGTTCTCTTGTGGTTAATTCAATTGAATATTTTGGATACAAATTCATGTTTTCATGTAATTTGATTTTATCCAAAAGAAATCCTTCTTTTCTTGTAAAAGCAAGGTCACCTTTGTTGTTCTTTCGGAAATGACATTTTATGGAGGAGAGTTCTTTTCGAACTTGTGCTTAAGTGCCAAATCTTCGTGGGGAGTGCGGCTGTGGAATATTACGAGTTATCTTGTATCTTTATAAACTCCTTGATGAATGCATTTAGCTTCGGCTTTATGATCGCATCTAAATAAGTTGATATGGTATTCTCTTTTGGTCATGAAGTATCTCTGTGAAAATTTCATGAGGATCCCACTAGTTTTCGTACCTTTGCCAATTTATATTGACAAAAAGGGGGAGAATTAATGTGTAGTGTGATACTACAAATACATATGGTTTACGGATCATTATGTAAGGGGGAGTGGTTTTCATGTTAAGATGAAGTATTGACTAAGGGGGAGTGATACATATCACCATAGTATTGTTGTCAAAGTTGTGATACAATTGAACTTTGATGTTGTGTAATAATACTATGACGCCGTATAACAATGATTGAAAGCATTTTGTTTTTCATTGTTATCGCTACGGATCTTCAACAACTATGATGCTTGAAAAGGCGAGGGTACCCAAATATACCTCAAGCTAAAACTTTTCCTACCTATAAGTCCTTTCTCCGAAAGTGATTGTCTATGGACTGAGTCGAGACAATGCAACTAATCGGTTCACACTTCGTGTGATCGTCTATGGATACGAGATTGAGACAATACAACAATGAAGTATGTTTACTTGATAAAAAGGTTCGGACTTAACCAAACACAATATGATTGCTTATCAAGTAAATAAGAATTAACGTATGTGTAATTTACTTTAATTATAATAAAACAATTATAATGCGGAAATATAAAGTAAATGACACAGCAAGATGTTGTTAACGAGGAAACCCCAAATACAAAAAAACCTCGGGACCTTATCCAGAATTGAATACTCTCAGGATTAAGCCGCTACAAAAAATTAAACAAACTTCGTATAGTTGAGACCATGCAACTAAACCTATAGTTCACCTAGTTCCGTCTGTATTCCCACGCCTCCGTCCTATGAATAAGTCACGTACTTGGATCAATTCCTTTGGTTCGTATTCCAAACAGTTTAGGAACAACAAATTTGTTTGGTATCAACTCTCTTCAACCATGCGATATGAGTTAGACAAAGGCTCTTCTGTTTATCTCAATAAACTCCTTCGTCAGGTTCTTAGATCTATTTTATGTTCAATTACCGAAGTAATTATTAAGATTTTACAATCAATAATTTTAATCACAAAGAATTGTATTGATGTCGATCTACACAACTAATCAATCCAATCTACCACAAGTATAAACAAATTATAGTTGGATCCTCTTATACTGAAACAAGTATTGTGCACACCAAAGATTATGAACCCCAAATCAGAAATCTTTAATATCTTTTTTGTCTTCAAATCTTCTTAGATCTTCAATAAACACCTACACACAACAACTTGAATCTCTTATGATCAATAACGCACAGAACGGAATCTGCTAACAATGGATTATCACAAGATCGTCTTTAGCACTAACAACAGTCTAAAGATCCATGTCTAAACTTCGATCTAGTTTGAGTGAATCTTATATCAGAAGAGAAGATTCTCAAGAATAACCAAACTAGGTGCAATCAAAGTTCAACCACCGTTAGTCAATCAAATCAATCGAAAATACAAGATAAACCACAATTATCTAGTTTCCCACTAACGGTACTCGTAGAAATTCTCAATCCCAAAGAAGACTTTAAACTGAGCGGCCGTAAGAGATTTCGCCTAATCAGGTTACTCTCCTCTGCGAATAGGTGGCTTCACCAGTAACAACACAACTGAGGAAGTTTGTTGTCACGAAGCATTAGTTTGCTAGAAATGCAAACTTCAAGTATTTATAGACAAGGAAGTTTGGACACCAAGGAATTTCCAAAACCGAAAATATTCTCAAAGATATTCAATATATTCCAAATTCGGTTTCCATAATTCCTGGAAATGCTCTGTCCAAAATAATGACCGAAAATCTCTTTAGAAAATCTCAACTAGTAAATGCACATTACTAATTCTCGTTTTCCTAAAATAAAATTAAAAACCTTAAATAAAATATTCTTCACTTATTTATGTTTCGATCCTGGGATTTCCTTCCTGTAGCTATTAAGGAATAACTTTGAACAATAAAAGATAAACATTACTGCATGTGTTCAAAGTGTGTCGACATCCTTACTTTGTAAGTCCTCTTTCATACTTACAACCTTGAAACCGATTTGCCACACTTCCAAACAAGTCTAGAATTGGTTCATCCGACTTTATGTGATTGATCAAGAAACACTCAATCACAAATCATGGGTTTAACGGTTCTACCAAAACAAGTTTCGGTTCTACCTCCATGTGAGTAATGTGCATAGTCACACTAGCTTCCCAAAATTCGGTTGACTAGGTACTAGGATCGGTTCCCCACATATATATGGTATCTAACTTATATGTGTTGCACATGTCCATAGAATCGGTTCCCCTTTGCCTAAAAACGTGTTGCACATGTCCATAGGATCGGTTCCCCTTTCTGTTACAAACTTGATGCGCCTCATACAAGGATCGATTCCCCTTTGTGATGTGTTGCACCTCTTCATAGGATCGGTTCCCCTATACCCAGATCGGTTTCACTAACTTATATGGTCCTATACAATCACAAACTCGATCATACCATCTCAGGTGATTACTTAAGATCGGTTTCACTAATAAAAGTCATACCAATACATAAGTCAGGCCTTTGTGAATAGTTTTACCAAGAACACAAACAAGTCGTGAGCGGTTATACTAAATCAAACATATTGGATGTTCACAAGATATGCAATGAATAACAATCCCAATACTATGTCTATCTAGAGTGTTCATGCTTCGCAGTTTCGTTTTCAATATGCACGACTTGAAAGATACGTTAGGGAATGAAACACTTCAAGTCAAATATCACTAACCTCAAGTGGAAGGATGATGTTGTCGTTGTAGCTTCTTACTTGTTCACTTCTTCAAGTCTTCGCAATACTTGTAATGTCTCATATCCTAATACTTTCAAGCTAACTTATACGAAGTTGACTCTAGTACATAATCAAGCGAAACTTAAAATGAGTTTTGATTCACTAAAATATGACAACCAAACTTGACATACCTGTAGGATCAGAATATCGCAACACCAAGATCCTTGCGAAATCCATAAACGACACACTGCGAAGATATCGCAGATTGGTAATAAAAATGACGCAACGGATGACGACAGCCTGAGCACGAAAAAGATGTGAAGACCTAGCGAGATTTAGGAGTGTTGCGAGATGTAACATTTGTACACTTGCGAGAACGTCGCAAGCCAGATCCAAAAATAAAGGACAGCTTAGCTGTCATCCACTATGTAATGTCCTATATAAAGAGCCGAACAGGCTTAAGGAGGAGAGAGAGATCTTTTTAGAGTGGAGAGAAAGTTTTGAGGAGAGAGAAAGTCTAGAGTAGCAATTATATTCTTGATTTCACTTCCTTCTTGTAAAATTTGTAACTCAATTAATAAAAAGATTGATTATTGATCTTAAAGATGTGTTGAATATTATGAATTCTTGTGAGGGATGTATTGTAGGATTTCCTGCAACTACATATGGCGCTAGAAACAGGGATTGATTGAAGATTGATATTGTGATTTGAAAGAATTTGAAGTAATAGGAAAGGAATTTCATATAATTTTCAACAATTCACTAAGATTGAAAAATGGCTAGAAGAAGATGTGCATCAAAATAACCAACAACTGTTAGAAGGATTAGGAGACTTGCTGGAGAAGGGAGAGACGAAATGGAGGAATCTTCAAGAATGAACACAAGGAACAATGGAGAAAATCGAGTTCAACCGCCAATTCAACGTACACCAATACAAAATAGAACTGTGGATTATGACAGAGTGAGTGTACATACTTGGCGATCAGATTCTGTAGATGAAATGGGAGAAGAGCATCAATTAGGAAGCAATGGAAGAGAGGAGAGAGACCAAGAAGTAATTGGAGGAATAATTCATGGAAATGAAGAGATTGCAGCGTTAGAGGCATTGAGGCAAACAATACACGAAGAAATGTGGTTAGAAGCAGAAGAACGTGTGAATCTGACAAGGCAAAATCATGAGTTGAGGATGGAAAACATGAGATTACAAAATAGAAGGTCAAGAAGCACTACAAGGTCAAGTTCAATATCAGTTAGAGAATAAATAAGATAAAATTTACCTGTAGAAAATGCTAATGAAGAAACTCGAGAAGAAGTACAAAATTCAGGCGAAGAATGTCGCGAAAGAAGGGAAATAATGGAAGATCGTTATATCCAACGTGCTGAAACTCTTCAAAATGGGCAAAACGATTGAAATCAGGGAAATAGACAACGTCAGGGGCGAAATAATCAAGATGGCGAAGAAAATCAGGAAGAAGGAAGGAGAATATTACATGGGAGAGAAGCATAGAGAAATCAACGAGAAATTGAAGATGAAATTGAAAGACACTACACTGAACAAGCACGTCTAGCTTGCGAGAGGGAAAGACTGAGAGCATAAGTGGAAGAACAGGAGCTACAAGAGGCAATTCGCCAGAACAATCATGATAATCGAGAAAGAAGGCGTGGACAAAATCGCAACAATGATAATATCAATGAAGAATATGATAGAGTACAAAGGAGAGCTGAAAGGAGGCAAAGAAGAGAAAATGAGAGATATAACGGTGTGCGAATTCATGAAAGAAATGAAAGAGAAGATCGCAGATAAAGACGAGAAGAAAATGATGAACAAGAAAGTCAAAACAGATATGAATGCAAAAGGAGAGAGGCGGAGTTAAAAAGACCAATGGATCCAAATTCTGGTGTAAATGAACAAATTTTGAGAGAGTTAGCGAAAATGAGAGGAATGTTAAATAATAAAATAGAATGAGGTAAGAGACAACTAGATGAAGCCATAGAAGAAGCTGCGAAAACCCCATTCACACAAGAAGTACAATTAGGAGTAATACCCCTAAAGTGCAGTTTACCTGCGTTAACCAGCATTTTTGATGGAACAACTTGTGCGGTACAACACATCAAAGCTTATGTGAGATGTATGCTACAATGGGAGAACTATGATGCTGTATTGTGCAAATATTTTGCATCAAGTTTAACAGGAGAGGCCTTGAAATGGTTTGAAGGTTTGCCAAAGAATACTATAACATCTTTCAACCATTTGCAGGCTATATTTTTAGGGGCGTATATAAGTAACAATTCCTCGCGACCTGGCATTGAAGATGTATTTGGGTTAAAGCAAAGGGTTGGCGAAAGTTTGAAACATCTAACCATGAGGTGGAAGACAATGTGTAGTGATATGGCTGGTCGTGTGGATGAGAGATATCTCATTCTATCATTCATTAATGCTATGTTCGCAACCAATCTGTTATACATTCAAATTTTCAAAATCAAGAATACGATCACAATGACTGAGTTGCGAGAACATCAGGAGGAGTATATTGCTCTGGAGGAAAAGCAAAATGAGATGGAATAATACCCAGTTGCGAACACAAGTTCAAAAGCAACGAACGCAACAGTGGCGAGCACATCGCAAGGACAACAAGAAAGGATAATGGGAGATAGTCAGCAGAAACTAGTAGCTATGGGAAGTCGTGATCAAGAAGAATTCGAGAGAGAAAGAAACTTCTATAGCCGTGGTGGAAATAACAAAATTCAAAGACTTGATCGGCCCACAAGAAAATTATGGAGGTCGAGGCAAAAACTATCATAGAGGACAGCGAAATCACGGGGATAATATGGGAAGAAATCAAGATGCCGCCACCGAATGCTAGTGTGGAGAAAATATGGGAAGCTATAATTTTGATGGAAAACATACCGCGCCATGGAACATGGGAAGTGAACCACGTCCGAGCGCAAAAGTCATGAATTTTGTTCTTATCACCATTTTCATGGACACTCAATAAATGATTGCAGAAATATAAAAAGAATCATCCTCAGAATGATATACCAAGGGAAACTAAATTATTTTCTAAAAAACCAATCTCAGTCTCAACAATTACCACCACCGCCAGAAATTCACAGAGTAAATACAACAAAAGGAGGAGAAACATTTGTAATAGAAGTTGGAGCAAAGGCAAAGAATCTGTTTTGTAACTCTATCGTACATTCGTACAAGACAATTGAAGATTTTCATGATAACACTCTCAGTAGGGTTTTCGCAAGAGATGTCGATAATAGAGAAATAATGAACATTGCGAAGACATCGCCACTAGAAGAATGGCAAAAGCAGACTATCTCTTTTACCGCAGAAGAAGTACCTGAGGGTGGAGAAATGCACGACAACCCATTAGTGGTAAGATTGGAGATTAACCCAAAACCTAGCGAGGATGAAGATGATGAAGCTGAGAATTCATAGGCAATCAACAGAATTTTAATCGATACTGGAAGTTCCGTGAATATACTTTTTTATCATACTTACAAAACTATGGGAGGGAATGATGAAGATCTAATACCTTCAACTTACAAAATCTATGGTTTTAACGGTACTGCAAATAAGCCTAAAGGAGAAGCTCATATGCGAATTCCACTGAAAGGATTGTCCTCTGAAATTTTATTCTATGTAGTTGATGTAGAGTCACCCTACAACGCATTGATTGGATGACCTTGGTTACATGAGATTCTAGGTGTGGCATCGACTTTCCATCAATGTATCAAATTCCCTCATCCCAGTGGTATTGGCATCATAAAAGGAGATTGGATTGAAGGAAAGAAGTGTTATGAAATTGATATAGAATCTTGTGAAGAAAGAGCTGCGAAGAAGAAGAATTGGAAACACAACATCAAAGATAAACAAAAGAGTGAAAGATTGATGGTAGATACAATAGAACAGAGAGAAGAAGAAACTCTGCGAAGCCAGGGAATATGGAAGATAAGAAGCGGCGAAAATCTCGCAAGACAAGAAAATGACATAAAAATTCAAAAATGCAGAGGCAGAAAGTAGCAGAAATAAGAGACTTAATGAATGAATGTACTTGTTGACTACCAAAGTAAAAATCGGGAGGAGAAAGAAAAATGTATGGTTGATTTGTTTTAAAATATATATATATATATATATATTATGAATAACAAAGATGAGATTGCGAAAGAGCTGATATGCATAAGAAGCAAATATACTTTATGAATGATAAAGATGAGATTGCGAAATTACAAAAGAGATTATATGCAGAAGAATCGACAAAATAATCAGACAGAGGCGAACCTACTATGGCGTACACCCTAGTTCCCGAAATCAAAATTTCTCAAGAGGCAAATGTAAGACCTAAAGTGCGTCATAGAAGGGGGTACCTATTGCATGGCTCGGGGAAAAGGTTACACCGCCCCTGGAACCTGAGTCATGGAGAATTGGGGTCAATAAAGCCCATCCAGGAGAGGTACCTTGGATTTTCAATCTAAGATTATGATTTAGATTGGACGATCGAGGGTCTCTTCTAAGGAGTCAGCATTTGATCAAGGCGCCGAGGTACACGGTTGAGCCAAGAGTGCCTGGGGCATTTGAAGTGTCTCGGCCATTCTTGGCAAGTCTTGGCTTATCTTTCGGCCCAAAGAAAACTCCACTTAGGGTGCAGTCTCGTAACCATAATCCCTATAGGAAAAAGGGATAAGAGGTGCATGAAACAACTGTTGTTGTTTTAAGACCGAATGGGAGGAGCTATCATTGTATGGCAGAAGTACGCCTCCTTGAAGGGGCAACCAGGGGGGAGATAAGGGCGGCACCCTCCATTAGGGAGCTGATAAGTGTCTTAAAGACGCAAATGTCATGAGGCTTTTTACTCACGGGAGTATCAAGGCTTGTCATATTTGTGCGACAATCCTTAAGAGGCAATAATACAAAAGAGAAGATAAGACGAGATCAATGGGTCATTGCATGCAAGTGTAAAGACGTCCTGCGATTTCGTCGCACGACGGCAATGTCATGGGGCTTTATGTTCGCAAGAATATTTAGGCCTGTCATATTTTCGCATGAATAATATCCTGCAGAGGCAACAATACTAGAGAAATGATAAGACAAAATCAATGGGTCATTACATGAAAGTGTAAAGACGTCCTGCGATTTTGTCGCAATAACAAGAGGTGGAAAAATAAGACCTTTAACTAGGAAGGCAAAATAAGACCACACAAGAGAAAAATAAAAAATGAAATCTTTGAAAAATCCAAGAAATGACTAATTGTGAAAACTCAGCAGAAACATCTGCGAGATTAAGGCATGAATACATGTTGCTATTCAAAAGTAACTTGCTTAATCTTTCATTTGAATACAAATAACAGAGGCAAGTATGGGAATGAACAAGAACATGTTATTTGTCTCCATATGACAGATTTACGCATACATGAAATGAAAGATTAATAAGTTATATATTGATTAACCATATTGCAAAAAAGAATTGCTTTTTATGTGCAGGAAGAAACAAGAAAAGTAGAAATTGTATTTAAAGATTCAAGAAATTCGCGGCAAAAGATTACAAAAATAGAAGATTAAAAGAATGAATGTACAGATATTACAAAAAGAGAAGGAAGAAAATAGAACTATTTCTCGTTTGATTCTTCTTCTTCATCAGATCCTTCTACTTCTTCATCTCCATCAGATTCCTCTTCTTTACTAGCATCGCTGTCAGAGATATCCAGAGAAGGCACATTCTTAGGGATTTCTTCAAGAAGGCAAGGATATGCGGAATGAGGAATATTATTGTCGTCGCAGACCATCTTAATAGTCTGATTGCGAAAAAAGAGTAGCATCATTCTTAAAATTCGCAACAGTAATCTGTAGTTGCCTCTTCAATCTAGAATATTTATCATCCCGAGAAGAAAGGTTCTTTGCGAAATTGCTCCTTCTCGACTCAAGTTCTTCAATTCTTTTACGAAATCTCTCTTGAAATTTTCTCGCGAACATGTGACAATGAATCAGCAACTCAACGACAATTTCATGAAAGACAAACAGTTAAATAAAGAAGAACAATTAACAACCTTCTATGTCAGAAATCATATCCCTAACCAAGGCCGTATGCTCAGCTTGAAGACTAACGTTAACACCTAAATTATTTCTGGCATCATCTAAAACTTTCGCAGCCCAAGCGAATTCATCGTCATTATTTATGAGAAGAAGGGAGCGAACTTGATATTCTCTTTCGCTAAGAACAACATTTTTGCGGTTAGATTCATCTCGTTCTATTTGAACCTCAAGAAGAGTCTTTTGAAATTTCGCTAACGCTTCAGCACCTTGTTTAGTGATTCGATCTTTATCATCTATGAGATTACTGATCTTGATTCTTAAAGTATTAATTTTCTCTTTAGAATTAAGATAGAGACGTTTAAATTGGTTGGTTATGCCTAAACTAGATCTATGATTAATTTCTAAGAGGCGAAATTTGGATTGAAGTTCGTTTATAGGAAGAGATTTAATCTTGTCATTTGAAAAACTATTCAAACAATTGTTGAGGTGATCAAGAAGGGCATTGTTATCCATAGGGTCATGGAATGAGTGAAGAAGAATGGCTTCATCAGAAAGGTTATAGACGTCTGCGAAAATGGTAAATCAGATGAGGGAAGATAATGAGAGAACAAAACAAAGGAAAAGAGAAAAGTCTCATACCATAAAGTTGTTGGTTGGCACTTTCAAGACTAGATATCTTATTCTTCTGAGTGGAAGAATCAGCTTATAATTGCTTAGTCTTCTCGCGAAGAGTAGCGACTTGACTTCAGTTCTTCATTTCTCTTGCGAAGTTGAAGATTCTTCTTTTCAAGAATACTGCGCCTTTTCTCAAGATCTGAGGCAACAACGAAGGAAGCTCTCCCGATCTGTAAAGGAAAGTGAAGAAATTATCAAGATATAACTTAAAATCAAAATTATGAAGAACTAAGGGAACAAAGACATACCAAGACACCAAGCGAATTTAGAAAGCTGGGAGTCACTGATCTGGAGACCCCATGAAGAGAATCACCACCCTCTAGTAAAGGAGCATTGCAGATACTCGCGAGAGCTTTGCACGTACTAGAGAGATGATCATCTCCAATCCCTTGCATGGGGTCAGAGAAGATGCTGGACAGTTGTGCCATAGAAGATTCAGTTGGAAAATCCTCCTTTGCGAGAGAAGTATCAACATCATCATTATCTTCATCATCAGAGCTTTCGCTGGAATGCAGATTTGAATGAGAGGGAGAGTGAATCTTTCGTTTCTTTGAAGGTGGGGCAGTAGACTTCTCCTTGCGAAGAGGACCTTTACCCTTGCCTTTAGTCTTCGCAACCTTAAAACTTTCTTCTTCTTCAACCACTTCAATACCAACCTTCGCACACGAATGAAGATAAGAAACAGAGGCAACAATATTGTTAAAAATAATAAAGAAAAGTATTTCTTACTTCATCCGTGATCGAACAGAGCGCCGCTAGGGTACTTGCCTTAGCAGTCTTTTTGTAGCTTCTTCTCAACTTGGTAATCTGAAAATTTCGCAAGATTAATAGGTATAAAAAGGAGTGAAGATTATAAATTGAGCGAAATTTAGGAAGTATACCTCTTTTGTTTTCTCAGGCCAGTTAAAAACCCAAGGTTCATAATTGGCGAGATTCGTAGGGAGCACATTTGAACCTGAAATATAAGGTCCTTTTAAAACTAGCGGAAAGACGCACCACCTGTCATCTTTAGAGTGACGAGGAATATTGTTCTTGCCCGAATGCCAGTTGATTTCTTGCATAAGTATTTTATCGCTGGCAACATTTTCTTTCCTCTTCAAGCGAGCACCCCAGCGAGTTCTATCATTCTTCATGTTTATTACTTCGTAGTTTTCGAAGAAGCTCTCTACTGTATATTTTTCGGCGAATATCTCTAAGTCCTTAAATTCAGGATCCCTGACTTCTTTGGGGTAAAGAGACCCCTTACCAACACCACGATTGGCGAACTCAAGCATTAAGCGGATACAATCCCCGCTCAATTGGTAGATGGCTCGCGAGAATTTCGAATGAGCAAGAATTTCATAAAATAAGGGAAGATCAGGGTCATAGAGAGGAATGGGAAGGCCAGCGAGAATCTGACCTAGCGAAATTATGATTTCCTGATCATCACAATGATGATCAGAAAACAGTTAGGCATAAAGAATGGATTTAGATTCTTGATCGGGAATGGTGGTTAATATGAAACCTTTCTCTTTGAAATCTTTCTTAGCCTTTTCCAGAGAAGTTTCATATTTACGACCAACTGGAGGCATTTTCAGAGTATGGGAATGAAGAGAAAATTGAAGATCAAAAGAAGTTAAAAGACGAAGATTTACAGTAGCAGAAGCGGAAATTACGGAGAGATGTTGAAGAAAAATTGCAGAGAAAGCAAGAAGGAAAGTAAAAAAGAAGAAGAGAGGAGTAAGAAAAATATATATAGAGAGAAGGTTTCTCGAAAAGGCAAACACATTTAATGCGAAGAGTAGACATGAACGGTTGAGAAATAGCAGTTGAAAAAGACGTGTCAAGAAATGGATGGAAGAAGAGATACGTGTAATAAATTCTACGTAAAAGTACAGAATCATGTCAATACAGAAAAATATGAAAAAATGAACATCTACGGCATTTTGAAAGTACTAGTTCTCATGACATTCTCTCCTTCGCAGAGAAGACATGAGAAGAGGCAAGATGTAGGATCAGAATATCGCAACACCAAGACCCTTGCGAAATCCATAAACGACACACTGCGAAGATATCGCATATTGGTAATAAAAATGACGCAACGGATGAAGGTCATCTTAAGCACGAAAAAGATGTGAAGACCTGGCGAGATTTAGGAGTGTTGCGAGATGTAACATTTGTACACTTGCGAGAATGTCGCAAGCCAGATCCGAAAATAAAGGACAACTTAGCTGTCATCCACTATGTAATGTCCTATATAAAGAGCCGAACAGGCTTAAGGATGTAGAATCAGAATATCGCGACATCAATACTTCGCGAGATCAATAAACGACAGCGTTGCGAAAGCGTCGCAGACGAGTAATATAAATGACGCAATGGACAACGATAACTAGAACACGAGAAAGGTGTGAAGATCTAGCGAGATCTAGGAGAACTGCGAGAGTATGTGTTTGTACACTTGAGATATTTCGCAAGTCATTCCCGAAAATAAAGGATAGTCTAGCTGTCATCCACTATGTACTACCCTATATAAAAAGTTGAACAAGTCTGTTGAGAGGGATCTTTTTTCGTGTGTTAGGCGAGTCATTAGGAGAGAGAAAGTTTGTAGTGATTGTAATTTCTTTATCTCTTTTCCATTCTATCTTGTAAACATTTAAGGAATTAATCAATAAAAATCATAATTGTTCATCTTCAAATGTCTTAGTTGTGTGGATTCTTGTGAGGGGTGTAGTGTAGGATTTCCTGCAACTACATATTGGCGCTAGAAACAGGGAGATTGAAGATAAGAGATTGGATATTGTCACTAAAATTGTTCAAATCAAGAGTATGATGGATAAATTGGAGAAAACCAGAATCAAAGAGGGTAATGGAGAATTGGAATGTAGTATGATTCCAAAAACAATGGTTAATGAATTTCATGAACGTATCAGAGGGAGAATACACAAAAGAGATTTTGAAGGAAAGAAAATTATAGCAGCAGAGAAAGTGTCACCCTTGAAAGAATGGGAAAAACAGAAGATTATGTTCACAGCAACGGAGATATCAGGAGAGAATTTAAATCACACATCTCCACTAGTGATTACGGTAAGTACAAGCAAAGAAGAAGGAAAATTAACAAAAACAGTGAAAGAATGGGCAATAAATAGAACTTTGGTGGACACAGGGAGTTCAGTGAATATAATGTTTCATCATGCTTATAAAAAATTGGGATACAAAGTTGAAGAAATGACTTCCGCAACATATCATATCTATGGTTTTGGCAAATCCATAACAAAACCTAAAGGGGAAATAAAGATACGAATTTTGTTGGGAGAAATTGAAACACATGTGACGTTATGTGTAGTGGATATGGAATCACCATATAACATGATGTTGGGAAGACCATGGATACATGCAATAAAAGCTGTAGCATCAACATTTCATCAATGTGTCAAATTTCCTATACCAAGTGGAATTGGCGAAATCAGAGGAGATATCGATAAAGGAAGGATATATCATCAAATCGAAGTAAAACATTATGAAGAACAGGTGAAGAGGCGAAAAGATCGCAAGAAGATGGCAAAAGCAGCGAAAAAGGAAGAAGAATTTAGAACTTACATGATAAGAGCAGAAGAAGGAAGAGGAATATATGGTGAAGAGAATGAACTTGCGAAGGAAGTAAAAGGACCAACGCCCATGGGAGAACCGAAGGCTAGTTACACTGCGGCATAACCAACAAAGGAAGTGAATATTGGAACTGAAGAAGAACCCAAGATGTTAAAAATTGGGACTAAAATGGAGGAAGATGAGGAAAGAAAGACTATTGATTTGTTGCGAGATTATAAAGACATTTTCGCGTGGGATATGGATGAGATGCCTGGAATAGATCCATCTGTAGCGTGCCATAAATTAGAGATTGATAAAAGTGCAAGACCATTCAAGCAGAGAATTAGAAAAATTGCAACAGCATATCATCCTCAAATAGAAGAAGAGTTACAGAAGATGCTTGACGCCAGAATTATTAGACAAGCAAAATATCCCGAATGGATAGAGAATATGGTCGTAGTCCCAAAGAAGAAAAAAGGGATAAGAATTTGCATAGATTTTACCGATCTAAACAAAGCTTGTCCAAAAGATAGTTTTCCTTTTACCGGATATTCCGCAAATGGTTGAGTCGGCAGTAGGAAATGAAAGGATATCCTCTCTTGATGGATACAAGGGATACAATCAAATTCCTCTCTGCTGAAGAAGACCAAGAGCATACTGCCTTTTTCGCTCCAAGAGAATTATACTGTTACACAAAAATGCCATTTGGTCTGCGAAATGCTGGAGCAACATACCAAAGGATGGTAGAAAAAGTGTTCGAAAAATGGATACATAAAACACTAGAGGTATACGTGGATGACATGTTAATAAAAAGTAAAGAAGCAAAAGATCATGTAAGGATTTTAAGGAAATTTTTGAACAAATGAGACATTTTAACATCAAAGTAAATCCGGAAAAATGTACCTTTGGGGTGGCATCTGGGAAATTTTTAGGATACATTGTGTCAAAAGAAGGAATACAAGTCGATCCGGAGAAAGTACAAGCAATTCGCGATATGCCGACACCAGCGACAGTGAAAGATGTGCAAAAGTTAAATGGACTATTAGCTTCGCTAGGAAGATTCATCTCGCGATCATCTGATAAATGCAAGCATTTTTTCAACATACTTAAAAAGGGAGCGAAATTTAGATGGACAGATGAATGTGAAAAGGCGTTACAAGTAATAAAAGAACATTTAATGGATATATCAATCTTACAAAAAGCAGAGCCAGGGGAAGAATTACTAATTTACCTTGCGACAACCTCGCATGCACTAAGCGCAGTATTATTGTGAATGGACGCAAGAGTGGAAAAGCTAATCTATTACATCAGCAAAACATTCAATGCCTCGGAGAAAAATTATTCAAAAATTGAAAAATTAATTTTGGCATTAGTTTATGCAACATTTAAACTTCGCATCTACTTCGAAGCACACACGGTTAAGGTAATGACAAAGGTACCAATTGAGTCAGTAATGAAAAATTCAAAAAGGTCAGGAAGGGTTGAAAGATGGAATGCTCAAGTAAGTCATTGCAAACTCAAATATGAAATACTGTCCTCACCCAAATCACAAGTTGTTTCAGACTTTTTAGCAAATTTCCATTGGAAGAGGATGAAGCGAGTGGAAGAAATGATGGATATAGAAGAAGAACATGGAAATCCAAGGGATTTATTAACTGAGCCAAACATATGGGAAATATTGGTAGATAGATCGTCAAATGGAGAAGGTAATAGAATTGGGATCATTGTAATTTCGCCAGAAGGCAATAAAATGGCTTTTTCTTTCAGATTGGAATTTGCATCTACCAACAATGAAACAGAATATGAAGCTATTGTACATGCTTTGCAATTCGCAATAGAAATGAAGTTGGAGAATGTGAGGGTCACCAGTGATTCCCAGTTAGCTATTCGCCAGATAAAAGAAAAATATACTACAAATGAACCATCCTTAAAAAAGTACAAAAAACTTGTTGAAGAATTGTCGGCGAAGATACCAAAAATAAAATGGAGACACATATTAAGAAGAGACAATAGAATCGCGGATGCTTTTGCTTTTATATCAAGTATGATGACAGATCCAACTGCGAGATGCATAAAAATACAGACACTCCTATCACCGTCAATCAACAAAGAGGAAGAGGAAGAAGCAGAAGTAATGCTTGTAGAAGATGGAAAACAAAGACCCTATTGCGAAGATTGGAGAACAGAACTTCATGCTTATCTAATGAAAGGAGAAACGCCAAGAAATAGATTAGAGATGCACAAATTAAAAAGCCGTGCAACAAATTATGAATTAAGAGACGGGGTATTATACCGAAGATCCTTTAATGGACCCTCGCTTAGATGTTTAACACGAAAGGAAGGAGAAGCAGTGTTAAAAATATTGCATAGTGGGGATGCTGGCAATCATAGTGGCGGAAGGTTTTTAGCACATAAAGCGAAAATGCAAGGCTATTATTGGCCATATATGCATGAAGATGCGAAACAAGTATCAAGACGTTGCGAAAATTGTCAAAGGCACGGAAAGAAAATACATGCACCAGGAGCACCATTAACCTCTTCAACAAGTGTATGGCCTTTTGGAAAGTGGGGGTTAGATATTCTAGGACCATTTTTACCAGTGCAGGGCGGAGGAGATATCGATTGTCGCTCTGATTATTTCGCAAAGTGGGCAGAAGTAAAAGCAGTACAACACATTTGCGATAAAGATATTTTTACCTTCATATTCGAAAACATAATATGCATATTTGGAATTCCAGCACAATTGGTATCTGACAATGGGAAACAGTTTGAGGGACAAAATATAGAATTGCTGCTTAATGCATTTCAAATAAAATGTGGGAAATCAACTCCTTTATACCCGCAAGCCAATGGACAGGCAGAAGCAACAAATAAAACAATCGCAGATATATTGAAGAAGAAATTAGAAGGACATAATAAGGCATGGTGTGAACAAGTGCATAATGCAGTATGGGCTTACAATACAACAAGGCGAGAAACTACGAGAATGTCACCATTTTGTCTAACATATGGAGTTGAAGCTGTACTTCCGACAGAAGTTATTATTCCAACAACAAAGAGAGAAGCTTGGGAGAAAAATCTTAGTGCGGGTAACATTTTGGTTAAATTAGATGAATTAGAGGAAAAGAGAGAAAGAGCACTACAGTATATGGATAATTACCAGCGAAGATTAGCCATAGAATATAACAAACGTGTCAAGACACGCGAATTTCAACCAGGTGATATGGTATTGAGAGAAACACCAATATATCAGCGAGAAAGTGGTGGTAAGTTGGCGAAAAAGTGGGATGGACCTTATATCATTAAGGAGATAGTTGGAACAGGGGCATATAGATTAATGGATCCTGAGGGCAAAGATGTGGGCCAAAGATTGGTTAGACCGTGGAATAGATTATATCTCAAGAGGTATTACCCATAGAAGATGGAATGGAAAGAATAGGTTGCGAAATATTGAATGGATGAAATGAAATGAATTCATATGAAAAGATCTTGCGACAGATTGATTGCGAAATTGCATAAAATAAAGAAAGAATGTGCGAATATCTCTCAAATAAAATGACAAGAGATAGTCAAAAATGAATGATTTATACGAATGGGACGAACCTTTATGGCGTACACCCTAGTTCGCGAATGATATTTCGTAAGAGGCAAATGTAAGACCTAAAGTGCGTCATATAAGGGGGTATCTCTTGACATGGCTCAGGGAAAAGGTTACACCGCCCACGGAACCCGAGTCATGAAAATTTGGGGTCAATAAAGCCCATCCGGGGGAGATACCTTGGATTTCCAACTATATATATAAGGTTATACCCTGGTTAGACAACCGAGGGTCTCTTCCAAGGAGTCAGTGTATGACCAAGGAGCCGAGGTACACGGTTGAGCCAAGAGTTCCTGGGGCATTTGAAGTGTCTCGACCATTCTTGGCAAGTCTTGGCGCATCTTTGCACTCGGCCCGAAGAAAACTCCACTTAGGGTGCGGTCTCGTAACCATAAACCCTATAGGTATAAGGGATAAGAGGCTGCGAAAACAACTGGTTGTTGTCAAGACCGGATGGGAGGAGCTAGTCTTGTATGGCCGATTTACGCCTCCTTGAAGGGGCAACCAGGGAGATGATAAGGGCGGCACCCTCCATTAGGGAGCTGATAAGTGTCTTAAGATGCAAATGTCATGAGGCTTTATTTTCGCAAGAAAATTTAGGCTTGTCATATTTGTGCGATGATTTTGAAGAGGCAATAATACTAACGCGAGGTTAAGACGAGATCAATGTCTTTAAAAAGTGTAAAGACGTCCTGCGATTTCGTCGCAAGGCAAGGCAATGTCATGGGGCTTTAAGTTCGCAAGAATTTTTAGGCCTGTCATATTGTCGCAACAAAAACATCTGCGAGAGGCAACAATACTAAAGAAATGATAAGACAAGATCAATGGGTCATTACATGAAAATGTAAAACGTCCTGCGATTTTGTCGCAAGACAATAATGTCATGGGACTCAATGTTCGTAAGAATATTTAGGCCTGTCACATTGACGCAAAAATGAGGGGTGGAAAAATAAGACCTTTAACTAGGAAGGCAAAATAAGACCACACAAGAGCAATGATAAGGCAAGATCAATGGGTCATTACATGAAAATGTAAAGACGTCCTGCTATCTTGTCGCAATGATGAATTTCAACATAAATGAAGATAATGGAAAATAAAATAGTAATTATTAAATATCAAAAATTATACTTGTTGCAAGAAAGAGTAATAATAAGCAGAAGAACACATTTAAAAGATGTTTGAAGTACGTAAAGAAATAACAGTACAAGAAGAAAAATTACAAGAGAAAGACAATTCTCAAATATCAGTTTTTTCTCCAGAGGGAGATACTGGATTTTCTTCAGCAACTTTATCCATATTTTCGCCAATTATTATATTTCCACCAGATTCTCCTTCACCCAGATCATTGTTGACATCTTTACTAGGAGAGATTGTCTCTTCATTTGCGAACTCTTCACCACTATTGTAGTCATAATCGCTGTCAGGAGGGTTAGGAACTTCATCATCGCTTACTTCCAGAGGTTCGACAGATACAGGATCAAGAGATTTAGATAGTAAAACATCATTCACAAAAACTTCGGCTTTAAGATGAAATTGACGAAGGAGTGCTTTCTGATAATTTCTACTCTCTATATCTTTACAGTCAGACATATAATCGAATCTTATTTCTGCATGATCGCGAGAGCGAGCAAGGGAAGCAGCGAGTATTCCATTTTCTTTGTGAATTTTTGAATAGTCATATTTTAGAGTGGCAATAGAGGAATGAAGATTTTTCTCAGAATCTGCAAAAGAAAAGAACATAGGAAATCATTCAGATTTTTGGAATTCGAAAGGAAAATATCACAAAATAATAAATAAATGGATTAAGGTAGTCAAATAATATGACTACCTTCCTTTTGCGAAGTAAGATATTGGATTAAAGCCGAACAACTATTCTCCAAGTGATCCATGGCATTGTCAAAATTATCTCCAATTAAGCCTTTCAGTCGAGATCGCAAGCTTTTTTCGTTAGAAACAAGTAAGGCATTTTCTTTCGCAAGGGATGAATTGGACTCTTCTAACTTGGAACATTGATCCTTGAATTGGTTTGCCTTTACACTTAAGATTATTCTACCCTGGATAAGTTTATCCTTCTCGTGATAACTTCTTCGAGTTGATTTCTCAAATGAACAAAGAGATCGTTCTTGTTCTTTATATATTTTTTGACAAACATCGACTGTTGCGAGTAAATTGCCACCTTGTTTAACAGAGTTCGCTTCTCTTGAGAAAGAGTTCCATTCTCATCGATAAAGTTTCCAACTCCAAATTAGCTTTAGTCAAAGAGTAAGAGAGGCGAGATAATTCATTACTTAATGAGCCTTGTTCTGAACTAAGTCGCATTTTCTTTAGAAAGATTATCTATTTGATCAACGAATATGTATGAAGATTATCTAATTGGTTATATTGCTCCATCCAAGCATCTCTATCCATTCGAGCTTCTTCCACAAGAGAGATTCCAACCGATATATCTCCATTTTTCGCTTGGTTTAAAGCTTGATGGCGAACAAGGGCTTGAGGTTCAATAAAAAAAAATATAGAGAGGAAAGATTGTACCTTTCAATTCTTCGTTCTTCTTGCGAAAATTATCACGATCCAGCGAAACATTTTGAAGTTTTTGATTCTCAAGTTGGAGAATATTACACTTTGCAGTCATAGCTTGGAGATCATTCTTCAAAATACTAATTTCTTGCTCCAAAGATGTTTGCGAAATTCTATTGGAGCCAAGGTATTTGCTCAAAACCTCGCAAAAATTAGATTTGATAGGATCGACAGAAGTCTTCTTGGCATCGTTCATAATATCTGATAGAACTTTGAAGGCCACATCTATTCCTTCAAAATTTTCCTTAGTAAGAGGATTTGCTCAGATAAGGAAGTAACGACAATAGAAGAAGGAAGAGATGAGTCATTTTTTGTTAAAGGAATATCATGAGAAGAGGAAGTCTCATGAAGATCAATGACTGGGGAAACGGTAGAGGCATTGACAACAGGAGAAGAAATGGGTTCATTCGCAATGGGACTGTTGTGAGGGATTTGATCTATAAAAAATTCAGGCATAGGAGAAAGATCATCAACAATATTTTCGCAGGAAGAAACAGTAGGTTTATCTTGCGAAGATTTCGCAGGAGGAGTTGTAAGTTTGAATGTAGGAAAGGAAACAGCAGGTGCAACAGGTTTAGAACGGAGGCAACAATATTGTTATTAAAAGAGTAAATGTTTCTTAAATACCTTGCTATTCGCATGCTTTCTTTTAGTGACAGTGTTTTTCGGTTGCGAACCCATGGAGATATTAGGGTTCACAATGGTGAACTTGGTGTTAGATTTGTTCTTGCTAAAACAAAAACAACAGGGGAATCATTAAAAGAAGAACGGTATCAAAGCAAAATAACTTCAATAAGAGAGATCAATCATAAAGTGATCAAATTCAGCAAAATTAACAAACCTTGATGGCTCCATAGAAACAGTAGCAGAAGAATAATAGCAAAAAAATGATGAAGAAGACGATGAAGACAAACAGCAGTAAAAAGTTGCAGACGATGAAGAAGATGAAGTGAAAGAAAAGAAATATTTTCATAAGGAATTCCCCTTTAAATAGATAAGAAAAGAGTAACCGGATAACATTAAATGTGCCGGTAAAAAAGGAAAACTTCAGACACGTGTAAATAGTCATCCTTAATCCACGGAATCTTGTCAGCAAAAATTGATGAAAAACAAACGATTGCGGCAGCTCAAAATACTAGTTCTCATGACATTCTCTTCTTCGCAGAGAAGACATGAGAAGAGGCAAGATGTAGGATCAGAATATCGCGACATCAATACTTCGCGAGATCAATAAACGACAAACATAAAGCGTCGCAGGGCAGAAGTAATATAAATGACGCAATGGACAACGATAACCAGAACACGAGAAAGGTGTGAAGATCTAGCGAGATCTAGGAGAACTGCGAGAGTATGTATTTGTACACTTGCGATATTTCGCAAGTCATTCCCGAAAATAAAGGATAGTCTAGCTGTCATCCACTATGTACTACCCTATATAAAGAGTTGAACAAGTCTGTTGAGAGGGATCTTTTTTCGTGTGTTAGGCAAGTCATTAGGAGAGAGAAAGTTTGTAGTGATTGTAATTTCTTTAGCTCTTTTCCATTCTATCTTGTAAACATTTAAGGAATTAATCAATAAAAATCATAATTATTCATCTTCAAATGTCTTAGTTGTGTGGATTCTTGTGAGGGGTGTAGTGTAGGATTTCCTGCAACTACAAAGGAGGAGAGAGAGATCTTTTTAGAGTGGAGAGAAAGTTTTGAGGAGAGAGAAAGTCTAGAGTAGCAATTATATTCTTGATTTCACTTCCTTCTTGTAAAATTTCTAACTCAATTAATAAAAAGATTGATTGTTGATCTTAAAGATGTGTTGAATATTATGAATTCTTGTGAGGCATGTATTGTAGGATTTCCTGCAACTACAATACCAACGCTTGGTGGGTTCAACCGAGCTATGCTCTAACAATGCTGAACTTACAACCTTTAGGATCATGGAGTACTTGGAAGTGACGAAGATTTCGAGTCGCGTTGAAGATGCCAAGGAGATCAAGAATTTGGATGAGAAGCTACAATTTCTATCTATTTTGTAATCCATATGTATTGATAGTTTTGTCACTAAAATTGACAAAGGGGGGAGATTGTTAGAGCACTGCTTGGTCAAACTCGCATGCGTTGCTATCTCAAGCATGTTTGTCAATGTTAATGATCAAAACTATAAGTCTTCATTTCTAGCCTATTTATAGATGTCTCGGACTAGGACATAAATAGTGTAGTTAAGCTTAGATTTCACAGAGTTCATCATTTGAAGACGAAGAACTACTAAGGGGAGCTTGTGGAACTTCTTCGACAAAAGGTATGTGGAGACTTGAACTCATCTATCACTTGGAAAGTCTATTTCTACTATCTCCTATATTGAGACCTAAGTCATGTTAAGATATAGTTTTCTCTATACACATTTGAGATTTCGAGCTGAGTATATCTCGCTTACATATTTCTCGGAATATGTGTTGGTAAGCTTTCACTTCGGCCAAGTTCATCTTATATCATGAGAAAATTTCCGAGTAACATCTTACATGGTTTGTGTGATACAATCATTTGATGTAGGCTTGGAATGTTTCGATAATGATTATTTCAATATCTTGAAAATAGCTTTGATGCTAATAGTGTGTGAAAACGGCTATTATCATTATAGAAGAATGTTTCAATGATTGAAATAAAGAGTTGAGAATGTAACCATCTTTGGATATAAGCATATATAGTGTGTTCGCACATTAGTGTATAAATCCATAAACCGGTAGCCAAGAGTATGCATATGTGTGTATACGAAATTGGTGAAGGAGACAGGTTAAGTATGCGTACATGTACGCATACTAGCGGAAGTTTTCAAACCGAAAATTTCTGATGAGTTTGGTTTTTGACAAACTCTTAACTAGTCACCTTAAGTATGCGTACCCGTATGCATACTGGCGGAAGTTTTCGAACCAAAAATTTCTGCTGAGTTTGGAAACTAAACAAACTCAAATCCAGTTGCTTAAGTACGCATACTTAAGCTAGTTACTTTGTCAAATCGGTCAGTTCATGGACTTAAACATTTAAATCATAAGGAATGAAATATTTGAAAATCGTGGCTATAATGTTCATGATTGATTCAAGTGAATCAAACCGATTTGGTTTCAATTGTATTTTTTATGCAATTGAACAAATCTATAACTACTTTCATTTGAGTCATTTGAACTAGTTATGGTTAAGATGGATAAGGTTGATATGAGAGTAATCATATGGCTAACCTCGGTTAACTATTTGTGAACCAACATGGTGTACATGTTTAGGTACGGTTACATAAACCTAAATGAGGGTAAATTTCATTTGTGTTTAACGAGCTAAGTTCGATCTAACGGTTGAAAGATATTAGCTTGGGAGAATCAGGTTTTTCATCTAACGGTGAATATTGAATGCTTTGTTACCAAGGTAACTTAGATTGCAAACCCTGATTTGAAAACTATATAAAGGAGAACTCAAACAACTGGGAAACCTAATCCCCACACCTCCTGTGTGTTACTAGTTGCATAACTAGAGTCGATTCTCCTTTAACCTTAGGTTTCTGCTCGAGACCCTGAAGGTTAACGACTTGAAGATTTCATTAGGATTGTGAAGCCAAACCCAACTATTATCTTTGTAGTTGCGTGATTTGATCTTGCTGTTTCTATCGTGTTGAGTACAATTGGAATAATTGGCTCGAGATTTTATATCTCCAAATGGCAAGATAGAAAAGTAATCAAAAACACTTTGTCTCATCGTTTGTGACTCCACAATATCTTCTTTCGCTAGTCGATTAAGATTATTGTGAGGTGATTGATAATTCTAGGCTGTTCTTCGGGATTATAAGTCTGGGTTATCAATTGGTTCCTGTTCACCTTGATTTATCAAAAGACGGAACAAAAACTTTTGGGTATTTCTGTGGGAGACAGATTTATTCAATCCTATAGACTTTTCTATGTGAGACAGATTTGTCTATCAAGTCTCCGACTTTGGGTCGTAGCAACTCTTAGTTGTGGGTGAGATCAGCTAAGGGAATCAAGTGCGTAGTATCCTGCTGGGATCAGAGACATAAGGAGCGAAATTGTACCTTGAATCAGTGTGAGATTGATTATGGTTCAACTACAGTCCAGTCCAAAGTTAATTGGTAATAGGCTAGTGTCTGTAGCGGCTTAATACAGTGTGGTGTTCAATCTGGACTAGGTCCCGGGGTTTTTCTGCATTTGCGGTTTCCTCGTTAACAAAATTCTGGTGTCTGTATTATTTCTATTCTGCATTATATTTTGTTATATAATTGAAATATCACAGGTTGTGCGTTAAGATCAATCAATTAGAATATCCAACCTTTGGTTGTTGATTTACATTGATTGACACTTGAACATTGGTCTTTGGTACCGTTCAAGTTGTTTCACATTAATCAGGCTCGCGGATTTCTATCTGTTTGATTTGTTGATTACATTGTGAAACAGGGATATTAAACTCTTTGATATACTTTACTCTAGATTGAGTCTGACTGTCTAGTTGATTATCTAAACAACCTATGATATTTCAATTATATGACAAAATATAATGCGGAAAGAAATAACACAGACACCAAAATTTTGTTAACGAGGAAAACCACAAATGTAGAAAAACCCCCCGACCTAGTCCAGTTTTGAACACCACACTGTATTAAGCCGCTACAGACGCTAGCCTACTACCAATGAACTTCGGACTGGACTGTAGTTGAACCCTAATCAATCTCACACTGATTCAAGGTACAGTTGCGCTCCTTACGTCTCTGATCCCAGTAGTATACTACGCACTTGATTCCCTTAGCTGATCTCACCCACAACCAAGAGTTGCTACGACCCAAAGTCGAAGACTTGATAAAAAAATCTGTCTCACACAGAAAAGTCTATTGGAATAAATAAATCTGTCTCTCACAGAAATACCTACGAGTTTTGTTCCGTATTTTGATAAATCAAGGTGCACAGGAACCAATTGATAAACCAGACTTATATACCCGAAGAACAGCAAGTATTATCAATCACTTCACAATAATCTTAAGCGTATGTTAGCGAAACAAGATATTGTGGAATCACAAACGATGAGATGAAGATGTTTGTGACTACTTTTAATCTTACCTATCGGAGATAAAATCTCGAGCAAATCTTAGAGAATATAGTACTCAATACGATAATAGAAGTAATATCAGAACACACAACTATAGAGAAAATAGTTGGGTCTGGCTTCACAATCCCAATGAAGTCTTTAAGTCGTTAACCTACTGTGGTTTTGTGAAAACCTAAGGTTAAAGGAGAATCGACTCTAGCTTATACAACTAGTATCACACAGGAGGTGTGGGGATTAGGTTTCCCAGTTGCTAGAGTTCTACTTAATTCATATAGTTTTCAAATCAGGGTTTGCAATCTAAGTTACCTTGGTAAAAAAGCAATCAATATTCACCGTTAGATGAAAACCTGATTAGATTCAAGCTAATATCTTTCAACTGTTAGATCGAACTTAGCTTGTTATACAAAAATGAAATGTACCTTCATTTAGATTTAAGTAACTATACCTAAACGTGTACACCATGTTGGCTCAACCGTAGTTAACCGAGGTTAGCTATATGAACACTCTCGTATCAACCTTATTCATCTTAACCATAACTAGTTCAAATGACTCAAATGAAACTAGTTAAAGAGTTGTTCAATTGCTATATTCTCATAGAAGTATACACGAACACAATTGAAGCAAAATCGGTTTGATTCACTCGACTCAATTCATGAACATTATAGCCACGGTTAGCAAAGAATGTATTCCTTAATATATAAATTTATTAGTTCATGAACAAACCGATTTTATAACTTTAACCACTAAAGTATGCAAACGTGTACGCATACTTAAGTTGCCGGTCTGAGTTTGGGTTCGCCGGTATGCGAACGGATACGCATACAAAAGTACACTTCCAAAACCCAGCAGAAATTCCCGGACCTATACCTTACGCAAGTATGCGTACCGGTATGTGTACTTGGTACACGGAATTTCACAACTACAAGTACGCATACGGGTATGCATAGTTTAGTTCCGGTCATGGATCACATACATGCAAGAATGCACACTATGTTTATAATCCAATGATGGTTAAGTATTCTTAACTCTATTTCAATCATTGAAACTTTCTTAGAGGATGACAATAGCCATTTTCACACACTATTAGCATCAAAGCAATTTTCAAGTTATTGAAATAATCATAATGAAACATTCCAAGTCTACACCAAATGATTGTAGCACACAAACCATGTAAGATGTTACTCGGCGATTTTCACATTATCATCTTTTGACTTTCGTCTATGTAGTTGCAGGAAATCCCACACTACACCCCTCACTCGAATTTGTTTAGTTAATCCATTTGAAGATGAATAACAATATATTTTATTAATTGTTTTCGACACTCCTACCGAGTACGTTATCATGAAAATCCTCAATGGTGCGATATGAATGAACAATGGAGTTGCAAAACAAATTTTTAGCTTTCTTCCCAACTTCTATCACGAATGTTTCTTTTCCCTTTGATGGTGGCGGTGGTAAATGTTGAACTTTCTCTTCGCTTTTAAAAAGTGATTCAGCTTCCCCTGATCAATCATTCTAAGGATAATTCTTTTGATGTTTCGGCAGTCATTTGTCAGATGTCCATGAAAACGATGGTAAGAACAGCACTGTGACTTCTATCACCTGGTGGCGGTTCACTCCCCATGTTCCATGGTGCGGTATATTCTCCATCAAGAGTATAGCTTCCCATATCTTCTCCACACTAGTGTTTAGTGGTGGCATCTTGATTTCTTCCCATACTACTCTATGTCGTCGTTGCCCTCCATGATAATTCTGTTTTTTGACTTCCATAGGTTTCTTGCGGGTGATCAAGTCTCTGAATTTTGTTCGGGCCGCTACGATTGTAGTAGTTTCTTTCTCTTTCAAATTCTTCCTGATCTCGACTTCCCATCGCTACTAATTTTGGCTGTCCATCATCTACCACTTTTTCTTGTTGCCCTTGCGAGGTACTCGCCACTGTTTGTATTAATCTGGGCAACAAACTTGCATTCGCAGCACTTGAACTTGTATTCGCGACTGGGTACGATTCTACTTCATTTTGTCTTTCCTCCAAAGCAATATATTCCTCTTGCAGTTCTCTCAATTCGGTCATCGTGATTGTATTCTTGACTCTGAAAACTTGAACATATAATAAGTTGGTTGCGAACATAGCATTTATGAATGATAATATGAGGTATCTTTCATCCACCCGTCCAGCCATTTCGCTACACATTGTCTTCCATCTTACTGGTCGATGTCTCAAGCTCTCGCCAATTCTTTGTTTTAGCCCAAATACATCTTCAATGCCAGTGTCGCGAAGAGTTGTTGCTTATATACGCCCCCTAAAAATATAGCTTGTAAATGATTGAATGATGTGATTGTATTCCTTGGTAGACCCTCAAACCATTTCAACGCTTCTCCCGTTAAACTCGACACAAAGTATTTGCACAATATAGCATCATGGTTTTCCCACTGTAGCATACATCTCACGTAATCCTTGATGTGTTGTACTTGCACAAGTTGACCCATCAAAAATGCTAGTTAATCTTTGGTAAGTTGCACTTTGGGGGTATTCCTCCTAGCTACACTTCTAATGTAAAAGGATTTTCGCAGCCTCTGCGATAGCTTCATCTAACCTGTCTTCTCCCTCCTTCTCTTCTCTTTGCTCAATATTCCTCTCATCTCTCGCCAATTCTCGCAGAATTTGTTCATTTGCCTCGAATTTGAATTTATCGGTCTCTTTAATTCTCGCTTCCTCCTTCTTCGTTCGTGTCTACTTTTTTGTATTCTTTCATATTCTTCGTTGATATCTCCATTGTTGCGATTTCGCTCGCGCCTTCTTTCTCGATTGTCATGATTATTCTACCGAATCGCCTCTTCTAATTCCCGATTTTCCATTTCTCGCTCTCAATCTTTCTCTCTCGCGAGCTAGACGCGCTTGTTCGATAATTTTTTCAATGTCATCTTCAATTTCCTTTTGTTTCCTTTGTGTTTCTCTCCCATGTAGTATTCTCCTTCCTTCTTCCCGATTTTCTTCATTAATCGGGTTATTCTGTCCTTGAGGCCGCCTATCTTCCCGATTTCCATCATTTTGATCATTCACCAAAATATAACGATTCTCTTCTTCATGACCTCCTTCACCAAAATTTAACTCTCTTTCCAAATTTTCTTCATTAACATTTTCTCGCAGTAATGTTCTTCTCACGTTTTCTCTAATCGATCCTGATCTCGATCTCGTTATTACTCCTTGATTTTCTATTTTGCAACCTCCTATTTTCCATCCTTAATTCGTGGTTTTGCCTTGTTAAATTTGCGCGTTCTTCTGCTTCTAACCGCCTTTCTTCATGTATTGTCTGTCTCAACGCTTCTAACGCTGCAATTTCTTCATTTCCACGAATTGTTTCTCCCATCTCTTCTCGATTTCTCTTCTTGTCCACTATTCATCAATTGTTGCACTTCTTCTCTTTCTTCCATAGAATCTGATCTCCATGTATGCACGCTCACTCTATCATAATCGATTACTCTGTTTAGTACTGGTTGAATTGGTGGTTGAGTTGGTGGTTGAATTGATGGTTGAATTGGTGGTTGAATTGGTGGTTGAATTCGACCTTCTTCTCCATTTCTTGCATTTATCCTTGATGGTTCACCTACTTCATTTCTCCTTTCTCCAACTAATCTTCCACTTCTCCTTAGATCGTTGGTTGTTCTGATGCATTCTTTCTTCTAGCCATTTCTCAATTTTAGTAACTTGTTAAAAATTATTCAAGATTTCTTTCTTGTTACACCGGATTCTTCCAATTCACAAGGTTGTTGATCTTCTACTCACTCCCTGTTTCTAGCGCATATGTAGTTGCAGGAAATCCCACACTACACCCCTCACTCGAATTTGTTTAGTTAATCCATTTGAAGATGAATAACAATATATTTTATTAATTGTTTTCTTGAAAGGTTTACAAAGAAATGTAGAACAGAGCTAAAGAGATTACAATCACTCTTAATTTTCTCTCTCCTAATGACTTGCTTAACAATTCAAAAAGAATCCCTCACAAAGACTTACTCGACCCTTTATATAGGACATTACATAGTGGATGACAAACTTAAATTGTCCTTTATTTTCGGGAATTCTTCAAGCGCGTCGCAAATATTTAAGTGTTAGACTTCGCGACACTCCTAAATCTCGCCAAGTCTTCACACTTTTCTCATGTTCTCTTTTGTGTCGTCATCTGATGCGTCATTTAAATTATTTCCTTGCGACACCTTCGCAAAGTAGTTGTTTATTACTCTCGCGAAGTATTGCTGTCGCGATATTCTGGTCCTACAGTCAAGAATATAAGATGAACTTGGTTGAAGCGAAAGCTTACCAACACATATTTCTAGAAATATGTGTTGCGAGATAAACTCAGCTCGAAATCTCAAATGTGCATAATCGACATCTATATAGTAATACGACTTTTGTCTCAATATAGGAGATACAGTAGAAATAGACTTTCCAAGTGATAGATGAGTTTTAGTCTCCACATACCTTTTGGTGATGAAGTTCCACAAGCTCTCCTTAGTAGTTCTTCGTCTTCAATTAATGAACGCCGTGAAGTCTATTTCTCAACTACACAATCTATCCTAGTCCGAGACATCACTATAAGTAGACTAGAAATCAAGACTTATAGTTTTGATCACTAACATTGAAAAACAAGCTTGAGATATCAACGCTTTCGAGTTCGACCGAGCAGTGCTCTAACATTTATCTCTCATTCTCAGGCTCACTCCTTTAAAGGTGGTCGGTCTAAGGCCAGATTCAACAACTCTTGATTCCAATCACAATCTTTCGAACAAATTGACGACGGAGCTAATTGGAATTTCTATGGAGCCTCTAGCAGGACCAATTCCTCGACTGACATCTCTTCTCGGATCAACAGTTTCACTACGTGTGATAAATTAGTAGGTAACATGCTCGATAAAAATCCTATATGAATTTTTGCACTTCTCCAAAGACGCTTGTGAACATGATTTAAACACTCAATCAAATCTCATTCGTATGATTGATCCATCATCATTGGATGCGATAAAAGTATCATGATGGATTGTCCTTGAAAAAGTGGAGGTACAACAACCTCACCCAATATTTCGCTTAGCAATATGTATGGACTAACTCCAATATACTTTTAAGAGAATCAACTAGACAGTTAGACTCAATCTTAATAAAAAGTATATGAAAGTGTCATATCTCAATTTATCGATTCAATCCTCACTCAAACAAATAGAAATCTGCGAGCCTGATTGAATACAAGAGAAATAACTTGAACGGTACCAAAGACCAATGTTCAAGGATCAATCAATTTCAATCAACAACTAAAGGTGTTGATGGTGGATTTTCGTTCAAGGTTAAATTTGTAAATAACCAGAAAACTCATGCGCTGACATCTTGTAAAAGATAAAGCCATTTATAAAGTGTTGGATACTCCTCACTTAATTCACCAAGAATGGAGCATGTAGCAACAATCCCATTCTGTGAATACATGAAATTCCTCCAGGTTGGAGCATGTAGCAACAATCCCTTCCTGTGAATTTCATATCAGCCTTTTATTTCCTGTACTCATTATCAGTGTGGCATGACGACTGAGTGTTACTCTTACAGAGTAACACGAACCTCCAAGCACTATAATGAATCATTATCAGTGTGGCATGACGACCGAGTGTTACTCTTACAGAGTAACACGAACCTCCAAGCACTATAATGAAACCATGTACGAAATACCCGTACAGGTTGATTCTCGGTGTGTTATACTAGCCCGAGCCCTCTCGGTGTGTTATACTAGCCCGATTGAGCCCCTCTCGGTGTGTTATACTAGCCCGATTGAGCATCCAACACTGACCATATCAGTCCTGGATATGATTCGATCGCAGCCATCCAACTCCACAAGCATGATTGGATGACCCCGCATCAATTCCATCACCCCCAAGCGGTATGGAATACACACGGCCGACCCCGCATGGTCGACTATTGGCCTTTGCTTGCCAAGAAACCGTCCATACCAAGCATTATGGACTGAAAACCCTAAATTAGGGTTTGCGGAATATTACATGTGCCGCAAAAACGCTCAACCATCCATCTTCGCAGGTATAGATGGAGGGTGTAGATGTAGACTCAAAGGGCCCGGAGCATGTCGACACAATCACCATGTGACCGCCTACACACTTGACCAATCGGTCAAAACCAACCATGATTGGTTACAACACATTCGTCCGCCTGAAAGAGCATGGTCGCACGGCTTTGAAAGCCAAAATTAGGGTTCAAGCCATCACGCGCGTCCATCTTCTCCGACACGAATGGAGGGTCACAGATCAAATCGAGCAGGTCCGGTCATACCAGCATGACCACCGTGGGCCCATCTACCCCTCATGTAATCGGCCAAGGCATATCATGCCCGGCTAATCCAAAACGCCCGCCCAAACATGCGTGGTTACACTTCCCAAATTGCAAATTGATCTCGACCACTCAACTTCACCGACGAATTGAGTGGCTTAGATCACGTTTTCATGGGATAGTCAGGTACAGGCGTGAACATCAGCCTACCATCTTCACGCCAAACCAACCGGCCAAGACCGACCAAGCTAGGTCGTCTTGGAAAACGCGCCGGAAAAGAGTATGGCGCGCGGCTTCTTGCGGTATCAAACTCTTATCGCAAAATCGATCTCGACCACTCCTCTTTGCCGGTCAAATTGAGTGGCCCAGATCGCGCTTTCATGAGGGAACGGAATACAGCACCTACACCATCATGCCGTCAACACGCATGTATGGTCGGTCCTCTCAAAATCCTTCCCATGCTTGGTTTCGACCAAGCCGAGAGTGATGCTTGCGCACCTCTTCAAAAAACCTAATATTCATTAACGGCCGCAGATGAGTGTCTCAAAGCTCATCTCATCCGTCCAACTTCACCAGACTTGGTTACACAACCCCGGTCAGTCGAGTCAATTGGTCGATAAGGCGTCATTACCCATCACCTTACCACACCACAATGCAAGACTGCATAAAATACACACGATACTTCACAAGTATCGACTTCCCGAATAATACAAGTTATTCAATTCAGCATTACATGCTATCTTTCGTGGATCCACGATCCACATTCCAGACATCAATCATGTCACAAACTGGGGGATACATACTGGGGTATTGGTCTGGCGGTTTACAGCGTGCAGCGTGCAACGCGCCATCACAAGAACGTGTTAGGAAGTCATGGGAGGTTAGAGATGAACAGGAGAAGTGGGCAAGACTGGTCGTGTATCACCGACACACAACTCCACTACTCCATCATTCCACTACCTCCACTTCCCACGAGAAAACGTGAATGAGGCTCAATGACTTGTATAAATAGGTTCTCCTCTCTATTTCCAACAACAGGAAAAAACAAGTTCGGACAGAGAAACCAAGTGTTGATACCCTCATATTCAACCATCTTGCTCATCACAAGTCATAGCAAGCCAACACCTTCACAATCTCAATACCTTCTTCGCTTCCCTCCCTAAGATCAACCCCATCTCCTTCACTTTGTGACCGAAACAAGTCTGGAACGGCCATTTCTTGGTTTAGGCCGGACTTGCACAGATTGATCTCTCGAATCTACAAGCACTCACCGCGCAGTGCATTTGTTGAAGGTTTAGATTCATTCCTCATCCACACCCCAAATTACCAAATTCTGCAGGAGTAGTTTTCACCCATCAACAATTGGCGACCACAGTGGGAGATTAATCTCTCGGTTATAAAGTCAATTTCTTCAAAGATCGATTCAATTTCAACAATTTCGGAAAGGTAGATCTTAGAACCAATTCAATCAGCAATTCATTTTCAAGATGGTGGAACTAAGGTCTGGATCAGCAATCAATTCGGACGGATCTAGCATGGATAAGACTCCCGGTGTTGACGTACCTGTCAGTGGAGCTACTGTAGCCAACACATCTCGAGGAGCCGTTACCTCTGTCACCAACACTAGCGGAGCCGGAGACATCCCAGTAGGTGTGACGCCTCCCATCACCAGAGCCAGAGCAGCCGCAAATCCTGGCATCTCTTCGAGCGTAACGCCTCCAGTGGTTACCAGAGCAACAACTCTCACTCCTCCATCAGGACGAGGAGCCGGAGGCACAAGAGGAGGACCACCGTCCATTACCATTGCCGACTTGATGGAGAAACAAGAAGTCCTTGCCAAGACTCAAACAGATATGGCCGCAACTCAGAAAGAGGTACTCACTTTCCTCAAGACCTTGACTGAACGATTGCCGCAGGATTCATGTCAATCTTTGGAGACAACAAGAGATGCCTTCAACTCACCCGGAGCAGGCGTTTCCACTCGGACCTACATGAGTGAAGAAGCTCGTGCTGCTCCTGAATGCTCAAGAGAAAGGGACCGGCCACCCAACTTCATCACACGTGAGGATCTGGAACGACTCCTCCAGAGCCGAAGCAAAGGAAATCTGACTGACGCGCACCAACACCAACCGCCATACCCTCAAGATATGCAACGAATCCCTCTTCCAAGAGGTTACACCTCTCCCCAGTTCTCCCTCTACGACGGAACTGGTAATGCTCGTGAACACATTTCTCGATTCTTGGAAGCCTTGGGGGAACATGAATACAATCATGTTTTACGCCTAAAAGAATTCTCAAAATCACTTACGGGAGGGCATACACTGGTACAATAACATTGCGCCTAACAAAGATATCCAATTGGAGCGAGATGGTCAGTGCTTTCTACAGGAAGTATTTCTTCGTGTCTGAACAAATCACGTTTTCAGACCTGGGAAGAATTCTCCAGCGGAACAATGAGCATCCCAACGACTTCGTTAAAAGATTCAGGACCCAAGCTCTGGATTGTCACGACCCAAATGTCACCGAACGGCAATTGGTGGAATCATGCATCAATGGGATGATACCCATATACCGCGCTCTGTTAGAGAATCTGGGCTTTCAAACGTTCTCTGAGCTCCACGAAGCTGCAAAACGCTCAGCAACAACTGCACCGGCGCTGCTAGAAAGAACCAGAGTTGTTCGGAGTGAAGATTCCCGTGAAAGTCGAGGAAGCAGGCGTCTCACGAACAAGCAATACAACACCGGTCCCTCTGTAAGCGTGGTGGGCGGAGGAGAGAAAAGGAAAGCTTCAGTGGAGCCACAAACAAAGCGAACATTCCCGGCACACAAGACTTCGTCTCGAAAAGGAACAGACAAAACTCCTGCACAAAACGCCAAAGACACAGGTTTTCCTTTTCCCATGAATGAAGTGATAGAGCTCCTGGAAGCGTGGATCCAAGACGACGCCGTAAAGCTGCCCCCTATCAGGCGTCCTCCAACTGAGGAAGAGATGGAAGATCCCAGATCTGTTGCTGCTACCACAAAGTTCGTCCATCATCCAACCAAAGATTGCAACAGGTTGAAACAAATATTCAGGGAAAAGGTAGAGACAGGGGAACTCCAGCTCGGAAACGAAGGCGTTCATAGAGATCCTCTGCCTATCAGGAACTGCATGATTTCTGGGGACTCTGTTCGCAAGACCGTGCAATCTATGATGGAGCACATGTGTGAAATCTTATATTTCTCCAAAGGACAGCGTCAAGACATGTTCACGGCCCTCAACCACGTTGTGTCAGGGAGGCGTTTGCATCCGGTAGCAGCCCAGGAACCCCAGTCTTTCCTGAAAGACATGAGCAACGGAAACTGGGGACTCTTAACCGTCACTCGTTTGAGAAACGTTGAGTTTGATAACGCATTGATCGATACGGCTTCAGAATTTAACATCATTACTGTCAAGACCTTGAGAGCGGCAAAGATCTCAAAGCAAGAAGCTACTCGTCATCCAACTGTGGTCGTGGATTCGGGAGGAGAACTCAGAGATTCGTATGGATACATCGACCTTGAAGTCAAATTGGGAGATGCCTCAACACAAGCAAAGTTCTATGTAGTCAAAGATCATCCCAACTACGACATGATCCTAGGGCGCTCTTGGATGCATGACAACAAAGCCATACTGGAAGTCTGTCCTCTACCGGTTTCGATACCCGAAAGAGTCTCCAACACGCCCGCTGGACTACCTGATGACTGTCCGCTGCCACACCAGCAACTTGCCAATATGACACAACTTCCTGGAGAGAGCCTGTCGGCCTACACTGAAAGGTTCCGGTCTCAAGTAAGTCTCATCACACAACTCTCCTTGCAAACTACCGCCCCTCATTCTGACAAGTCCTGGGGACTGGCTCCAACCAACAAACCAACCCCGGCTAGGAGATGTGAATGGGAAGCCGGCCCTTTCAAACGTTTTATCAAGAGCATAGAGGCTGTCTTGGTCAAAGACAACAAGGCCAAGGTCCAAGTGTCTGCACGCTCAAACCCATTCGGAATTGGAGACCTGGTGACGAAGACGACTACGTTCAATGTTGGAAGCATGACGGTGAAGATGACCACTCTACCTGACTCACCCACCAAAAGAGAAGATGAACCGTACCTGGTAGCAGATGTTATCCTAGGTGGCTACTGCAAGCTCATCAACGCTGATAACCTGGAGGGCATAACAATTCACTCACGATGGCTCAAACCTTACCGAACTTAAGATACTGCGCTACCGCTTTCCAACATTCCCCACACTTTAAAACGCTGTGCTATTTTTTCCAGCGTGTTTCCTTTTGCAGTTTCATGTCATGCTTGTAATTCCTCCAAAAATGATTGCAATACTTGCATTCATAGTTAGGGTTCCAATTTTCAATCCTCAATTTAATTGAAATATTATTTCCATCTGAGAGCCTCTCTACCTCTAAAAACACAAAGCCCTGAGTCGGCCTAAATCAACACACTAGAGCAGAGCAAGAAGGGAAACCCTAAGCAAGTATCTCATGGGAAGAAGGAAACAGAGCGTGTGCACAGAAAGGAAAACGATTGCTATCTGCCCCAGCAAAGCCAGGAAGATCTTGCATCACAGGTCCGTAAATGTTCCATCGTGATAATTACTTCTTTTATCACAAAGAATCACGTGTGGAGGAACACCCTTGTCCCTGAGAAGATTCAGTTGCAATTTGGGCAAAGGATTATAAAAAAAAAAAAAAAAACTTTTGTTCAAACCATAAAACGAAAGGAAAACTTGAACTCAGCTGCCACTGAGTACAAGGAAGACATTCAAAGGTACGGAACATGCTTGGAAAATAAAGAAGGAAATTCTAATCGCCAAGAGAGTCAGCCTCGCCTGCATCACCGTCAGATTCTGCTCCATCACCTGTCGATGCACCTCCCTCCGGATCTCCCTCAACTTCTGCATCGGGCATCCCCGCAGCAGCAACAGTGCACTCCATCCCAACATCATCAGCAGGAGCATCAAAGGGCATAGCAACACCAGGGGGCCACGCAAATTGCCTTCGAATGTTCGGGTTCGTGCAGTATCGAATCAAGGATTATCACGCCGTCCTGGATCGGGTAATCACACTTGTCTTCATTCGGTGGTCGCTTATGCTCGACTCTCCGCCTCTTCAACCGCGCTGCAAATCTCTCCGCCCTTGCGCTTACTAGCGTCTGCAACGTTTCCTCGCGCCTCCACCGTTCCTCCATGTCAATTGCAGCTGAAAGTGCACAAATACGTCCTCTGACAATGCGAAGATGTGAGATAGGCATCCCCTGTATAGCGCGGCCGACTTCGCGAAGTGGAAGATCGATCTTAGCCATTACTTCTTCGTGCGCATGGTTTTCAGGCTTGTCAACTTCAAAACTTCTTTTTTCGGGAGGCAACGAGAATGAGCGTCCACCGCTTCCATGATAAACTCGCAAAGGAGAGGAGGTTATGAACACACAAAAAAAAAAAAAAAAAAGATCATCAAATCTATTGATCAGTTAATCAGAAAATCAGAGCAGTACCTAGATATGGAATAAACGACCACGTGAGACGATTCTTTATAATCTCACAAGTCGACGTAATCCCGAAGGAAAAGAAGTTTTTACTTACCACCTATGAAGGTCAAGCTAATTCGGGATAACAATCGGGCGAGGCTTATCGGATATACTTGAGGAAAGCCGTATATGATGAAAGAAGTACACCAAGGAGCGGTCGAGCTCGGACATGTACAAGAGGAACCAAAGCGACTCACTGGATCAAGTCCTCGCTTCCTTCGCATCCTTAATCAAGACCAACCAGTCTCAGGAAACGCCTGACAATGTGAAACTATCCGGTAAATATGTATTCACTCTAGCTTGGTCATTTCTGTATGTCACCATCTCATGCCTACCACACAATAGTGTAACCATTATGTGCTAGGCAGGGGACTTAATGTTGATGGTGGATTTTCGTTCAAGGTTAAATTTGTAAATAACCAGAAAACTCATGCGCTGACATCTTGTAAAAGATAAAGCCATTTATAAAGTGTTGGATACTCCTCACTTAATTCACCAAGAATGGAGCATGTAGCAACAATCCCATTCTCGTGAATACATGAAATTCCTCCAGGTTGGAGCATGTAGCAACAATCCCTTCCCCGTGAATTTCATATCGCCTTTGTATTTCCGGTTCATTATCGGTGTGGCATGACGATCGAGTGTTACTCTTACAGCGTAACACGAACCTCCAAGCACTATAATGAATCATTATCAGTGTGGCATGACGACTTAGTGTTACTCTTACAGAGTAACACGAACCTCCAAGCACTATAATGAAACCATGTACGACATACCCGTGGGCTGATTCTCGGTGTGTTATACTAGCCCGAGCCCTCTCGGTGTGTTATACTAGCCCGATTGAGCCCCTCTCGGTGTGTTATACTAGCCCGATTGAGCATCCGGCACTGACCATATCAGTCCGGATATGATCTGATCGCAGTCATCCAACTCCACAAGCATGATTGGATGACCCCGGATCAATTCCATCACCCCCAAGCGGTATGGAATACACACGGCCGACCCCGCATGGTCGACTATTGGCCTTTGCTTGCCAAGAAACCGTCCATACCAAGCATTATGGACGGAAAACCTAAATTAGGGTTTGCGGCATATTACATGTGCCGCAAAACAGTCTCAACCATCCATCTTCGCAGGTATAGATGGAGGGTGTAGATGTAGACTCAAAGGGCCCGGAGCATGTCGACACAATCACCATGTGACCGCCTACACACTTGACCAATCGGTCAAAACCAACCATGATTGGTTACAACACATTCGTCCGCCTGAAAGAGCATGGTCGCACGGCTTTGAAAGCCAAAATTAGGGTTCAAGCCATCACGCGCGTCCATCTTCTCCGGCACGAATGGAGGGTCACAGATCAAATCGAGCAGGTCCGGTCATACCAGCATGACCACCGTGGGCCCATCTACCCCCTCATGTAATCGGCCAAGGCATATCATGCCCGGCTAATCCAAAACGCCCGCCCAAACATGCGTGGTTACACTTCCCAAATTGCAAATTGATCTCGACCGCTCAACTTCACCGGGACGAATTGAGTGGCTTAGATCACGTTTTCATGGGATAGTCGAGTATAGGCGTGAACATCAGCCTACCATCTTCACGCCAAACCAACCGTCCAAGACCGACCAAGCTAGGTCGTCTTGGAAAACGCGTCGGAAAAGAGTATGGCGCGCGGCTTCTTGCGGTATCAAACTCTTATCGCAAAATCGATCTCGACCACTCCTCTTTTCCGGTCAAATTGAGTGGCCCAGATCGCGCTTTCATGAGGGGAACGGAATACAGGCACCTACACCATCATGCCGTCAACACGCATGTATGGTCGGTCCTCTCAAAATCCTTCCCATGCTTGGTTTCGACCAAAGCCGAGAGTGATGCTTGCGCACCTCTTCAAAAAACCTAATATTCATTAACGGTCGCAGATGAGTGTCTCAAAGCTCATCTCATCCGTCCAACTTCACCAGCTTGGTTACACAACCCTGGTCAGGAGTCAATTGGTCAGTAAGGCGTCATTACCCATCGCCTTACCACACCATAATGCAAGACTCGCATAAAATACACACGATACTTCACAAGTATCGACTTCCCGAATAATACAAGTTATTCAATTCAAAGCATTACATGCTATCTTTCGTGGATCCACGATCCACATTCCGTTATCAATCATGTCACAAACTGGGGATACATACTGGGGTATTGGTCTGGCGGTTTACGGCGTGCGGCGTGCAACGCGCCATCATCACAAGAACGTGTTAGGAAGTCATGGGCGGTTAGAGATGAACAGAGAAGTGGGCAAGACTGGTCGTGTATCACCGACACACAACTCCACTACTCCATCATTCCACTACCTCCACTTCCCACGAGAAAACGTGAATGAGGCTCAATGACTTGTATAAATAGGTTCTCCGCCCTATTTCCAACAACAGGAAAAAAACAAGTTCGATTTAGAACCAAGTGTTGATACAAAACCATATTCAACCATCTTCTCATCACAAGTCATAGCAAGCCAACACCTTCACAATCTCAACACCTTCTTCGCTTCCCTCCCTAAGATCAACCCCATCTCCTTCACTTTGTGACCGAAACAAGTCTGGAACGGCCATTTCTTGGTTTAGGCCGGACTTGCACAGATTGATCTCTCGAATCTACAAGCACTCACCGCGCAGTGCATTTGTTGAAGGTTTAGATTCATTCCTCATCCACACCCCAAATTACCAAATTCTGCAGGAGTAGTTTTCACCCATCAACAAAAGGTTGGATTTACCAATTGATCGATTCAACGCACAACCTGTGATATTTCAATATAATGCGGAAAAGAAATAACACAGACACCAGAAATTTTGTTAATGAGGAAACCGAAACCCGGGACCTAGTCCAGATTGAACACACACTGTATTAAGCCGCTATAGACACTAGCCTACTACAAACTAACTTCATTCTGGACTGTAGTTGAACCCCAATCAATCTCACACTGATCCAAGGTACAGTTGCGCTCCTTACGTCTCTGACCGAACAGGATACTACGCACTTGAATCTCACCCACAACTAAGAGTTGCTACGACCCAAAGTCGAAGACTTTAATAAACAAATATGTATCACACAGAAAAGTCTACAGGAATAAATAAATCTGTCTCCTACAGAAATACCTACGAGTTTTGTTCCATTTTTTGATAAATCAAGGTGAACATGAACCAATTGATATACCTGACTTATATTCCCGAAGAACAGCCTAGAAATATCAATTACCACACAATAATCTTAATCGACTAGCGAAACAAGATATTGTGGAATCACAAACGATGAGACGAAGATGTTTGTGACTACTTTTTTATCTTGCCTATCGGAGAAATTAATCTCGAGACAATTTTACAATTGTACTCAATACGATAGAAACAACAAGATCAGATCACGACAGAGAAAATGGTTGGGTCTGGCTTCACAATCCCAATGAAGTCTTTAAGTCGTTAACCTACAGGGTGTCGATAGAAACATAAGGTTAAAGGAGAATAGACTCTAGCTTACACAACTAGTATCACACAGAAGGTGTGGGGATTAGGTTTCCCAGTTGCTAGAGTTCTCCTTTATATAGTCTCCAAATCAGGGTTTGCAATCTAAGTTACCTTGGTAACAAAGCATTCAATATTCACCGTTAGATGAAAACTTGATTAGATTCAAGCTAATATCTTTCAACCGTTAGATCGAACTTAGCTTGTTATACACACCTGAAATGTAACTTCATTTAGGTTTGAGTAACCGTACCTAAACGTGTACAAGTCGTTGGTTCAACAGTAGTTTACCAATGGTTAGCCATATGAGTACTTTCATATCAGCCTTATTCATCTTTACCATAACTAGTTCAAATGACTCAAAAGAACTAGTTAGAGAGTTGTTCAATTGCTTAGATCTCATAGAAGTAAACAAGACACAATCGAAGCAAAAACAGTTTTGATTCACTCGAATCGATTCATGAACATTATATCCACGGTTTGCAAAGATTGCATTCCTTAATTTATAAATGTCTTAGTTCACGAATTAAACTGTTTTTAGAAAATAACCCACTTAAGTACGCATACCTGTGCGCATACTTAAGTACCCGGACTGAGCTTGTTTTCAGTTCACAAACTCCAGCAGAAATTCACGGGACGTGACCTTCCGACAGTACGCATACAGGTACGCGGACTTAGCTCCGGTCATCCTGAGAAGCAAAGTACGCATACTTTGGTTCAAGGATTTTAGACTTACACAAGTATGAATACACATACAATGTTTATATCCAAACATGGTTATATATTCTAAACTCTCATTTCAATCATTGAAACATTCTTAGAGGATGTTATATAGTTGTTATTCACAAACTATTTTTCATCAAAGCGATTTTCAAGTAATTGAAATAATCAACATGACTTTCGTCACGAGTAAAGATGAACTTGGCCAAAGAGAAAGCTTACCAACACATATTTCGAGAAATAGATAAGCGAGATAAACTTGGCTCGAAATAGCAAATGTGTATAATCGAAGTCTATATAGCAATACGACTTTTGTCTCAAAATAGGAGATAAATTAGATAGACTTTTGAGTGATAGATAAGTTCAAGTCTCCACATAACTTTTTGTCGATGAAGTTCCACCAGTTCCTTGAGTAGTTCTTTGTCTTTGCATGATGAACGCCGTGGAGTCTAGAGCTCAACTACACTTTCTATCCTAGTCCGAGACTTAGCTATAAGTAGACTAGAAATCAAGACTTATAGTTTTGGCAACTAAACTTGACAAAGAAGCTTGAGATAGCAACGCTTGCGAGTTCGACCGAGCAGTGCTCTAACAATCTCCCCCTTTGTCAATTTTAGTGACAAAACTATCAATGCATATGTAATACAAAATAAATAAACTTTGCAGCTTCTCATCCACGTGCATGATCTCCTTGGTTCTTCAACATCACTCGAAATCTTCGTCACTTCCAAGTACTCCAATGATTCCAAATATATTCAATGCAACATCATCGTTGTTGAAGATCCGTAGCCATATCAATGAGAAAACAATAGCTCTAAATCATTGTTACACAGTGTCATAGTATTATTACACAACATCAAAGTTCAATTGTATCACAACTTCGACAACAATACTATGGTGATATGTATCACTCCCCCCTAGTCAATACTTCATCTCACATGAAAACCACTCCCGCTTACATAATGATCCGGAAGCCATATGTATTTTTAGTGTGAACTACACATTAATTCTCCCCCTTTTTGTCAATAAAATTGGAAAAGGTACGAAAACTAGTGGGATCCTAATGAAATTTCCATAGAGACACTTCATGACCAAAAGAAAGTACATATCAACTTTTTAGATGGAATCATATATTCGAAACTAAATGCATTCATCAAGGAGTTTATAAAGATACAAGATAACCCTATAATATTCCACATCCGCACTCTCCACAAAGATTTGGCAATTAAGCACAAGTTCAATTAAGAACTCTCCCCCATAAAATATCATTCCCGAAAGAACAATAAGAGCGACCTTACTTTCACAAGAAAAGAAGGATTCTTTGGACATCAACAAATCACATAAGAATATGAATTTGTATCCAAAAATCTCAATTAAATTAACCACAAGAGAACCCGTTAATAATTCAATCGAAAATTCTCACATAAGAGAACTTACGGAGCCGCACAATATTTACATAAAAATTATGGATCAGGGAAGATCAATACTGCGGAATAAACAAAGATTCAATCTATTCTTTATCACCATTTGCACAATGACATAATAGACTTAATCTTTGTAAACAAAATCTCATCCTTTCTTTCATCAATATTTGCATAGTGACATAAAAGGCTTATCTTTTGTTTGTCAACAGCTCATTCAATCTTGTATCAATACGTGAACATCGACATATGAAAGACTTAACTTTTGACCACGTATGGGACACTCATAGTTCACGGACACAAGCACACATATCCTATAAAAAGTTGCAATATATGAAATCATAAAGATTAATACTGCAAAATCATCTCCCAAATAAAATTTAGAATTTAAACAAATAAATCTAAAAAAACATTGAAGATGAAAATCATTGGACATAGCTATGTGTACTCACAATAATGGCTATTCCAAACCCTAGTTATCCTTCTTAAAAACACAAGAATAAAATTCTCATAAGAAGTTTCCTAGACATTGAGACCTCTGAAAAATTCTTTATCGTCCCCGAACTCCTTGTCGTCAACAGCCATGGGAACATATGGTTCGTGAAGAAAGGAATCAATTCCAATAAACCTTCTAGGCTGATGATGTCGAACCAGAGCCTTCTGAATTTCAAAAGTTCTCATAACAAAAGCCTTTAATTGTTGAATCTCCTTTCTTGCTTCCTTCAACTCTTCAAGAACATCAGAAAACTTCTGAGAATTTGAAGGAACAACTCTTGGCTTCCTCACATTCCTTCTTTTTCTTTTCAAAGTTGGAGGTAACGGAGATCTTTCTTTTTCCTTCGTGATTAATGGCTTAACAATCATATTGGCATCTTTTCCTTCAGAAGACATGATGCTTGGAGTATCCATATACGTATGGGTTTGTGAGAGGAAATCACAAAATAAGCTCAACAAGCAGTCTTAGGTTAAAAATAGTTTCTGGGAAGGAAAAAGGAATGTAGGGTTACGAAACCTTTAAACACATAGTTTGTGTATACACAACTTATAACCCTATAAAAGGCAGAATTGTCTATTTTAACCTTCTTTTATTAATAAACAAAAAGGCGAGGGTACCCAAATATACCTCAAGCTAAAACTTTTCCTACCTATAAGTCTTTTCTCCGAAAGTGATTGTCTATGGACTGAGTTGAGACAATACAACTAATCGGTTCACACTTCGTGTGATCGTCTATGGATACGAGATCGAGACAATACAACAACGAAGTATGTTACTTGATAAAAAGGTTCGGACTTAACCAAACACAATAGGATTCACTTATCAAGTAAATAGGAATTAACGTTTGTGTAATTTACTTTAATTATAATAAAACAATTATAATGCGGAAATATAAAGTAAATGACACAGCAAGATTTTGTTAACGAGGAAACCGCAAATGCAGAAAAACCCCGGGACCTTGTCCAGATAGAATACTCTCAGGATTAAGCCGCTACACAAAATTACACCTAACTTCGTATAGTTGAGACCAAGCAACTAAACCTATAGTTCACCTAGTTCCGTCTGTATTCCCACGCCTTCAACTTATAAATAAGGCATGTACTTGGAACAATTCCTTTGGTTGTTATTCCAAACAGTAAAGGAACAACAAATCTGTTTGGTATCAACTCTTTTCAACCAAGTGATATGATTCGGACAAAGGCTCTTCCGTTTATCTTAACATAAACTCCTTCGTCAGGTCCTTAGATCTATCTTATGTTCAATTACCGAAGTAATCATTTAAGATTAAGCCAACAACACTCTTAATCCAAAGAATTGTGTTGATGCCGATCTACTCAATTAATCAATCCAATCTACCACAAGGATAAATCGATTATTAATTGGATCCTCTTTTACCGAAACAAGTATTGTGCACACCAAAGATTATAAACCCAAGTCAGATCTTCAATATCTTCTTTGTCTTAAAATCATCTTAAATCTTTAATAAAAACTTGCACACAATCGCTTGAATCTCTTGTGATCAATCATGCACAGAACAGAGTCTGTTAACAATGGATTACCAAAAGATCGTATTTAGAACTAACAATAGTCTAAAGATCCCTGTCGAAACTCTGAACTAGTTTGAGTGACTCTTATATCAGAAGAGAAGATTCTCAAGCATAAACAAACCAGGTGCAATCAGATTTCAACCACCGTTAGTCAATCAAATCAATCGAAAACAAAAGACAAACCGCAATTATCTAGTTTGCCACCAACGGTACACGCTAGAGCTTCTCAATCCCAAAGAAGACTTTAAACTGAGCGGCCGTAAGAGATTTCACCTAATTAGGTTACTCTCCTCTCCGAATAGGCGGCTACACCAGTAACAACAACAAAAGAGGAAGTCTGTTGTTACGAAGGATTAGTTTGCAAAAAAGGAAAACTTCAAGTATTTATAGACAAGGAAGTTTGGACACCAAGGAATTTCCAAAACCGAAAATATTCTCAAGATATTCATTAAAGCGCAAATTCGGTTTCCATAATTCCTGAAATGCTCATCCAAAAATAATGATCGAAATCTCTCGGAAAATCTAATTAGTAAATGCACATTACTAATTCTTATATTTCCCTACAAAATGAAATTAATAACCTTAATTAAAAGATTCTTAACTTACTTATGTTTCGATCATGGGATTCTCTTCCCTTATCTATTAAGGAATAACTTTGAACAATTAAAGAAATAAACATTCACAACACGTGTTCAAAGTATGTCGAAATCCTTACTTTGTAAGTTCTCTTTCACACTTACAACCTTGAAACCGATTTGTCACACTTCCAAACAAGTTTAGAATTGGTTCATCTGACTTTCAAGAACTATGCGATTGATCAAACAAACATTCAATCACAATCATGGGTTTAACGGTTCTACTAAAACAAGTTTCGGTTCTACCTTCCATGTGAGTACTGTGCATAGTCACACTAGCTTTCCAAAATTCGGTTGACTAGGTACTAGGATCGGTTCCCCACATATATATGGTATATAAATTATATGTGTTGCACATGTCCATAGGATCGGTTCCCCTTTGCCTAAAAACGTGTTGCACATGTCCATAGGATCGGTTCCCTTTCTCGCTATAAACCTTGCTGCACCCCATACAAGGATCGGTTCCCCTTTGTGATGTCTTGCACCTCTTACTAGGATCGGTTCCCCTTTCCCATATTTGGTCGGACATAAAATCACAAACCCGATCATACCATCTCAGGTGATTACTTAAGATCGGTTTCACTAATAAAAGTCATACCAATACATAAGTCAGGCCTTTGTGAATAGTTCTACCAAGAACAAAACAAGTTGTGAGCGGTTATACTCAATCACACATATTGGTTGTTCATAAGATATGCAATGAATAACAAAACCAATAACACCTGACAATTTCCTTTTCGGTTCACAAACAAGTTTATGAACTTACTTCCTTAGAACACATGTAAAACATTGTTCCCTAGGATGAAATCCTCACCTCATACCCATACATATTCACAATAACATTCAAATGATTATGGCGATGTCTTATCTACAAAGTTTAATGGTTAAGCAATAAACCTCGTATTGTATTCCTTAATACTATGTCTATCTAGAGTTCAAATATGCTTCGCAGTTTTGTTTTCAATATGCACGACTTGAAAGATACGTTAGGGAATGAAACAATTCAAGTCAAATATCACTAACCTCAAGTGGAAGGATGATTGTTGTCGTTGTAGATCCTTGCTTCTTCACATCTTCAAGACTTCGCAATACTTGTAATGTCTCATATCCTAATAATTTCAAGCTAACCTATACGAAGTTGACTCTAGTACATAATCAAGAGATTCTTAACATGAGTTTTGATTCACTAAAATATGACAACCAAACTTGACATACCAACGCTTGGTGGGTTCAACCGAGCCATGCTCTAACAATCTCCCCCTTTGTCAATTTTAGTGACAAAACTCTTACATCATATGGATAAACAAATTACAAGAATTCATTACACATACGCTTGATTCCCGAATTCAACAACACAGTAACTGCTTACATTCAATCCTTGAAAATGCCGTTGTTGACATTATAATAACAAAGCTAATACTCCCCCCTAAGGAAGATAGGTAGATATTCAATCCGCACATCTTTGTTATACTTATATGACATGTTACTCCCCCTTAGTCTGTGCTTTCACTCTTTCGTTAGATAAACGTTCAAGCACCAATGTTCTTTTCCTTAGCGATACCAATCAATATAAAATCAATGCCAGTATCACTTGTTTACTCCATATATTTCTCCCCCTTTTTGTCACAAAAATTACAAAGAAATGAAAAAATAAAGGACAACACGAAAAAAATCTTACAAATCTCAATAGACTTGCAACCTGTAGAGTTAGGCACGAGGGTTCCACACATCATGTTCTGATAACCAATATCAAAACCGAAACTACACGTAGTTTTATTTTGATATGTTACCAAGGAAACAATTGTCCGAAAAAAATTTTCCAATTTAGTTTAGCAAAACAAAAATCAACTAAGCACCTTAGTCCCTTTGCTAAACCGATTGTACAGAAACAATCGCTTAATTCGATAAGACCAAAATAAAGATAACTCTATTTTTCTCATCAGGTTCTAATTATCCATAAACTTAGACCTTTCAATTTTAAACAAGACAAGTACTAGTTTAGTTAACTAGAATTTCTTGTTAAGACATTCGATTAGACTTGAATAACCGAAACCTCACTTCGATAAGTCTAACTAAGATCATAATTAACTTAGTTTCTCTTATCCTGAATCGAATTGGACTAAACAACTCATCCCGTACACCTTATATTTCTTTAAGACATAAATAATTTATACAAACCAACATAAATCAACTTGCATAATTATTCACCTCAACCGGAAGCAATTGAAACAACATAGACATTAAAAGCACCGCAATTGCACTGAAATTTTGTAAGCCTAAACAATTGATACCACACAATAAAGCAAGATAACAATAGTTTTTCTTAACCGGAACCAATTGAATCACACACATCCACACACACATCATGGAATAAACAATAATTGAACCGAAATTTTGTTAAGCAAAAGCAATAAATATATATAATATAAACTCAGGCTTTTCTTAAACATGAAAATAATTAACTAACAAGATTGTTACCTCAAATTTCGCATCAACTTCTCCAATATGATTGCATCTTCTTCCAGGGAGAATTGATATCGACATATCATCATGTTGTCATCCTTATGCCAAAACAAAAGAATAACAACAACCCTCAACCTTTACCAGAGAAAGGTTGAAAACCGGTTTTAACAATTGGAAGCAAATGTTGAAAACCGTCGAAACACATATGCTTTTATGCCAAACCAAAACCGATTCAACATATTGTGACTTTTTCACATATTGTTTCTACCAGAACCCCTCATGATCCTTTGATAAAGCCTACCAACACGGGCTAGAACTTAATCTTGCTAAATCAAAAAGTCACCCAAACCACAAGGGTTCACAATATATGAGATCGAATATTAAGGTAGTGAAACCGAAATCAAACATCCCATAAACATACATAGCAATAAGATGAAAGCATTCAAGCACGAGGCTATGTAAAAGGCGAAAACTATCACAAGAAAAATTACCAATCAAATAATTTTATTCATAATAGACCAATACAATCAATGAAAGAAATCAAAAATTGATGTCTATTATTCTAGATTAAGTATTACAGCATATAACTTAATCTCTAGTGGTGCTCTTGTTGTTCAGTGAGGTCTCTTCAGTGTTCAAAATCTTAAAGCATGTCTCAAGAGACTTGTCTGCAACCACTTCTTGTTTCTCAAGTCTTTCAACTTGAATCTTCATATTAGCTATGTCATCTTTTGTTTCCTCAATCTTATCTTTGAGCCAATCTTGATTTCGAACCGTTATAATGAGATTGGTTCTTAGTTCCTCAAAACCTTGGATATAGTCAATCATACTATCAGAACGGATCCACTTGGTTTTGGTTAGATCTTGTAGGTTATAAGCCAACTGACATGATTCATCTAGTGATCCAACTGAACTATCAGATTCATAATCAGACATGATATTTGATATGCCCTTCTTCTTCCTCTCTGTATTGATTCCTTGACAATCCTTAACCTTTTGAGCTTCCTCATTATTAGCCTTTGAGACACTGCGAGTTATTGGAGGCATGCTCGGTTATGAATAAATAAACATAAAGGATTGATCAGGGTTTCTGAATACAGACAAGAGAAAGCTTCTCTTTTAAAAGAGACAACTTTTCGGACCAAAAGACCTCTGGAAAATCCGAAAATATAAAAGAATATATTTTGTTTCCTTAGTCCGAATTTCTCAGGTTGGAAGGTTTATTAAAATTCGAAAATTCTAAATAAAACCTCTTTTTGGAAGATCATGTTAAACATGAACATTTTTTCAGACAACCATGGATTCGTAGCTATCCATATAGTGTCACAGAATTTTCTGATAAACGACTACACAAAACACATGTGCTCCTGTTTTATTGTGCCTTTCCCATCCAAGTTTATGAGCACATAAAGGATGAGAGTGCACAATTTTTGACACAACTAAGTTGCATCGGAGTAAGCTTTTTCCAGCTTACAGTGAATATCAGAAACATGGTTCATGTTTCTCTTCGGTAATTTCTGCCCAAAATATTTTCTCCCAAGACGATGATCTTTTCTAACTCTAGAGATATGATCATGTGGAGAAAATGTACTAATGTGAGAATTCTCAGAGATGGATAAATCTCTCTTAATTCTTTCAATGAGATTTTCATAAGATTTTCCCATTCTAAGGACTTCATTATTTTTCACATTAGTGTGATCATCTGAAACAACTATCGAAAATTACTGATTGTTTCTTTTGGCAGAGATTCGCTCTTTCCCTTCCTTCTGAAGTCATTCCTCATCAAAACTAGAATTGTTTCGATATGGGTACAGAGGAACCTTTTTCCAGAAGCGGTTATCAACTCTTTCTTCTGACTCTTTTGAGTTGATCTTATCTGGATGTGGTATAATTTGTCTTTCTACCGAGGAATAATTTTTCAGTTTTTTAAGATAAGAGACTTCCTTCAAAAATTTTACCACCGTATGTTGAAGAAGTATAAGTTTCCTGTCAAGTGACTGAAAATTGTATTCCTTACAATCACCACGGAATCGGTTCAAAGTTTCCTTTGGAGAAGATTTCGTTTGATCATCAGTAGATCTAGAAGCTAGTTTCTCATCCTTTTCCAACTTGATGCAATTAGGAAAACTACCATCATCTTGATCTGTTTCAGATGTGATTAAACCGGTTTTGTCACAATCTGTAAAAGTCGAGCAAGGACTTTTAGTTTCCTCATCATAAGAAATCACAACAACATCATTAGTTAGAATCATAGGACGTGTCTCTTTATCTATAAGAGATTTACCAAGAGCCTCTAGTTTGATAGTGAGATCCATTTTCTCTTTGGCTAGACAATTCAGTTGAATGTCTTTTTCTCTGATCTCCTGTTTAAGAAGATTTGACTCTGTCTTTAAAATGGTACTTTAGAATACAGAGATTGTATAGGCTTTAGGAGTTATACCAACTCTTTATCAGCATCTTCTCTTTCATCAGAGATAGACATAGATGTTTTTGTAACTCCTGGATCATGAGTCAACGAAGTAGTAACATCTTCAACTTTTGAGTATTCATACTCTTGCATAACGTTAACTGAATCATACATTTGATTCAATTCTTATAGGTTGGATCGCACCAAACACAAATTGTTAGATCTTTTCGTGTTTTCCTGCTCTGATATCAATTGAAAAGGCTAGGGTACCCAAATATACCTCAAGCTAAAACTTTTCCTACCTATAAGTCCTTTCTCCGAAAGTTATTGTCTATGGACTGAGTTGAGACAATACAACTAATCGGTTCACACTTCGTGTGATCGCCTATGGATACGAGATCGAGACAATATAACAACGAAGTATGTTACTTGATAAAAAGGTTCGGACTTAACCAAACACAATATGATTCACTTATCAAGTAAATAAGAATTAACGTTTGTGTAATTTACTTTAATTATAATAAAACAATTATAATGCGGAAATATAAAGTAAATGACACAGCAAGATTTTGTTAATGAGGAAACCGCAAATGCAGAAAAACCCCGGGACCTTGTCCAGAATTGAACTCTCTCAAGATTAAGCCGCTACATAAAATTACACCTAACTTCATATAGTTGAGACCAAGCAACTAAACCTATAGTTCACCTAGTTCCGTCTGTATTCCCACGCCTCCAACTTATAAATAAGTCACGTACTTGGAATAATTCCTTTGGTTCATATTCCAAACAGTAAAGGAAAAACAAATCTGTTTGGTATCAACTCTCTTCAACCAAGTGATATGAGTCGGACAAAAGCTCTTCCGTTTATCTTAACATAAACTTCTTTGTCAGGTCCTTAGATCTATCTTATATTCAATTACCGAAGTAATCGTTTAAGATTAAGCCAACAATACTCTTAATCCAAAGAATTGTGTTGATGCCGATCTACTCAATTAATCAATCCAATCTACCAAAAGGATAAACCGATTATTAATTGGATCCTCTTTTACCGAAAAAAGTATTGTGCACACCAAAGATTATAAACCCAAGTCAGATCTTCAATATCTTCTTTGTCTTAAAATCATCTTAAATCTTCAATAAAAACCTGCACACAATCGCTTGAATCTCTTGTGATCAATCACGCACAGAACGGAGTCTGTTAACAATGGATTATCACAAGATCGTCTTTAGAACTAACAAAAGTCTAAAGATCCCTGTCGAAACTCTGAACTAGTTTGAGTGAATCTTATATCAGAAGAGAAGATTCTCAAGCATAAACAAACTAGGTGCAATCAGATTTCAACCACCGTTACTCAATCAAATCAATCGAAAACAAAAGATAAACCGCAATTATCTAGTTCCCCACCAACGGTACACGCTAGAGCTTCTCAATCCCAAAGAAGACTTTAAACTGAGCGGTCGTAAGAGATTTCGCCTAATTAGGTCACTCTCTATCCGAATAAAGGCTACACCCAAGAACAACAACAAAAGAGGAAGTCTGTTGTTACGAAGGATTAGTTTGCAAGAAAGGCAAACTTCAAGTATTTATAGACAAGGAAGTTTGGACACCAAAGAATTTCCAAAACCGAAAATATTCTCAAGATATTCATTAAAGCACAAATTCGGTTTCCATAATTCCTGGAAATGCACTGTCCAAAAATAATGATCGAAATCTCTCGGAAAATCTAATTAGTAAATGCACATTACTAATTCTTATATTTCCCTACAAAATGAAATTAATAACCTTAATTAAAAGATTCTTAACTTACTTATGTTTCGATCCTGGGATTCTCTTCCCTTAGCTATTAAGGAATAACTTTGAAAGAAATAAACATTCACAACACATGTTCAAAGTATGTCGACATCCTTACTTTGTAAGTTCTTTTTCACACTTACAACCTTGAAACCGATTTGCCACACTTCCAAACAAGTTTAGAATTGGTTCATTGACTTTCAAGAACTATGCGATTGATCAAACAAACATTCAATCACAATCATGGGTTTAACGGTTCTACCAAAACAAGTTTCGGTTATAACTTCCATGTGAGTACTGTGCATAGTCACACTAGCTTTCCAAAATT